>MU399567.1:600000-810496 GCA_022578875.1 Hypoxylon crocopeplum
CAATGTGGCAAGAAATGAGACACCAATAATATTTCTTCAATGCACCTCGTTATCATTGTCCTTTTTCTCCAGTACCAAACCCGTATCCAATTCATTCATAGCCCAATCGACTATTTATTGTTAGTGAAATGCCCGCGCCCCAGGGTCATTAATCTTAGGTGGCCACGTCCGCACTAACGTCCGACTTGGTAATACGGATTAGAGAGTAAAGTAGAGAGATCATTTACGATACCTCTATGAGGCGTCCACTTATGGCTTGAGACTCGAACAACACGTATTACCACTTGAGAATATCCCATCAGTTACGTTCTGCTGCCAGCCAACTCACAAATACTCCGCTGGAAATGTCCACCAACCGAAAAACCTCGTCATACGTTGATTCCAAATAATTTGCTTAAAACTGGTGATATGCAGATGCTTATCAACCCGATTGACTGACTTGGAAACATCGAGCCGCAGCCGAAACATGCAGCCACCCTAAGACATCACCTCTTTTTTTTTTTTTTTTTTTTTTTTGCAGAATGCGTCATATTCAGCTTGAATGCCTTGAATCCTTTTATACAGGTGTTCTCGCCTATCTAGCACCCCTATAAATTCATTTAAAGCAGCTAACTATGAATGATGAAGACAACTCGTGCTCGCGGTGCTCTCAGCTCAGGGGAATCATCAACCCCTAGGTTTTCTGGACAGTAATCACGGGCACAGCTAGACCTTAGCCTCAAGAAAACTACCCACTGCCGCAATTCAGATCCCCATACATTCGTGATTTTCTAGAAATCAGAACACGGGTTTACTTTGAATCGGCGGCAGTTCTTTCAGAATTTTAAAATCCCGGGTGAGTACCATCCTTACGCGACAGCTACTCTGTTCGTATCGTAACAGCTGACCATTAGCTCTTTGAATTGAATACAAAGGACATCACTCAAAGCTTACCCCTAACATCTAGACCCCGGTTTGCTTTCAAGCTCGACTTCACCAGCTGACACCTTCGATATCACGAGGACTTGGCTCAATGACTATGTGAGCAATCATACCACCTTCTGGGCTGTCACATCGAAACGCTCCCATTTGCACCATGACTGTTCCTATATTTGGGGCAGGACTAGGTGGTTCTCTGACAGTGGCTCCAGCTACTACTAGATCTGTCTCAGTTATTTCTAAGGCCAATCCACGGAAGCCAGTTCGAAGATTGTTCGAGACGACGCACGATTTCAGAGAGGCTCCCTGGTCGAAGCTGAGCTGGATCTTTCATGTCGTCCATATTTTTGGCGTGTGAGAATCTACTATCTTGGAATCGATTCGCTGTGCATCATTTAAGACGGCTAGAAGGAGGAATCTGTCAAAATGACTGATATATACCAGAACGTATTTGTTACCATCGCCACAGCTAAGTTGAGGAACTGCCCTGGCGGTTGTTACAGAAACTGTGAACCTGTTTATGTCTCAAGCTGTATCAGGGATGAGAGAGGACCATCAGGTTGAGGCTGTAATACGGAGTGAAAGGTAGTAGATAGAGGCTAGCCGTAGGCTCACTAGTAGATAGCTGGTATGAACACCTATTTACGGCTGACCTGTATTCGATACTGAGCTTCCTTTACCATTATATGGTACACATTCTAAACATACCAAGTAGGTTACCACCTGATCTATAGCCTCCTGATATCTTACCCCTACAAGTAGCATCGTCGTCGAAGGGTTTGTCTATATTAGGCAGATCATGCCGCGGCTGAATCTATGAGATCCAAAGTGAGTGGGAATTCCCTTCCTGCACTCGGCTGGGTATATCAGGAAACGTTCCTCTCGGGGCGCGTCCTACACTTTTGTAAGCAAGAGGTCCTCTAGCAGTGTCGTAAAAGCGACAGCGGCAACAATGACAGCAGTTATTCCTCCTCGCCTAACCGCG
The DNA here is from genome assembly GCA_022578875.1 of Hypoxylon crocopeplum. NCBI lineage: Eukaryota > Fungi > Ascomycota > Sordariomycetes > Xylariales > Hypoxylaceae > Hypoxylon > Hypoxylon crocopeplum. The sequence goes on from MU399567.1 coordinate 601,904, forward strand.
ACTTGGTGCGAAGCGGGCTGAACGCTCACCAGGCATGGTACCAGATGATCGGTAACTGCTCCTACCTCGCGCTAACATACGACACGTACAAGTTACCTACTCTCTCGTCCATTTCCCAACATGCTGCCAAGGCACGCGTAGTCGATGAACATTTCCATCTAGGAAAGCACGTTGTGTGTATATATGTTCCGGGAGACACACTCTAAGGCAACCTAACATGCGGCCGTTGTCAGACGGCTCGACGGTCTCTGGGGCTCGTTGTGGTCCTGAGTAGCCGTCAAGCCACGAGTCCGGTGGTTTTCTATAATTACGTATAGTTCCAAACATTAACCTCTAATCTACATTCATTGATGAGCGTGGAGATAGAGGCGATCGGCTCTGCTTACCTTGAGCCGGAGTACGAGTGCTGCGATCTGACCCTTCGTAGCCCATTAATACGGGCCACGCCTGACGCACTCTCATAGTCTACATTCATGGACAATTCAAATGGCGAACGTCGACGAAAATATGTCTGTGCATGAGTATATCCCTAATTTACTCGTACGCCGAGCCCGGCTCAGCTCATATTTCCGGAGACTCTGAAGTTTTTATCCTGCTTCTGCTGATCCGCATTGGGGGGCTACTGCTTGACAGACGGGATTGTCGTGATGTTTCGGCCCAATACGTCAACTTACAAGAGGTTAGGTCTCGTGAGTCTGCAATACAACAAGCGCAGTTCACTGAGGAGATCAGCTCTCCTATCGCGGCGAGCTGAAGAGGCCGAGCCGGAGCTTGTCAGGAACCTCATGCCAGGCAACCCTTCGACCCGGTATTGGACAGATATATCTGTCAAGTCTGCCCACTATTAGCATTAGACTTAGATAGGATCAGAACATTACTACCGAATGTGCTTGGAAGCAAGCTAATCCATGGTGTGCATTTTGATTCCATTCAAGGAGGCAATTTTACCATAACCATAAAGCAAGTGTTTTTACACCATTCAGTACACGTTATAGGAGGAAGTTGGCCATGCTCATTCTCATGTCTTTAATTACCCCTACGGTGCTCTGAGAATTAGCCCTCGTAGTTTATGGCGTTGCCCGAGATGCTCTTCAAAGGTTGGAAGGTAGTGAAGGACTACATCCTCCACAGCCAGGCAGCCTAATAAGAAATATACATTTTCTAGATGTTGAACATGTCGATTAGAAACACATCTCTCGCAGCCAGATCTCCTTTGCAAGGTACAAGACCTCGGCTACTAGCAATCTGCATAACACATTCGGTACTTGTCAACGGCCCGTAGCGGCGGGTGGTCGCGTGTAGGTCCAATCTGATTACCTCCCAACAACTTGGCTCCCGTTCCCCAACCTCCAACCTGCATAAGCTGGATATATGACGGTGTGCTGAAGACCTTGTCGACCTGGCTATGCATGTATAGTACCTGATTATATGTCTGCTCTCGGCAACTCATGTCCACAGGTTATGAGATCATCAATACTCCTCGATGCAACAATCCTATCGACTAACAGACGGTATTACCATCACTGCAGCATACCATTTTATTTTGGCTGACCGACTCATGTCTAAAGTGAGCAGTGCCCTGAGATGAACTGCGTGCTTTATAGGAATCGGAAACACGACTGAGTGCGATTGATCCGTAAATTTTCACACGCAGTGGTCCGGTTCCCCGTGTAGCGGTATCTTACATAGTCACCTCTATTAGGAGAGTTGCATGATTGCCGCGCATTTATCTCCGATCTACTCGGCATCATGTTTGTTGTTTGTCGGTAACGGGGCTTGACGTGCCACCGAATGTACCAGCGGCAAGGGACACCGTTGCTTGGAGGCTACTAGCCGCGACTCCTGTCCTGGAGTATGTCGGCTACCTACGCAGAAACCCTTTCGTCCGCTTCTACAGGTGACGTTTCGGACGGAAGGGGCCGGATACGAGGGGCGTCAAAACATCATTCGGGGCGCATCTCGACTGCAAGGATTGCGGCCCGCATACGCAGCGGTCAAGCTGCAGTTTCGGCATATCCAGTCCAGGTGACCGCACCTGTAAATGTAGGGGATAGCCATTCGAGTCTAGGAAACTAGAGAATGAAGTAGAGCAACGTTATACTGACGCCTGTCGAGGTCGAGAACCGTAAGTAAAAGCTTTTGTCTCTTCCCTGGAGAAGCAACATCGGATGTACTATGTTGTGTTTATATATGCAGTGTTCCAAAAACACAGGACGCGGTCTTCCGCGTAGCGAACGAGCTTTTCAGGCCCGAGCCATCGGCGTCGAGCGGTGACACTTTACTCGTAGAACCTGATGTTGACGTCCGAATGGCTGGGATACGCCCGTTCGAGTTGAGGGGTCTTGATTCCCAAGGTGAGTTTCCCCCCCTGACTAGTCATACCGAACAGTCAAAATGAGCAAGTTTCGAAAGGACCCAAGATCCCGAACACTGGAACGAGACATTTGTGATGGGGTTCTAGATCGACCGGTCACTTCTCGGGACGACGCACTGAGGATGGATCGCTTTAGCTTCGCGGTGGGGAGCCGATACAGAACATTTGGGTAGCTTGAGATCTACGGGACAGCTGCCTGAGTATGTTAAGGAGGAGGGGAAAATCACCTCTTATATGAAGATGTACTTGCTTCTCGACCAAGGGAGTGTCAAGTGTGATAACGTTGATATCTCACCTGTAGAGACATGGTCTAACTTCAGCGATAGAATGTGGAATTCTGCTGAGTAGATTCATGTCGTACCTTATGCCCATGTATTAGAGCGTATATGCAAAATGTCTTGCAGCGTAGATGCAGGTATTTGGTACCAAGGTTTGGTCCTTCGAGAAGGGTCCCTTCCTATGTCACCGGTTAGAACGGATTTTGCTAATAGTCGATACATGTGCCTAAGGTAGGCCGTAACTCGATGTCAGTCATGGCGTCCTTTGAACAATCTCGAATATTACGCTCATCCGGAAACGCTCAACCAGGATGCGTCTACTGAGAATTACCAGCAATGACCCTGGTCATCGGTAGATGACGGCGGATAATTTAGATCTGGACAAACAGGTTTTGCGAGAGTCGTCGGTTGCATGTGGTACTTAAGCAGGGTCCAGTTCCATTGTCGGTGACTTGATTGCTCGTGAGACCACTTTCTTCTCCAAATAATTGTACAAAGAACACTCTCGAGTCCTACAAGTCGAGGAAGAGAACCGAGACTAATGCCAACATTGGTCTCCAAGCCCGTTATCTTTAGGCGTATCACGGAGGCGTCGACAAAAAATGCTATGCACCTTAACGGAGTGGGAAGAGACTCCTAATTTCGTCCGAAGCTATATGTATTAAGACCAGGGATTGTGGTATGTCTTTATCGCTAAGCTTGAGTAATGAAAGATGGTAAATATTTCCTTGATATATCGAATCTATATGCATTGACAAGCGCAGACTACTACCAATAGACGGCGGCTATTATCGCATATCGCCAAGCTTGGAGTCGTATGTAGACTTTCCCTGTCGGACGCTGGGTGGTGTTTTGCTGGTTTTCTGATTCTATTTCTCAAACAGGATCTTAGGATGCACTTTACATACCCAGAGAGTCGAAAAGCCCCTTTTGGAACTTAGTCCTTCCGATTAAGGCAGGGAAGAACCATCATCCTCGGCCGTTGACATAAACTACATACTTTATGCTTGGCGGTGTGAGAAAATGCTGCCCCCATACCTAGGCTTATCAGGGGGCGGAGGTTCTTTTTAACTCCTGTCGTCCTTGGATGGGCATTGCAATGTGCATAGGATGGGTTATGATGTAATCAAGTTAATACTAAGACAGAAGACAAACTCCTATACGAAGTGCGAGAGAGCGATATGTAGATCTTGTTCTGGATAAAGAATAAAAAAGGGGCTCGATACGGGGGGTCATGCTAATAATAATAGCAATAAGATGGGCGTGGGGAAAAGGGGGACTTCTCCACAAATGGATCTTGACCGTTGCCAAAAAGATGTTAAAAACGGTCATTGACCCGTCTATGCTGGCGCAATTCTCTTTTGCATCTAACCGATTTGTTTCGACGATTGGGACTCGGTGGCCTCTGCTTCTCTTAACAGATCGTTCAGATCGATGATCGTATTGTGGTGGACCTAGCTTGACGATAGTGTAATGTAGTGGACACTGAATGATGAATATGAAAACCAACATTAGAGACTTAGGTATCTTGATAGACAACACTCACCTCTTATCCAGGGGCTACATAGATGTATGTAACCTTGTACCTGTGCCTGGAGGTACCTCCTAAGGATCCTGGCTGGCCTGCAAGTCGGTTTAACGCATACACTAAACCCCGGCTACTGTGCAGGTATCCCCAAGGGCTCTTATACAGTGTGGTTGTATAAGTGTGTGACGGGCTAAAAGCTCAAAGTCATAATATCTTATGTTCGTTTTCAGTTGCTCATAAAAGTCGTCACTGGCAGTATCACAGCTTGTCTCTTTCCCTTCGGATGTGAGGCTGGATGAATTGGGACGTGTACTGATGTGTCTCTCAAACTCTTGTCTGCATAATTGCTAACCACTGACCAAAATGAGGAGGGGGCAGTGCTGATCGCCAGTGCGAGTTTTCCTTCAATGCTGGCTGGTCTTGATGGAAACGAATGAATTTCCGCTGGTTCCGCGACTCCTGAATAATACATGCAACTCCGGTACCTGCAGAATCAAGACATGTTCAAGACAAGGGCCTTTGACCAACTATTTATCTTTCGTTGTCAATCTATCAAGATACCTCATCTCTTGTTCTGATATATGGCCAATCCGCATCATCAACTACGAACTCGGACCTTTGAAAGGGAGGGCTAAGCAAGCCCCGAGTCGCTTAGATGCATCGCTGATGCATTAACAGCTGCCGAGTCGGTACCCGCCCATGCTCCCGTTTCCTCTGAAGGCAGCTCGAACGGGGGTCTGAGGTGCATAAAGTTATCAAGCACAGAGACATTAGCACTCTGGAAGCGCGAGACCCTCGAAGGTTCGAATACTTCAGATGACATGGAGTCTATCATCATTAACAAAAGGTAAGAGTCGTATAGTATGTATATGGTACTACAGTGCATACATAGTGCTGACTATTGTCGCCAAGTCAGATAGGTATGACGGAAGTCATCCATCGTCTGAATCTATAAAGGCAAGCCGTGAGCCTCCACGTACGAAGGTAACGTCATTCCCCTGAATTGATCCAACCAAGTTACCCTACCTATATATAAGCATGGCTACTATGTATGTACTATGTCCAGCAAGATTCGATACTGTCTACCGGACTACACCTAAGTACGTTGCTTGTCATGATGTTCAAAGCCAAAGTATTCTCGAACCTCGCTAAGGAGTCCATTCCCCACATCTACGGTCGACGTTAGTAACAGTCGCATTCGTTTGGACGACTTGGACAAAAGTAATCGAACCATGGATGCAGAACGATGTGCAGCGAATTCTCTCCGGGGCACCGATGACTTATATGTACTGTACTCCGTAGGCTGCCGCGTCATGCTGTAAAGCACCTCCGATCCCTTGTCGTGCTTGTCTAGCGCGGCATGGGCACGGCCAATCGCCATCTGGTAACGCTCCTTGCCTCATCAACAGTCCCGCCGGGGTGGAGGCCAATTGGCAGATGGGCTTAGATGAAAGTAGCTTAGCAGCATGTCTAGGGGAGAGCCTAGCAATATGAGATAGCGCGGTCGCGGTACTTGGCCCTTTAGGAGAAACACGTATCGGCTACGACAAACAACAAACAGCAGTCTTCAACAATTTTCTAGCGTGCCCCTATCGCTGGTCAGTAAACAGTCTAGAAGTTGAGATGCGATAAAGTGGTGGACTGGGAATAGGTATATTGCTATACCGAAGAGGTGGTATTGGAAGCTTGTGATAGCTCATGCAGTTGAGTTCCCTCCGTATGTATCAGCCCATTGCTACATATGCTGGATCGTGCTACAGATATAATGGAAATTCATGCGCGTGCCACTGCTCGTCGACATGGTGTCTTGTCCTTCTTTTCCGTATAAGTTGTAAGTGTAATATCTGCCTGCGTGTGCTGTACTTGTAATTATAGTATTAGCATTAGTTGTGCACATCACGCTTCACACCGAGACTTCTTGTAACTTGCTGATTCAAATTGATTGATTGATCGTTATTCGGGCTATTGAAGAAATTCGATGTTGAATACATGTATGGCCACCCTCCGTCGTGGGTTAAATACATTCATACATTGTACCTTACCCCATTTCGTGATCAGATCCGCTACGAGTTCCGGGTACATTAGAAGAGGAGCAGGTACTCGCTCGCTGTGGATTTGTCACTAGTACAGTCTACCTTCTAGTCTACATTCGGTTAGCACAACTGCAAGGCCTGCAGCAACCGACGGCCTTTACACGGGTCTGGCTTTTGGCTTTTGACTGTGGCCCACCGTCCCCTGGGCTTGTACACGCTTAGGTTCAGTTTAGAATTGGATCCAACGCTACTACGCCGGCAGGGAGGTATGCTACACTGCACTATCTGCTATCTTGCTATCCGCTAGCTGCTAGGAGGTAACTGGCAACTGCAACTGCAACTGCTGGAGAGACACAATTCAAACCTCAACTTCCAATCTTCTTTCCCTTTCCATCCCAATGCACTTCTGAATAACATCAACTCTCTTTCCTCCCTGCGCCCTATCTCTCTTTCTTCCCACCCTTAGTCATATTCTCTATTTACTTCACTACGTAGTACATAGCGTTATTCAGAGATTTCACTCTGTCATTTCTTGTTGTGATCCTACCACGCCTCCCCTTCCCCTTCCGCTGCGGTCCCTTTTTTTTCTTTCCCTCCTCACCCATCCCTTTTTCATCAAGAGCTATTCCCCCGTCTCCTTCGAGCTCTCCCCCTTGGTGTCTGTCTTCTGTCTTAGATTGTCCAACTTTGTCGGATTAGGTGTTCTCTACATCTTCTAATCTCAGAAAATCCAAAAACAACAACATTATTCTCGGCCGACAACGTGGATAGGGCCATAGGCACAGCTTCTTCCATGTCCTCTTCCTAGAATCTCGTCCATCCCCTTCGTGTCAATCGTGGCACCGAAAGCCCATCGAACTCGAATCGGGCCATCTCCAGACCAGTTGTCGTGAGATACTCGGCATCTAGGTTAAAAAAGCTGCCTTCGGTAATAGTAGGCTCTTAACTGGAGATCATCACTCGTTTTCTTCTGGTCGCAGGCGTCCTTCCGATTTCCATCTCGATCTACCATCGTTAACCCCTTTCGCTCCTCGCCCATCATTCGGTCGATATTCCAACGTGGCTGAGCGTGCTAATTGACAGACGGGTAGTTTTTAAAGGTGTGCATTATTCTGCTTGACATTTAGAGCCCACTTTGGATAGCCCAACCCATCCGAGCCTGATTATCGATCATAGGATTGCTTGGTCTAGAATTATTTAATTACTACATGCTAACAAGAATTGCTAGAAATACCACTGCTACCTCGTCTACATATACTTGCCTCTCGCTTGAGGTCCTTGCGTAGCCAATAGGTCAAGCAAGCGAACCGAAACCCTTCGCTCGCGATCTCCTTAAGTCGACTATTCGGACCTTCAATCTTTGAATATGGCTGCGCTGGTCCAAACATACCCTCAGCAAAGTGGAACAGTAACGTTGCTTCAGACCAGACCCAACTCGGCTTCAGGCATCATGCCAGGACCATCAGGAACTCAGCCTAACCAGGCGTATATGGGCAACCCACAGAGGAACAGTTATCATGGCCTGTCTGCCAGTGTTGGAGGAGGGCCGACTGTCTATCGAGGCAACACGTCAGCCCCAGTCCAACCCTACGCTTTTACAGCTACGCCGAGTCTGGCCAATGGTGGACAATGGCAACAATATGGGGCCTACCGTTCTTCGTCCAGTGTATCGAATGTGCAGATGGTGGACCCGAACGCTGCGGCACGACAGCGCTATTCGGTAAACCCGTCGAACACCCCGGGTAACAATAGCAATGGCCAACCAATGGCCAGTGGAATATCTCAGGATGACTCTCGGACTATGTCTACGTCTGCAACTCGGCCTCAGTTGGCGCCTCTGACCGTTCCATCTACTCAACCAACGTTTGCACAGGTTGCCGCTGCGAAAGCATCGCCTGAGCGATATAGGCGACCCTCTCCGAGGTACACGGACTCATCGCCTAGTGTGATGCAAACACCACAGCCACAAAGTTCTGCGGTGCCCTCAGGTTCTGGTATGGCAACTGTGGTTCATTTATATAACCCTCGGGCCGTGCCAGATCGGAAGTCAGGAGCGCCTCGAAACCCTGTAGCCCTCGCCAACAGGCCGCACAGTGCCTATGGTTCCATGGCTGGTGTAGCGATGGATGACATGCACCTATATCGACATCCCACCGAAGAAGAAGCTAAGAGGTTTCGGCGGCGTAGCATACACTCAATTAATTCTTCCGATTATCCTAACCCCCTGACCCCGCAGGACTTCAAGCAGGCGGAGGAATCATTCCGCTTAGAAGCGCTAGCCGCCTCTAGGAAGCAGGGAGGGTTGGATAAGGACCAGAAAAACATCGCACGAAATGGTCCGAATCCATCTGCTGCTAGGCCCGCGGAGAAAATTGCGATGCACGTTGTTAATGGCAGTTCTGAAAGCCTGGCTTCAAGTGGGAGCAGCAATTCTAGACCATCGGTGAGTTTTCAAGCATGAGCGGGAAAAAGGTTCCCAGTAGATTGCCCAATCAGGTGATAGGAAGACAGTATTGCCTCAGTTAAGTACTAATCAGAAGTGCTATCACAGTCTGCCAATCGAAATACCAATGCACTTCCCCCCACGAATAGCCCCGCCTCGACCTCCTCCGCTTCTGGGGACAAGAAGACTGGGCACGATCAGTCAAAGTTGGTGAACATACCGCCTCGCGGCTCATCTACTGATGTCGGCAAACGAATTATTAACCCATCACCCTTGTCGAAGCCGGTCACCATGGCTCCCGGGTCTTCGTCAGATGACTCGGCAACCCCCGCTAATGCGCCGGAGCCTTCTCCCGTGAAGCCATCGGCACCATCTCCTACTCTGATGGCCGACAGCCCTGCAGCTAAACAACTTGCTGCGATTAATGAGAAAGGAGGAAGGTCGAAGAGTAAGACCTCACGACTTCGACGAGCCTTCTCATTCGGGAGCGCTGCCGAATTAAGGAAAGTTACCGGGCAAGATGTTGGTCCCGACTCGGCTAAGGCAGCACAAGATGAACCTGCGAGGCTGCACAAGGACCCTAGGCCCGAAGACCTCTACGAGGAGGAACAAGCACGTATTGCGCAGAAGCAGGAAGAGGGCGGGATCGGAAGTAGCATTTACTCTGGCACCAAACTGTTCTCGAGCTCGACCGATAACATCTCTATCTCCTCGACGGCGTCTTCTGCATCAATTATGCTTCGCAAGATGGGACGTGGCATGAAGAAGGGTGGCAGATCTCTGGTCGGATTGTTCAGGCCTAAATCAATCATTGGACCGCCTGGCGAGGACTCGAAGCTACCCGAGGTTTCTCAGGCTGAAGTGTCTATGGTCACGGTTGAAGCCGAGCGTGAGAGGGTTAACGTCAATGCTAATCCCCATTCCCAAGAAGCCGGTGGCACTGGGTTTCCTCATCTAGAGAATAACTCGGTTGATGCCTCACATTTAGCGGATGGTCTACAGTCCGACCGCCTGGGAAGCTCGAGCACGGACAACTCCGGTGGAAGAAAGAGCATCGTTGGTGGTGAGAGGGAGAGAGCCGAGGTGCTCGCAACGATTCGAAAGGGTATCTTGAAAAGTATGTCAGCCATTGCAACTCGTGGCTCATTCACATCTAACGAAGCCTCAGCTCGCAGCAATTCTCCAAGCCCATCGGCTCGAGGTCCCGAGGCCAGAGGTCCCACGTTTGACCTGCCGACTATTCCCAATGTCTCCCACTCCCCTAGTTCTAGCGCTCCTAGTACCCCGAACGAGGAAGTACAGGGTCATAAACGAAGCGACTCTGTTGCCATCGGCAGCGAAGATTACTTCGTATCAGCGCTTCGGCTCCGCCAAGACACGAAAAGTGCTCCTACGACGCCTCAGGGTACTTCAGGCAAACGGTCTGCCACTTTTAGCCCACGGATCGTCTTCTATGACACATGGCCTCCCGGAGAGTATGACCGTCGTGGCGACATTGCAACTTGCAATCGTCTAACGCCAATGCTTGCTCAGCAAATCAAAGAGGAATTGAACAGCTTCAAGATGGTAAGTTGAAATTATAACCCCTGCGAGTTCCTCCTATACAATGTTTACTCACATCTGGATGCAGGAAATGGAAGTTCATGAGACGTCCAAGATTTATACGCACTTTTTCTAATGACGACAAGCGCTACCACACGAAATATCTGCAAAATTCGTTCCGTTCTCGATTGTAGGCCATAGACCTGCAATCATGTATTTGACACTGTTCGAGTCCACGGCGTTGCACATGGTCAGCATAGTAAGGTGTCACGGCGTTTTCGAATTCACGTTATCCTGCTATTTTCCGAGCACAAAAGAACCTGTTGCTATAATATCCTGCAATACCGGCAACGGCCTCTATTTGGAACTTTCTTTTCTTCGCTCGGACATATCCGCAATAAGAATTCATGCTAGGTCTCAGCCTGGTCTCCTCTAGAACACTCTACGTCTCCAAAGTCATGTTGACAGGAATGTACTTGGTGTGGCAAGCATAGCAAGCATGGTGACAGCACACAATCCGGCATATCGGCGAGGACGCGCCTTAAGTTAACATGGGACTTCGACTATCAAGCAACCTATCTGGTGTTCCTCGGAATGGAGGGTGGAAATACGATGGGATTGGGCCCAGCATGCGAGGACATAGCACTGGTTTTGCCGAGAGGATTTGATCCCATTCAAAGATTTTCAGCACGGCTGGATCTGTCTCCTATCTTACTTCTAAGCCTCTCCTCGCCCTCGACGATGCAACTAAGCAGATTTAGATTTTTTGGAAGCAAGCATAGATGTATGTATCTATGGGGTGTTGCACCATCCTAATTCTAGAGCAAGGACACGTGAAGGAGTACCATTTGAAGTTTGGACGAGCGAAGGAACAATGCATTTTGTCTTATCATTGTTCATGACCTCTGAGATGATGATGATGTTTGTGCGAGAGGATGGAATTAATGTACTATTAGTGAAGATTTGAGCACTAGGTATTTCGGACGGGACAAATATTGATATCTCGCACAGTCGACATGTTTCCTTGCTCGCATCGTGATCTCTGGCTCTACCTCGCTACAAATAGCACCGATCAAAATAAAAATGAGCGGAAGTATGTATTAGCCCGCAGCCCCTTACGTCTGTCATAATTCTTGTTAGTCCAGGGTCTTCTGTAGCGAGGGTCTAGTCTAACCGTAGGGCGTTAGGTAGTTCGCCAAGACGTTGCAACGGCCAGAGGCGATCTCCCCATTGTACAAGTACTCGGAGGTTTAATACGAGAAGTAGAGGGTACAAATGAGGCGCAGCGCTTTAGGCTCATTTCTCGGCCGCGTTCTATTCAGTTTCCATGCGTATTCACCGACGCGAAAGGACAGCCTCGTGGGGTTATTCATGCGAGGCTGAACGAGGTTATTTCATATTTAATTTTTTAAGTTATACCGCTCCACGAGTAGCATGCAGTTTTGACATCTCGGGACGAGTGAACTCAGTTTTGATTTCCAATTTGCATATATGAAGTACCAACATGTACAGGGTATTCTTTACCCGAGCTTTTACTTTGGATTTCCATTCTATTGAGTTTGACATTTCACGAGGAAGATGAGGCGCGGCCGCTAGCTACGATTACCTAATACAACGTTGACACTACGGTAGCCCCACCATGAATTTTCGCAGTATCAAGACTTTTTCCAAAGCTAAACTACTGCCAATCCGTGACACCCTTTTAACTATGAGACTATAACGCTCTACATTGCTATCCTGGAGGTTATAACTAGAGTACTTCCGCGCTGGAAGTTTCCTAGCTCTAGCTGGAAAATCCTGGCTAGAAACTACATCATAATGGCTTCGAGTACGACTACTAAAGGGATGGCAAAGCCTAAGTTGCACGGCCGGGCCTTTTACGAAAGTATTGGCAGTCCCAAGTTCGTACTCGCGCCTATGGTCGACCAATCCGAGTTCGTATGTCTCCTACCAATCCAAGCCTCATTGTTCCGAGGACATTACGCGCTGACGATGGTTGAATATTAGGCTTGGCGCATGCTCACCCGATCGTTCCTCACTCCGGCCGAGAACGCGAGGCTCTTAGCTTACACGCCCATGTTCCATGCTCGACTATTCGAAGAGATGGCCAAGTATAGAGAATCACATTTCGAAGCTACCCGACTTCCTACATCACTTCCTACCACTATTGCACCAGCGTCCGAAGACGCAGAACAGTCTTCTCAACCCGTACCATTCCTCGATGGTAACCCAGCATTCGATCGTCCTCTGTTCGTACAATTCTGTGCCAACGAACCCGAACACTTGCTGGGTGCAGCGAAGCTGGCCGCGCCGTATTGTGATGCCATCGACTTAAATTTAGGATGTCCCCAGGGCATTGCGCGGCGTGGCCACTATGGTGCGTTTCTGCAAGAGGATCAAGCGCTCGTATACAAGTTGATCAACACTCTACATAAGAATCTTCCCATACCTGTCACAGCTAAAATACGGATTCTAGAGACCAAGGAAGATACCTTAGCTTATGCTAAAAACGTGCTGGCTGCTGGCGCAAGTATCATTACTGTACATGGACGGAGAAGGGATCAAAAAGGACATTTGACAGGTGTTGCGGACTGGGAATATCTGCGGTATCTAAGAGAGAATCTGCCCAAGGAGACGGTAATTTTCGCCAATGGCAATATCCTCCAGCATGGCGATCTAGAGCGGTGCCTCGAGGCAACTGGTGCTGATGCTGTCATGAGCGCAGAGGGCAATCTAAGTGATCCGGGTGTCTTTGGGCAACTACCAGCAACCGGACAAGAAGGGCGGGAGTATTGGCGCGGAAAAGACGGCAAGGGTGGCTACCGAGTAGACGCCGTGTTTAGACGGTATATGGATATCATACACAAATATGTCCTACAGCACGAACCACCGACGCGGAGGCCCCTGTTCATTATCGGCGATGACGAGAGCTGGCTCGTCGAGAGGAAAGAGAATGACACGGAGCAAGAAGAGGGACCATCACGCAAGAAGCGGAAGAAGGACAGCGGCAGTAAGATTGAGAAATGTACCTCACCGAATCTTGTTTCCATTAGACCTCACCTCTTCCATCTCCTTCGGCACTTCATATCGAGGCATACGGATATACGTGACGCCCTCGCAAGGTGTTACGCTGGTGATGTTCCTGCCATCGAGAATGTCCTCGACATGGTGGAACGACGCGTAGCGCAAGGGCTTATCGAGTACGAGAGGACCGGGGGCAAGAGTGTAGAAGAAGCTGAGCCCGAACCCCCAAAAGAAGACAAATCGATCATAGAATCAGTTGGGGCAGAAAAGACGGAAAACGTAGAGAATGGAGAGTATGATCCGGAAAGCTCGGTAGCAACGGTCAAGAAGTGCAAGCGACCGTGGTGGGTAGCGCAGCCTATTGTACGACCACTACCAAAGGAGGCCATGGCGAACGGGAGTATCAGCCTAAGCAAAAAGGAGAAGAGGAAACAAGAAATAGCTGCGAGAGCTGCCAACTTGGCAGAGGTAAATGGAAAGGAGAAAGGCCAGGAGGCGCCCAATAGAACGGAAGATGAACTGCCAAAGCCGGACGGCCTGGAAAGCATCAAAGAGCCGGCCATGGACTCGAAGAGACCGACGCTAACAACTGACGAGATTGTTTGCGGGTAGACGCTAAAATATAGAACAGAAGGGATACCTCTAGGTATTGTGATATGGCAATATACGTCCTCGTTGGCTAGACTTGCCCACGCTACGAAGGCTCAAAGTACAACAACGGGAGTACCTAACTCGAGGAAATCTCTTAAGTTTTTCCTATCATGAGCCTTTAACAAGGATGGCATTCTAGTAGCATACGAATGCCTTCGGAGCTCCATCCTTGACTATGTTATCGTTGAGATACTCACTTGACCAACACCAGAGTCTGAGGAGCTACGGCGATAATTATGACTTGAGTCAGGCCGCCGTAGGAGTTCGATACATCGAGACTTGGTTCAATTCTCTCATACAGTGAATTTGCTAATCGTTAGGATTATACACAGGATTAACATTATACTCAATCCAATTGTAACGAACAAGGTATTAAGTATCAGATATATAAACCAGCCTTCTGATTCTTGTCCTAGGTAGTGACAAGGGGACGGTATAGAAGCTAACTATTTGGGGCAGTTGAAAGAGAACCGGCTGACCCCTGTGGCTAGTGTGGCTTAACTCCGTGCTCACCCCGAACGATCCAACGTCATCCCTATTGTGGAACGCAAAGCTCAGCTGAAAACAATTCTCGATACTATTTCTTACATACTGAAGTTCATCTCTTTAGTTTGAGATAGCTTGAGATAAATAGCGTACAAAAGAATACGTCTTCCCTTATACCTTTCCAAGGTTTCCTCTCATCTATTATATAGGGATCTACCCGCTCGTTCTGAGTAGCTGCTATATACCCCCATATCTAAACCCCCAATGGTAAGGCTGCCTATAAATACATCCAACTACATCTATACCATATCTTTCATTATTATCATCTCAAATCGCACCCGCATCTATAGAAACTCGCCCCAGTCTTTATCTATCATGCGTGGCTAAGCTAACCCTCAAATCTAGGCGCCTCTAGGGAAATACGCGCTCTGCGTCGTCCTAGCCGGGCTCTCCGTCTTCGGGCTCCGGGCCACCCTAATCCCGATAGCCAGCAATGGCCTCGGCAAACTGCTCCGCGACGTCACGGACGCAGGCTCAGACGTGGAACTGCTCGGCGCCCCGACGCCCTTCAAGAGCACGTACATGGGCGTCGCGGCCCTCGACGGCCAGCTGGCCATCCTGGTCGGCTTCTTCGCGGCGCTGATCGACGACGCCGGCGCCGGCTGGGACACGACCGCCTTCTACGTCTGGGGCATCGCGCAGTTCGCCGCCGGCTGGACCGCCCTGGTGCTCGAGGCGCGCCGGTCCGGCAACCGCGGGCGTCTGGTCAGCTGGGTCGGCACCGTCGGTGTTGTTTTCCAGAACATGACTTGGACCTTCACCGCGCCGCTGTATCTGGCCTTGCATCTGCTCACGTCGCCCGTCGCAAAGATAGGCAGCGCCAAGGATGCCAAGGCTGCTGGCGATGCTGCGCGTCGCAGCCTGTTCGTGTATCTTTGGGACCTGGCGCTGCTGCCTATGGCGGTGACGCTGGGTCTGGTCGTGCCGACGGTTTTCATGAGCATGCCTTGGCTCTTGCGCCAGTCTGCTGCTACGCATTATAATTGGATTGCGTTCTGGCAGGCTTTTCCGGTGGTGAGTATCCAGGATGAGTTTATTATTATTATTCTAATCCCGTTGTCTTTGATTCGAGACCTTGCAGGTTTTGGGGGTCAAAGAGGTGGAAACATTGTTGAACTCAACTCTCTAACTGTTCTAACTCTTCCTTTTCTTTCATGTCTTAAAGAGAGCCCTCCTTTTTCTCCGCTAGCCGCTTGTTTATAAACTGACAGTATTCCCATAGTGGACGGTGGTTATCCTGGACATCCTTCACAACGCCTGCTACTTCCTATTCGGCAGTCTCAGCCCACAGGACGCCGAGGGCAAGCCCACGACGCCAGGAAAGGGCTTCATGGTAGCCATCTCCGGAGTATACGAGTTCGGGCTCACCATCTCCGCCGTAACCCACGCGCCCATCCTGGTAATGTCTCTACTACCGGACGGACTGCGCTCTTCCATCGCCGCCGTGTTCCCCAAGTTCGCACCCGTCATCTCGCAGGTCACCTTCGCGCGCACCTTCGTGCCGTACCCGCTATCCGCTCTCCCGACTATCAACCCGACCTCGTACGCGCCGGGCGACCTGGCCCCCCTCGTCGTCAACTTCCTCCAGTACGACATCTACACCGGCAACACGGCGCTGCTCCTGTGGGCCGCGTACCTGCACTCTACGACGGCCCGGCGCTCGCTGGGCGCGACACTGGGCACCACGGCCTTCTGGCTGGTGCTTGGCGGTCCTGCTGCCGCTACGCTGGCCCTGCTCTGGGACCGCGATGAGATTGTTAAGGAGGGCGAGAGTGCGGTTACTGTTGAGGCGAAGACTAAGTAAGGAGATGTAGTCGAGGATCTTCAAAGGGACTTGGAATGGGGGGTTGAAGGGTCTAGGCTGCCTTATTTTCTCACATTTTGGTTCTGGATGATGAACTCTGATAGATGGATTTAGGGGGCTATTCGGGTATGTGGCTGCGTATGTCTACCGTTGAGTATGATGAGGAAGAAGCTTTGGTGAGCGAAGATATTCGTTGGAGTCTGTTATACCGGATTTCATGTCCTGGTAATGAATGATGAGTTGAGTTTGAGCTTGTCGAAGTATGTTCTACGCTGTGAGGGCTCGTTTATTTATAGCTGTTATGATGGCATCCGTGTGGGTATGTTAAACTGAGTCGCATGCACCAGGTTCTCCCTTCTTAGCAACTTTCATTATCTGATTGATAATAGAAGAACCAACCCAGCTATCCAGCTACATGCCGAAATATGGATTTCTCTGTGTTGACACACGATTAAATGACTATGACGTCTCGCCTCTTAACTCCTTTAACCGACCCTTACTCGCGAGGTACGCCGCGCCAGAGTCAGCCCATACCTCGTACCTCGTAACCTTGAGCTGGTCGTCGAACCTAAGCGCGTACGCAAAGACCTCGTCCCAGCTCTCGCCCGTCGCCGTCCACGTGAACGTGGCCGTGCCGCGGACCGCAACGCTGTTCTCCGCCGCGTCGACCACGTAGTCGGCGAAGCGCATGTCGGCGTAACTCAGGCACGACGCGATAGTCTCAAAGTATGCCTGCACGCCCTCGCGCCCGCGGAACTCCCGGCCTAGGAACGGCGCTAGCTCCGGGAGTCCGTGTTCATAGGCCAGCACGTCGGAGGCGGTGGAGAAGTGGCTCAGGATCTCGTCCGCCGGTTTCTTCTCAGCAAAGCTCTCGCAGAAGGATGTCGCGGCCGAGAGGAGCGCGGCGCGCTTGTGGTGAGGCATGTTGGCGGGAATGTGGGGAGAGGAATTAGATGTTGTGGTATGGGATGGGCCGAAACACTGGAGACAATGGCTCTCGATTTGTCTTCGAGTGTCTTAGGGATACGTCGATGTACCTTAGGGGGTAGATCACCTAGTCTTGAATACCTTAGATACCTTGGCGTCAAGACAATTGAGGTCTCTTCTGGTTCAAGTTCCAGGATATTGAGTCTACATAACTCAATCAGCTTTGTAAGTATTGAAGTAATGAGTTAAAACAACTTTCACAATAACTTAGAGCTACGACGGGTATAATACGTCATTGGCACAAAGCAGTGGGTTGACGTAAAGCTTCTCGTCGGACCGCGCCGAAGACTCCACCAGTCCGTCCCCTCGGGCCAAGTGGGTCCTCCCTTCCTCATCTTTTCACACATTCCAATAGTACCATCGTCACTGTCAATATTAGAAAGCTTCTACTGATAAATTTACCTCTACCTATCCAATATATGTTGCAGATTGGCCTTCTAATGCTCGCTGCTCGCATTTTGACCATTTCCGCCGTATATCAAAATCCCACTAGACAGTCAACATACCTAGGAACTGAAGCGGCCTTCTTTCATGACTCTAACTATTACATCCCTGACCTTGTTACATATCACCCGTTGCTACTACAGACTGAATAAGTTCTTGAGGTTTAGATTTGACCTAGAGGAGCCGGCAATGGCACCTCAGGCTAGCTAGTCTCATGGTTCTGGGAAGTCATCTCCTTCCGGGAACCCACAAACGGCTGCCAGATCCGTATAGTTCGAACAGTGGTGCGGACTCATAGGTCTCACCACCCTTGAAGCTACCTAATCCGAGACTTGGGTACTCATCTCGGGCTTCACATTAAAACTAAGGTTATAATTGGCCACCGTTAGAGAAATTGAGAAGACTATAACTACCTAACTGCAAACCAGATTATCATTCTGAGCCAACGTGACAGTCCAATCTAGCATCCTTCCATCCAGTCTATAAATCATATCGCATTACCACCTCCTTACCAACACTCCGAACGGCTGCCGGTCTTGCCTGCGCCCAACCCTAAGATTTCTTCCATTCACGCAACGAGCGGGCAAGGATCGATTGGCCAGCGGAAGATGCGACTTTGGCGGCTCGTTGGCATCTTTTCTCAATATTTTCCTCATCACTATCATTTTGAAGCAGGAGGTACGCAATATCAAGGCGCCCATTCTCCGCAGCAAGCTCCAGTGCTGTCTGCCCGTCCTCGGTTGATGGCGCAGCATTTATATCTGCTCCTTCCTTAAGCAACATCAAGACAATTCCCAGGTAACCCTCCCTCGCAGCTGTCTGCAACGCCGTCTCTCCACGTGGCCCGCCCGGCGGACCGTTGACATCTGCGCCACGTGAAAGAAGAAGCTTGACCATTTCGAGCGAGCCACTATAAACAGCGGCTTGGAGGGCGGTATAGCCCCTAGAGCACGGAGGAGCATTGATGTCTGCACCAGCTGATAATAATATCTCGACAATGTCAGAGTGCTCCTTGTCGACTGCTTCTTGGAGAGCCGTGGGAGATTGATCTGGTCGATCATTTACGTCAGCTCCGGCTTCGAGAAGCATTTTCACAGTTCGTGTGTCCTTATTTTTAATAGCCTTTCTTAGGGCAAGCCCTTGATCCGCGTTCACATCAGCGCCGTAATCAAGTAAGGCGCGGACTACGTCGTGACCACTCTTCAACTGGATTGCCGACGCCAGTATGGACATCTTTAGCCAGCCCGGGGGCGGGTTCGGGCTCGCGCCCTTCTTGAGCAAGGGACTTACTATATCGGTTCGCTTGTTGTATACCGCGAGCTCAAGCAATAACGCCCCGCTTATGTTATCGACTTCTACCATTGCATCCATGAAAATGCGGAAAATGTCTTCAGTTATAACCACGGACCGTGACGATAGGCCTCGTAGAACGTGATGTATGTCAGCACCAGCGTTCACAAGGGTTTTTACAGCTTTTGCAGTAGGGGATGTAACGGGTTGACAATACAAATCGTCTCGAATTGAGTGGTCGTAGGCATAACTGTTCAACCAGTCGTCGAGACTGTGGTTAGGATCGGCCCCTTTACTAATCAGTAGCCAGGCTAACTGGTACCGTCGGTTCCTTAATGCAGCATAAAGAGCCGTAGTGCCGTCCTGGAGACTAGGCCGCCCGTTGACGTCTGCGTTGTTTTCAAGCAGTCTTAGAATTACCACGGTGTGATCTTTTTCAACGGCCGCTTGAAGTGCAGTGCGCCCCCCCTTTTCAATCGATGCTGGGCCGTTGATATTTGCGCCTGACTCCAACAGGAAGTCTACCAGTTCAAGATCACCATTCTCAGCCGCTGCTTGAATGCACGTCCGTCCGGAAATGGGGGATGCAGGCGCGTTGACATCCGCGCCAGCATTAACTAACAACTTAACCAGGTCAAGTTTGCCTGATTTCGCCGCTGCTTGGACTGCTGTCAGGCCGTCCTGAGGATTAGGAGAGGCATTGACATCAGCACCTGCACTGAGCAAGCATTCTACTAAATGTTTCTTCTTCCCGGACAGGGCGCCTGCTTGGAGAGCAGTAAAGCTTCGCGCTACCTGCGCAGGGCTGTTCACATCTGCTCCTTTGCCTAACAGGAGCCGTACTAATTTGAGCCCGCCTGGCTGCCGTGCTGCAATTTGTAACGCTGTACCCATAACTCCGACCGCGTCGATATTCGCGCCGTGGCTCAGTAGTATTCGCACCAGAATAATATTCCGGTCCTGTACCGCTAAATGTAGAGCAGTTAGAAGATCTGCCTTTTCATGGGTATCCGCGAAGTAATCGTACTGATACTCGTTGATTTCATCTCTGCTGAGGTTAGAGAGTCGACCGTATTTCATAGCTGGACATCCATTCACATTTGCACCTCCGTCCAGGAGGATCTGTGCCATTTCAGTATTGCCTTGTGCCGCGGCGAGCTGAAGTGGTGTTGATAAAAAATCGTAGAAACGCCCTTCCAAAGCCGCCTTGCATGCGTCCTCGTACGTGTCGCCGTTTGGGCTGTTGACATCCGCTCCGGCTTTGACTAAGAGATCAACCAGTTCGACATTATTTCGCAATGCCGCAAGCTGTAGTGGAGTACCTGAAAGTTCCGATGCTTCGTTGACGCGTGCACCAGCCTTTAGAAGTATTTGAACATGTTCAATACATCTTAAGGTGTTTTTTTCGATAGCAACGCCGAGCAGCGTCATATGCTTGATGTTGTGTGTACGTAGACCGCCGTCAAATACATTTGGTAAATATTTGATGAATGCAGGTAGATTGACGTCTGCCCCGTAACTAATTAGCGTTTCAATAATGGAGGTGCTTTTATTATCACGAAGCGCAATTTGAAGCGGCATATCCTCGAACTTGGCTTTGCGGCGAGCATTCGGGTCCGCTCCGGCTTCTAACAAGAGTCGAACAAGCGACAAGTTTCCGCTTTCCACGGCTTTGGCGAGAGGAATTTCATTAGAAGGGTAATTGTTCGGATCAACACCCTTCGCAAGGAGGATATTAACTATATCAACTTCTTCAAGCTTGATAGAGTTTAATAGGATACAAGAGGCGAAAATATCCACTGTCGGCATTTTGGCCTCGACCATGTGCTCGATGATCCAAAATGTGTTCTGGAAGGCCCATTTCAACACTACTCCACGCCCCAGATAGTCAAGTAGATCGTTTGAGGATAAGTAGGCCATATACCGGAGTACTTCAAATGTCGAGTCTAAGGTGGAAGAGCTATTTAACCTCTGGAGTTGCTGCCTAAGCTCTCCACCATGTCTCTCGACGATGACGAGCTCCAGAGCTTCCGAAGCACGAGTTATGTACTCTCGATCATTGGAGCTAAGATATGGGTACAGACATCCCTCGAGCATACTCCTGATCCTAAAGTCTCTGTGCTCAATTATAGGGGCTAATAATAACCCTTGATGGAAGCCCGAAGATGAAGGAGGATGAGAAGAGACTGTATTAATAGAGCTACCATTCATCCCATTCAGCAAGGGAAGGTTGTTGGACAATACTGAATCCCCTGAGCTGAACGGGGGGACGGTCGTACCCATATGTCGCAATCCTATGATGATACAAGTTAATAACTTAACACGGGCAACGGTTAGGAATTGCGCAACTTACTGTACGAGTCTATGAGATGCTGGAACTGGAAC
Organism: Hypoxylon crocopeplum; assembly: GCA_022578875.1. Classification (NCBI taxonomy): domain Eukaryota; kingdom Fungi; phylum Ascomycota; class Sordariomycetes; order Xylariales; family Hypoxylaceae; genus Hypoxylon; species Hypoxylon crocopeplum. Next base: position 623,233 of record MU399567.1, read on the forward strand.
CATGGTAGGTGTGAGAACTCGACGGACTTAATCGACTCTTTTGTCGGAGTACGGATGACGACACCCTCTGGGATATCCATCGTAGCTATACGAGTGATATGGTAAGCTCCTGGTACCTACCAAAAGTATTTAGTTGTGATCGTTGTCTTGGGCACGACTTGCCTGAATCCCCCCCACCCCAGGGTTTGAGGCCACCATATCTAGATATTTCCTTTCTCAACTTCTTGGGTGAGATCTTTTTTCCGTCGATGAGCACCTCAGTTTCATTCCCTTCTAGCTTTCGTTTCTGTGTTTGAATGGCGACAAATTTCCACTTATCACTGGTGACGTTTTTGTCTATATGCCATTGCCTCAATTTCCTTACATATTGTGCTTTACTATAACTATATTAGAGCCTGGCTTAGTAAATTGGGCGATAGGACCAACCTCGCGTAGAACCCATGGCCGCTTTCCATGAGCTTCATTAATTCATCTAGTGTCTTGTCTTCCTTCAAGTAGAGAGACGATATGGCTGGCTTTTGAGCGTCCCACTCCTCTGGAGGAATACTTCGTGTACCAACCATATTGAGCCTGATCAACAGTGACGATTAGATAACGAGTCCAAGTATTAGAGCTAGGTGAAAATAAGGCGAGGTGAAGTGGTGCATCGTATGGGTTCCCGAAGATGACATAGGAGGAAAAACGTCAATTTCTGTTGACCTTTGCTCCGCGTCCCAAAATTTGCGGCATGGGAGCCTGCTGGTGCTTACGAATTGCCGTGCATTACGTAGATCTGTCAGTAGTAGGCTGAGTCGCGGCTCGGTTCATTAGCTGCAACCAAAATTTGCGAGCAGTCTTTTTGCTGGTGATGACTGCAAATTCTGGCCATAGCCAATGAACTGTTGTGGGCGATATGGTCGAAGCAAATTCTGGTCACAGCCAATGAACTGTTGTGGGCGATATGGTCGAAGCAAATTCTGGTCACAACCAATGAAAAGTTGTGGCATGGTCGAGGCAAATTCTGGTCATGGCCAATGACTGCATGTCGACAGAAGCCATTCTAAGCCGAAAATACCCAAGTATAGATCATTTGCCAGTTGTCAGCTAACCTTCTGCCAGAATTTGCAAAGAACACGAGGCTTATAAGGTAGATTAAACTACCTACCTAGGTAGGTATTAAAGGCGCTCAGGGACGAGAGACTCCCGAGGAATTAATTGAGCAAGCTTTCCTACTCCTAGGTACCTACTTAGTCCATATTTATCTGTAAAATCCCCGTTTCCTATCATCACCGATGTCTTTGTCTCCCGAGGCAATAATATCCATTGTTGGAGTATTGGTCAACATCCCTCCGGTCGCGCTCATTATTTGGAGTTCATGCAAAAGAAAGCGGCCGAAAAGAACTCGACCCTCAGGTATGTAGCGTAATCAAGACCACGTACCCAATCATGGCTAATGCTTGTGATTAGAGGAGGGCATAGAATTGAGACAGCCGTATCCGCCGACCGTTAATGTCGTTTTTCGCTAGATTTCGTAAGCCATCAAGCGACTTCTACGCCGATCAACATCTACCTACCTATCTATATCAACTCCACAACGACATTTCTTTTACAATTTCCTTTCGGCCAGAAGATGAGGTATACGCGCATACCCGGATATAAGGGAATTGATCTCGGAACTTGCGAACTTGTTTGGCGGTTGCGCTCTTCAAGGGGAATTTAGGTCGGATATTCATAAAGATAGAGTTCACTTACACACCAATTAACTGGAATTTTTGATATGCTGGCCCCTCCTACGTCTGAGGAAGTACTTTCATTGGCTATATGTGGATGGTCCTCTTTCAGGCTGATATAAGGATACAGAATCACTAATTGTAGCCTATGGCTCTGACGAGGTTCTAGATATTTACCTCTGTTGATTTCTACTTGTCACTCATTGCACTTAGACCTAGTGTAATTTTAGATTATCTGAAGTGCTGCATGACCATGAGTTCTATTCTTTGTCGACTCTCATTGTAGATGCAGTTGATCACCCCAGTTCCCGTGAGTATTGCATAATCGGAAATCCAGGATGATATTGTTGTATTGAAGTGGTTCGTGCAATCGTTTAGATTGAGACAATTGAAACTTGAACCTCATCACAACTCATTATGGGCTTCTTTAATTCGATTTCACTTACCGGCGTCAATCTAGCCGTTCAGCTCTAATTCTTGAGTAGCCTTGTCATTATAAGAGGAGCTACATTACACAATGGACTTGAGGACCGGCAAGCCGGGAAAGGCCCGGAGCGGTGAAGGTTTCTCATCATCTCACGGCGCATTGGCCGAGTTGCCAAGTCGATGTAGCGTCATCGGATCCATGTCGTAAAACAAGCATTCGATTCGGGACAATGGAATTAGATAAAGCATGGGCCTCCGCTTCCTAGAAAAGCTTTCCTTCATGGTCTTTCATGTTACTGCCGTCATGTTGTCTTCGCTGATAGCAGCACTCTTCGCGCCGGCCCTTGCCGTATCCGCCGTTTCGGGCTATGCGCACTCTCCACGGGTCTTCCCGTCGCGTGAGTCTTCACTGTCGTCAACAGGCGCATTGACTTAATTGCTAATATTTCAATGGGTAGCGGCGGGGAAAGGCGCAGGCATATGGGCCGACGCGTATGAGAGCGCACACCATCTCGTGAGCCAGATGACGCTAGAAGAGAAGGTCAACATCACACGCGGCTTCACTGTCACTGACAATATCTGCGCTGGCAACACCGGCACCGTACCCCGGCTAGGATGGCCCGGCATGTGCTTACACGACGCAGGTAACGGGGTCCGAGCCACCGATCTCGTCAATTCATACCCGTCAGCGCTTCACGTCGGTGCTAGTTGGGACAGAAACTTGACGTACGAAAGAGCCTACTATATGGGCCAGGAGTTCAAGGCGAAAGGGGGTAGGCCTAGATGGTACTCATATTGATCTCCTTGTGTTGTAGATTGACGTTCTCTTAGTCAATGTGGTGCTCGGTCCTAATGCCGGTCCGCTAGGGAGGAGTCCCCTGGGCGGCCGAAACTGGGAAGGATTCTCTATCGACCCGTATCTGTCTGGCCAACTCAACGCCGAGACCATCATTGGCCACCAAGACGCCGGCGTCATCGCGAATCTCAAGGTATCGCTTTCACAAACTCGTGAAATGACGGGCTACAGTGCTGATCGTTATTTAGCACTTTATTGCTAATGAGCAGGAAACGTACAGGCGGCCGTATTTTGGTGTTGAAGCCGTCTCAGCCAATGTAGACGATAAGACGCTCCACGAGCTCTACCTGTGGCCATTCGTGGATGGTGTGAGAGCCGGTGTGGCCTCGGTCATGTGTTCTTACAATCGAATCAATAACACGTATGGTTGCGAGAATAGCAAGCTCATGAACGGAGTCCTGAAGACCGAACTTTCCTTTGACGGGTTCGTGCTCCTTGATTGGAATGCTCAGCATAATCTTGAGAGCGCGAATGCTGGACTTGACATGTTGATGCCCGGAGGCGGCTTCTGGGGTAACAACCTAACACAGGCTGTTCAAAACGGATCTGTCAGCGAAGAAAGAGTCACCGATATGGCATCGAGGTAAGGAGAAGCCGTGACTCGAGTTTATGCTTGTTAACTCAATGCAATCAGGATCACCGCAGCATGGTATCTTGTGGGCCAAGACGGCACAAACTTCCCAGTACCAGGAATCGGGATGAAGAATCTTACTCAACCGCATGAGCAAGTCGATGCCCGTATTCCCGAGTCAAAGCCGACTATACTGGAAGGCGCAATAGCTGGGCATGTTCTCGTCAAGAATGACGGCGCCTTACCCTTTAACAAGTACCCGATCATGTTATCCGTCTATGGATATGACGCGACGGTTCCCGATACTAAGAATACAGATACTCTCTTCCAGCTAGGCTATACCTCCTCGCCAGAGATGGGCCAAGCGGTATTAGGCACCGAACACCATTTTGACCAAGCCGCAAGGGGAGGCACGATCATCACTGGCGGGAGAGCTGGTGCTAACGGACCGGCTTACATTGATGATGTGAGGACTCCAAGAACACATTTCTTTAGCCTTTCTAACTCCATCGCAGCCATTAAGTGCCATTCAACATAGGGCGAAAGCCGATGGCACTTGGATCAACTGGGATTTGACTTCACCTAATCCCGATGTCAATGCAGCCTCGGATGCTTGCTTGGTTTTCATCAATGCAATCGCCACCGAGGGGTGGGACAGAGACGGGCTGCACGACGACTTCAGTGATGGCCTCGTCTTGAACGTCGCATCCAAGTGTGCAAATACCATTGTCATCATTCACGCTGCAGGAATTCGCCTCGTTGATCAGTGGATCGACCATCCCAACGTCACCGCGGCTATCATTGCTCACCTACCCGGCCAAGATAGTGGTGAGGCTCTAGTCAAGCTTCTCTACGGCGAAGCTCAATTTTCCGGAAAGCTTCCCTATACTATAGCCAGGAACGAAAGTGATTACGCTGTCTACACTCCATGCGGCCGCGGTCCATCTAATACGACAGATCCGCAGTGCGACTTTACCGAAGGAGTCTACGTTGATTACCGCCACTTTGACGAGAAGGATATCACCCCTCGTTTTGAATTCGGATTTGGACTGTCATATACCACGTTCAACTATTCCTCATTGTCAATCGAGCCACTAGATCTCAGCGCGGACTTACAAGACTCTTCCACCCCGACTAGCGATGAAAGATTTTGGGACATCGTGGCTACTGTCAATGTGACGATCACCAATACCGGGTCCGTGGCCGGTGCGGAAGTGGCGCAACTCTACCTCGGAATCCCAAATAGCCCGCCGAAGCAGCTACGCGGCTTTGAGAAAGTCGCCGTCTCTCCTGGGGAATCGGCCGAGGTCGCCTTCGAGCTTACGAGGCGCGACTTCAACGTATGGGATGTCGTCACTCAGGGATGGATTATGCAGAGCGGCGAGTATGCCGTGTATGTCGGCTCAAGTAGTCGGGATATCAGGTTGACTGGTAGCATTGCAGTTTAGTGGACTACGGTACACCTCGATGTGAATATCCCGGGAAATCAGATCTCGTTATCGTCGTTGAATATGTGATTTGAATAATTATCTCGGAGTAGGTAGGGGCTTGTGGAGTCGTATCAGAGCCTCTCAGCCTCTCGAGTGCGAATATTGCTATTACGAGTATACTATCAAGGCATAGGCCAACCATTTACTCGTTCATTTAGTATACTATGCAATCAACAATCATTGAAATGCCTCCATTTCTCGCATATTTGACTGAAAATAGTTTGCAGACACTGTACTTTCTCACTAGAGATCATATTAAGCAGCTGTCAAATATGATCCTCACCATCTTACTCATCAAATACGAACTTCGATCACATGTGAGCTCGACAATAGAATATTGTTAGAATGCTATTCTAGTACGTAGATTCCAATCTATTGAGTAGAAACCTTTGTTCGAGGTAGAGGTATTTGAGAATACTAAGGGACAGAGGTCTACAGAACAAAGGCAAATGCTGATCTACGTCTTTGTTTGCGGTAAGGAACACAAATGAGAAGACAAAGGCTCTACGTATGTGGCTTGAAGAAACATGGCGCATTGTATAAAGTCTTTGATATGTTAGGAAACTCGAACATGTTCATTACGAGTATTACAGAAAGCCGCCGGGCGGTTGAACATCAAACAACTATGAACATAATCACTTTCGAATCGATATCGATTATTTCTCAAAATTATGGCGCCATACAATCTTCACAACTACGCCCCATCTCAGATTCAGGCTACCCCTTTATTGTTAAGGAGGGAGTCGTCATCCCTCGATTGGCCACCTAGTGGAGGGAGCCTCGCCCCTTGGATTGCTGTCTTCATTTGCGTACCGGCTGGTATTATATTTCTATTATGGGCAATTTGGGCATGTTGTCGCAAGAGACGCGACTGAACCAAGAGTAATACCTACAAAGACATCAATATTAACTTGCCTGGCGTTATGGATAGGGCGATTGCGAATCTTAGCGGGAACATAGGATGTAAGAGTCTTCTAGGAATTATAAGAATGTACTGCACCCAATGTTTTACAATTAGATGAGATCGTGGGCTAGACACTTGTTGAAGTCCTCCTGCTATAGCGTATACTCGGGACGGCCCGACGGTATTCCTGAGAAACATAACAGAGTAATATATCAACCACCTCGCGGTACGAGAGCGAAGGACCTAATCATGAACTGCTTACGTAGCTGGCTCTTAATTGATCCCATGTCTGGAGTGACGCGATCCAGAAAGACCACCAAAATATTTTAACCATCGAGTAGAAAGCCGGGTTGACAGACGCGTAGGTATGCCATAGACATAGAGCAAGCAAGGATCAACGTTCCATAGATTGGCCTGTCATATTCTAAATGAATTCCAAAGCGATTCTATGCTATTAATTGAATGGTTGAGGTCTGTCCCTAGAATGCTGATCATTCAACTCTTCGCCCACCGAGACTGAGACATCGTAGAGTCCTGAGTCAACACAAGCCAGTTATCGAGATCAAGGGATCGTAGGTATGCAGAGAAATCAATTGCCTCCTTATCCCTCAATCAGCCCTTGGTAGTCTTCTGGATACAAAAGCCTTCGGATCCGTCCTCGAGAAATGACCTCTTGCTTCCCCAGCAACACCAAGGATTCAGTCACTCATTCATTTAGTTATTCATTCAATTCACTTAGTCACTCATTTGATATTTGCCATTCTCACGCCCCTTGACCTGCCCCAGTTACTATACACATCTTTTTTTACTACACTTACACCCCAATCAACTCATTCAAAATGCAGCAACGTGCCGTCCTCGCCCTCATCGCCCTGCTCTCCGCAGGAGCCCACACCGCCCCCGTCGGCCTCCCGAACGTCGGCGCCCTCGCCGCCCCCGCATCTAAGATGCTCATGAACGTGATCCGCGCCGACCCCCCTACCCCGCCCGTCTCCGGCGTCAAGGCCGGCGTGAAGGAAGACGCCAAGGCGGAGGAGCACGCGGACGAGGCGTCGCAGAACGCCAACGCGGCGGAGCAGGGCGCCGTGGGCGGCGGCCAGCACGCCGATGAGGAGGGCCAGAAGGCGTCTGAGCAGAGCCAGGGCTCGGCCGAGGGCGCGCAATACGGCAACGAGCAAGCGCAGGAGGCGGCCGAGGGCAGCCAGACGTCGAGCAAGGCGGGTCAGGAGGCGGCGTCGGGCGCGCAGATGGCGGGGCAGGCTGGCCAGATGGCGGACGAGGAGTCCCAGCACTCGGCGCTCGAGGGCCACGAGGCCACTGAGCACGGCAAGCAGGGCGACAACGCCGGGTCGTACGGCGCGGACCGCAGCGCCTCCAAGAATGGCGAGGCCCACAACGACAAGAGCGGCGCCACGAGCGGCCACCGCTTCTCCGAGGACAAGACCGACGGCTTCCAAGCCGCGGCCGAGGGCCAGCAGCACGGGTTCGAGGGCAGCGAGGGGTCTATCGAGGGGTATGTATATCCCCCCTCTACCATCCCCTTTATTTCCTAGGAGGAAGCTAACACCTTTCCAGTTCCGAAGCCGCTGAGGAAGCCAGCAAGTCGGTCGACCAAGGCTCGCAAGCTGCCCAGGAAGCGTCCGAGTCCGCCGCTGAGGGAAGCCAGGCTGGAATCCAAGGCTCGCAAGCCGCTGACGAGGCGAGCCAGGCCGGATCTGAGGGCAGCAAGTTCGGCGCCGAGGGAAGCAACGCTGCGTCTGAGGCGTCCCAGTCCAAGGACCAGGGCAAGAAGAGCGAGAGCGGGTTTTCTGGCATGCTGAGTGGTCTCACCGGTGGCCTGTTCTAAAGGTATTTCGCTCCATCTCCAACGATTTGGTTGTTTGATAAAACGCTAACCTGCTCAGGGTCTGATCTGATCTGACTTTCGTGCAAACAGACCTAGGTGCACTTGTATGACTAGCCAATTTGGAATGATGCTGTATGAGGATAATGGGAAATTGCAACTTGGTGTTAGTGTCAGTGTAGGATGTGTATCAGATAGTAACAGTTGAAAATTGTGTCGGTTCATTGGTCGGTCGGGTTCCTGTTACATATCTTATGTATTAATAGTTGTCGAATTTACTGTCTCCTTGGCATCATCATCCCACGAAATTTCCAGTATTAGTGTCGTCGTTATTAGATCTTACTTCTAGATGCTATGTACCTACCGCCTAGCTCCGTGACCCCTTCCATATGACTTATACCCCTTACCCAATGTCCTGATGCTTCTTTACCAAGCCCTGCAAATTCTCTAATGCATTGTAGTGTGTATTAAGTAGGAAAGTCCCAGACTCTTGGATACCTGTGATCATATAGACCTTTGCGCCTCCTATACCTTTGGTAGATCCTTGCTCGAAACATCGGCAACAAGCCTCTTGAATTGAGGTCCAAGTGCATCAACCACGATTGAAACATCAGGAGGGTCAGGCCGAGCCTGCTCATCTTGTTGGGTGAGAGCATCTGGGTCCCAACTCTCCGAACTTGCGATGGCTTCAGTTTTTCCTAAGGCTTTTAGTCCTTTGACATCTCTCCCTCTTCTTGGCGGTCCTTGAGGCGTGCTTGGTGTAATCAATGTCTTGTCCAGAAGGCTGTGCCAACGGGCTATATAGACCCCTGGTCCACTCATATTACCACCCGCCTTCCTCTGATGATCATCTGCTCCATCAACGATACTCTGTATTCGTGTTCTTGACACGCCTTCCAAGGTTGAGAGGTAGTTGGCGTGAGCATTAATGACGGCTTTGACATTACTCTTCTTATCGTCTGGGAGTTCATTGAAAAGAACGTGTAGGTTCTTGTCCATCTCCCCAGCGCCGTATGTATTATCCTCCTTGTTCGTATTTATGCAGCTGTTAGTCTCTAGAGTCTGTCGGAAGGATTTGAGGCTCTTTTTGACCCAGTCGAGCCATGTCGCTCGCATATCCGGACATCCCTCGGCGAAGTCATGCAGGTACTCGTAAGCTAGATGACGATTGCGTCTTAGGAGTGCAAGGTAATCTTCAACAGAAGGTAGTGCAGTGCTATTCTCTGTTTGTCTGCCATCTCGCTTTTTTGGCTTACTTGTCTCTATCAAGTCTGTCAAGAAAGTTTCGACAGAGCCAATGTGGTTCCGTAAGTCTACATTCTTATGGATGGCTCGAATCATGGGCTCGAAGACATATACACCATCTCGCACGATGGTGGTTGTTAGGTCTGGGCTTTGGCGGCATAGGACTTCCGTGATCTTCTCTCTATCTCGTATCGCGAGTAGGGCAGAGTAATACTCTAAACACTGGATATGTTGCGCCTCTGTAAGGGATTGTGCTAAACCGATGTCTTTGGCCTCAAAAATGGCGATGACAATGGACTTCCCCTCATTCTTACTCAACTCGCGGATCGATTCATGTTGCTCTCTAGACGCTTGTAGATGTTCGTCGAGTGCGGCCAAGTGTGATTCGGTAGGCCTTTCTTTACATCTCCTGATACTCTCAATCGCCTTGCGAAATTCGCCGGTATCCCATTCCAACACCAACGAGATTATTCTTTGTAAAGTCAGATGAGTTCCCTCTAAATAGCCAAGTCAATACGTACCTTTGCATCAGATTCATCCCATCGGCAGCATTCTGCGTCAACCCAAGCCAGTTCGATAATGCCCCAACACTGACCTTTGCTAGGAATAACCTGACCATGCCGTTGATCATGGTCCCGGCATTACCGACACGTAGTGTTTGTCCAATCACGGTATATGGGACTAGGCTGTGGACGTTGTCAAGTAGCTTCAATAAGTACGGGCCTTCAGCTGAGAGAACAAAGAGATGATGAAGAAAAGTGGCTATGAAGATGATCGCGAAATGTACGGCAGCTTCCACTGCGGGTGAATGGTCCTCGACATTCGGGGTCTTTGTGAACTGATTAAACAGCTCGTCAATCAAGTTCCCATAGACCAGATGCTGAACCACATCATCCCAGGCCCTAGCAAGGTCCTCTCCTATATGAATGTCGTACTCTCCATAGAGATTCGGCAGGCCGTCGTTAGGTACACCGCTCAGCAGGCCCCTAGTTATGCATTCATGGATTGCTGATGCGACTGATGCGAGCCGCTTCCTACTTCCTAGAGTCCCTTTATCATAACTTTCCGATAACTCTGCCTCTCCGAATCGTTTCATGATATTGCGGAACTTGGCCGTCCAGAACTCAGACGGCAGGTCTCTGACCCCGGGCATCGGAAGAACAAGCCTGGTGAGAAGAAGCTGCAGCAGCGGAGATGATGATCTTCGGTCGTCATTACTATTCCCTTTCTGCGGGATGGTATCAAAGGGATACCCATATTGTTCGATAGCTTCAGGGTCCTTGAAACTCTCAACTTCAGCATAAGTCTCGTAATTGACAAGAATATCAAATAACGCTCCTAACTGATGAGGAGATAAAGTTGTAGAAGACATAACGGGTGGATATAGAAAATGAGTTGGGAGAATATATGATGAAGCAAGTGTGTCCGCCTATGTGGTTTAGCATGATGATATCAGCATCGAGATTTTGAAGTGTAAAGATATAAGTCACTGGACTTCGTATGGAGGCGCTTATAATAAATTTGGGGCCGTTTGCGCGACGGGCTGACGTCATCTAACTTGAGCTGGCTGAACTCAAATTCCAGTTGTTAATGTACAGATACTCGATAAATGAATAGACCCACTCCCACTCTGAATGCATCTATCAGTATTCACACGTGGCCTGTGCGCTTTCATGTCCCCAAGTTTTCGCAAATTCGGATAATCGTCAATCAGCTTCAACGACGAATAGCAACTTCATTCATCAGCCTCAAAATGATTCGTAAGGAGAATGTCGCCAGGCCGCGATGATATCGACGGCTCGCCTCAGGATATATATAGGGGCGTTCTTCCCGTCATACCATCTGACGGAAGCTTAGAAACCCCTTCGCGCAGTAATGCCGCCACCGCCGCATCAGCCGCAGGTGTCCGTGCCTTGAGCGCCCAGGCTATCGCTTTCTACTTCAGGGCGCCCGTCAAGGCCTTCTTCAGGACTCGGGTCGACTATCTCGCATATGCCCGCAGTGTGCATCAGACGCAGACTGAAATACTGGCCCGCGCTGCTGCTAACGACCAAACAGCTTCAAGGCTTGGTCTCACTCTCAAGCAAACATGGATGTGGGCACGGGGTACCACCCCGGGGTTGCTGGCATCTGTTATCCAGCAGCATGGATGGAGTGTCATACCTCAACAGATTCTACCGCCGCTCATGGCGAATGTTGGTGTCGGTGCTGTGTTGTACACCAGTTACCTACAAATCCTAGCTCAACTGCATGAAGAGACTTCGAGAGCGCCGAAGAGGGTGTTCCCGCCGCCGGATCCCATTCACACCTTCGCTGCTGGTTTCTTGGCCGGAAGCCTACAAAGTGTCGTAGCAGCCCCGCTTGATGCCATCCAAGCGAGATATGACCACCGTGATCTTATGTCTAGTAACGGGGATGGAAAACCGAGGAGCATGTGGTCTTTCTCGGCGGAGAAGCTTAGGGAGATAGGTCTGCGAGGTGTCTTTGCAGGCTGGGGACTTTCATTTCTGAAGGACAGTTTCGGAAGCGCCATCTTCTTCAGCACTTTTGAGTACGTCAAGGCCCAGGGATACTATCGCTTCATCACGTGGTACTATGGCGGGTTACAACCCGAAGTCGTTGATGTGCTAGCCCAAAAACGGCCATCCACTCGTCACGGCGACACCGACAATAGGACGAAAGATGGCCACCGCCCGGTAGTTATACGACCACACTACGCGATTGAGCCGATGTTCTTGTTATTCGCCGGCATCACAGCGTCGTTTACCCAGCAGCTAATTCTCCACCCCCTGACTCACATTCAGGTTGAGCACTGGGATCACTTAGAGGATCTAGATGCAAAGGCAGCCAGGATGAGGGACTCCGCTGCTGCTAATCCTGATAAGCCGAGACGCAGGTGGCGCATGCTTCGTGCCTACTATCACGCTTATCAAGAGACCTGGTCTCAGTGTACTGCCGAGGCGACTTCAGAAGGTAGAGGGATAACACGATGGCTATATCGAGGATTTTGGTGGAACACTAGTCAGTAATCCTTGATGTTGGCCAGTCAAGCGTCTAAACTTGAGCCACTTCCTTTCCTCCGTACACAGCATGACTAATACATACTTATTGCAGTTCGACAAGTGCCAAGCACCAGTGCTGGCTTGATTATCTTCGAACTAGTTCGTCGGAAATATGGAGGCGGGAACGAGCCGGTACGAGTTGCAAAGGACGATTACGAGATTCTCTTGGATTAATATTTGGTAACGATACGCGGGAGTTGGGCGTTAGGTACGAGTATAAGGTATTCCCCACTCGGCGAGATGCACCCTTTTCAACATAGTAGCGATAAACATGTAGCCTTGATATAGAATAGCCGTCCAGACTCCCGAGCCTATTTAGGGGCTTGGTATAGATATGTAAAGAACGAAAGGAGTCATGTCATCTCCCCTTATTTCCAGCGCTGCGAATGAATGGTTCAAGGGGTAAGACCTGACCCTCTGGCGTGACACCTTCGTACAGTTGCGCCCACCGGTATTTCAACACGTCGGGAGTCACCCACGCATTCTCGGGATCACGCAACCAAAGGCGTAGCAGATGACGGCTGTATCATGATTAGCGTTTCCAGCGGCATGCTTGCTCAGAGACCAGTTTAGGGATGTGTGTCAAAGCACGCCACTTACCGTTTCTCTGGGGTATCGGTAAACCCGTCTCTTGCGTGAAATACTGCCAGGTTATTTATGTACTGGATATCTCCCTTTTGGAAATCAGTGTTTACGCAGTACTTCTCGCCAAGGAAGTTAATAGTATCGAGAGCCTCGGCCTGCGCTTCAGTAATAGGCGGGATACTGTGTCTCCTCGGCAAGGCACCGAAGCCGACAAAGTATCGTCGGCCATATTGAAGCGCGACCCGTTCAGGGGTAGATTCCGTCGCCGGGAAATGGAACAGCAGCGGCCTTTCGACGTACTGCTTATCCGCCTTCTCGAAACTAGAACGGCGGTTCGGTTAGCTGGATCAGCACGTCTGCGTTGGTCTCCTAGATATTCCCTAGAATCTGCAACACCAAGAGATACTCACACTTCCATATCCCAGCTCTGGGAAAGAGTATGGATGAGGTCTGGGCGGGTTGCAGCAATTTCGTTGTACACCCGCCACGTGCTAGCTATCTTACTAGCACCGCCTGCTGCCGACGTCTCGAGAGCAAAAAGCGATACAATGTCGCCGGAATCCGTGTGGAAGACCTGCTTATCGGTAGTGTAAGCGGGACTGCCGATGACACCGTTATTCTGCGACCAGGATAGATCTTTAATGTGACTAAGGACCACATCGGCCTGCTGTCCGTTGAACTTGTGGTCTTGCCGACCGCGCTCAGCGGCGATGTGCGCCGAAATACCAGCATAGATAATGACATTTTCTTCACGAGTATGGTCGTCAACACGTAGACCACGAATCACGAAGAATCCGTGCCCGCTATGCAACTCGGCCGATAGACGGCGGAGCTCACCGTGGAGACTTAGGAGCGGGAACGTCTCTGCAGTGAGATAGCCTAACGGTAGCTCCAAGCCTGAATATTGTTAACGGACAAGAGGGTTACTACCAAGAATCAGGAATTCCAATAACCTACCCTTGAAATGGTCTACAGCTCGGTCAATCTCATCGAGCTGATCGGCGTTTAGAACATAAGTCCAGTCATATGTGTCAGCTACCGTGTCGCCTTCCCAAACCAGATCTCCAGTTAGCTTCTCCGGAAAGCCTTCGGGGAGAGTAGTCGGCAAGTTCCCCTCTTTGAGTCGACGAGCCGCTCTGGCTTGCCACTTGTTACGGTCCGGTGCGTAGGCTATATCCGGCTGGCCAGGGGGAGCCAAGGCCGCCGGCGTGACGAACGTGACGGTGGTCGACATGGCTTCGGGTGCACAATTTTATTTGCAAATTGAACAAATGCACGATAAAGTTGCTTGCCACATTCGAATTCTATCGAAGTTCGTGATCCCCTCTAATATTGGAGTTGAGGTTGGACCAATGAGCAATGCTGCTCTAAAATGGCGTCATTCCTCCATTCAATGTGACTTCAGGGGATACGATGACCCCCTATCCCCTATTCTGCCAAGAACACAGTGGATTCTACACGCTCTTTCCGTGAGCGCTATTCACGCCGCGCTTTTACATATTCTAAAACAACACAAGGTAGCAGCATTAACCAAACTGTACTGAATTGAAGTCCACTTGGACTGTGATCATGTATTCTTGACGCTCTCTACTACCCGTCCCCACTGATTGCGTTAAATGGACTTGTGCGCCTAATATTATGACTAGGTCTTTCCTCTGGACTGTTGTCGCGATAGCCTCTTGCAAGGCCAAAGATTACTTGTTAAGGAACGAATCCCCTATTTACCCCTAGGGAGAGGGTATAATGTGGAAATGCTGTTATTTACCCAAAGACTGTAACCAAAATACTCAAAGGCTCCTCGCAAATACTGCCAGGAGGAACAGTTTACCACTATTCTTAAATCCGATACCCCTTTACCTAGAAGCACTTCATGACCCTATCCAACATCAACTATTTATTCCAACTCGTATGCAATCATGGCATCCTTCATGCAAGGAAATTTCTTCTTAAACATAATGGAAGGACGGCACAGCCGCCGAAATGAACACATGTTCATTCTATCCTGAGACAAGAGAGACGATGACGACGAAGTCGGCACACTTAATGGAGGGCTTAAGTCAAATCCGGAATTAGATTAGCGACGCAACGTCTTGTCGAGGTCCACGCTCACGCTTAATGACCACCTTGAACTTTGCTGCTTCCTTATAGATACCGAAAAGTGGATGGGCCACAAAGCCAATGACGCCTAGTATTGTTAGAAGGACCATCTCAACTCTGGCGACGTATGGGATGAGGAATGTTTTTGACTCACCGGCGGGTATCTTGAACAAGATGCTACCAATACCCTTCGCGAAGCCCTTGAAGAAACCTTTCGGGCCCTCCTTGTTGGCTCCTTTGTATGGCAAAACGAACCAGTCGGTTATACCGTGGAGGAGGCCGAACAGCAAGACCTACAACCGGGCATGTCAGACTTGCTAAATATGAAATAACAATGATGCTTACCACGAAACTAGCCGAGCATGCTGATATAAAGCTGTTCATCTTGGGCCACTTCCGAACGGTATCGTCATTGTACAGTGTCGGGATATAGTGCAATGTCTTCGCTATTCCATGTCCCATAACCAGGGGAATTTTCAATGACGCCGAAATCATCATCCCCAACCCTATGAACATGTCCAGCCACGCTAGCCAGAACGGGTGGTATTCTTCGTCGTCGTCGTCGTCATCGCGCCGAGGACCTCCGGCCTCGAGGCACCGTTCCCAATCCGGGGGAGGTTGGTAGTAAATAGGTTTTATTACCTCCCGCGATGTAGTGATTGGCGGCTGTGCATTCGAATCCACTTGCGTTGTGCTATTAACTATTTCGTCCACATCCGCCATAAACTTCACGCCGTAGTCTCGTCTACCGGTGACTGAGATCCGAGAAGTGGTTGCGGAGGGTGGTCGATTCATGGTGGTGTATTATACAAGACGATTATACAACGAGACTCGTAGCTCAAGATGTATTGTCGAACCAGAATTACTAGCACTGGCTAGTACCGTGAGGTGATCTAGTTAACTGAAGATGAGCCTAATAAAGCCGACATTTGATATGTCCAAGAGAAAAGCATAGATAATATACCAAGTTAATAAAACGTGGGGGAAGAGGCTGAGTAAACATGTCCTCAAGGCATCAAGATTATCTTGTAAGTGATTGGCCCGGTAGATAAAACATCACCAATTGATTGATTCGGCGCTACGCCGATGCTGTGCCTTTTGAAACGCATGGTGTCCAGGTGGCGCAGCATCTCATCATATTGATTTGCAGAGATGTCGTATTCCTCATCCTTAGTAGGCTACAGCTTAGAGCTGCATGCATACTACTTTAGATGCATGATTTCGCCACAACTCTTTGGTATGGTGATTGGTAGGGCCCTTCTGATTACACGAATGTACCTAGGTAAATAAGAGGGAACTAGATGGTGGTTGTTAAAGGATCAAGTTTCCACGAGATAGTTGCAATGCACCTTATACTGTTGCAAGCACGTCTTTTGATCTGCACTCGAATATCGGGATATAATATTCCCCTCACACCAAGATTCTTATTAAGACGCCTATACTCCTGTCAAATAACAACATTCAGGCAATTCTCTTGTAGTGCTTTGTCTCAACACGTAGGATGAATGGAGATACCACTCGGGAATATTCATTCCATGCCTCTCCGTTGCTGAGTTCTTTACTCTTCTCCAGGCTGTCCAATCCACCAACTACAACAAATTGTTCAATATCCCTGTCTTTCTCAATCTTCCAGCCGCCCCTATGACGATATGGTATCGTCGCCGCGTCCCAAAGCCCCTTAACCTTGTCCATTGCCTCCTCGAATAGCAGCTTATCTTTCTGTGGCACATCCCATGTGATCACGGCGAGAATTGGTGCCGTCAATGCAGGAATGAGGCCCTCATCGTCATCCTCTGAAGCTGGGAACAGATGTAATCCGTCAATATGCCCAGGCTTCATTGCTTCGACATTGATATGCGGCACCCAATCGGCAACAGCCCTCTGGTTTGCCGGGGATGCGATGCAGGTGTGGTGTTGTTGAAGTGAGTCCCAGTGCGCGGTGATTGCCATGATGCCTGGGTCTTCAACCTGTTGGAAGAGAGCTGCCCCACGGTCTTGCGTCAACCATGGCGCATTGGCAGCACACCACTCCCCTTGGAGTACAATGCCAGCTTGGCCCAACTCGCGCAACGCTGGAGGCACTTCACCGGGCACACTGGATGCAATGAGAGATAGTTCCGTAACCGGCATGTTGACTGTGTTAGGAGACCGAAAGTTGAACAAGAGAACACCTGGAATCTAGGGCTAGTAGCTGATCTATTCCTACCTAGGTACTTACTTTATACCCGATTCCTGATTACAAACGAATACCCCCTTGATGCCATCTTGTTCAGGATACAGCAAGGAGCATCCGATTTCTTATTCGGGCATTACGGTGCTAAGTCCACTCATACTACGAAGCTTGACAGACCTAAACCCCTTTTCCTTATATCCAATAATGTTAACTCCGCATCTTGAATCCCAATTCGGTAACTCTATCTCCGCTGCTCCGTTCCTAGAATAAAAGGGGTTTAGTATGAGTGTTAGTGCGATTGCAGAACCTGAATTGATTTCACATTTTGTTGTAATGAAGCCGTCCTCACTCAACCAAAGAGGATTACCAAGTTATTACTTTAGACTACCCATTATGATTATTCTTATACTTGTTTATCATTCAACGTAAAGCATAGCTCTAGTTGCTCCGTGGCTCAAGTCTTCCTATCTGGCCAAGCATCGTACAACCCCTCGTGAACTGTCACATCTCCGAATCTCACTTCACCGCTACCGTCATGGAAAAAGCGAATTTCCTTAGAAGATGAATACCACGACCTGCTAGGTTAGCATCTACATCGAAAGGGAGAAGTTGGAACTCTTACCTGGCCCAGGTGCTTAGTGCGAATCTCCCGTTGGCATGCACCTCGACAATAGAATTATCAACCACTATAGTCAGATTAAGAGTTTCTATCTGTTGCTTGCCATCTTGTACCAAGTCAAAGAGACGTAATCGGCCTGCCTCGTTGCGAGAATCGATCCCATTTGTGGTTTTGGCTGCGGCACTAGTGTTGCTACGATCGACGACGATGGACTCGTTGGAGAACTGGTAGTAGATCGTTGTGCTTTCATGCTCAGACGACAAGATTTGGAAACCAGCTCGCAAGTCGCTACCGCGACATGCACTGGAAAACGATAGGGATGCGGTGATCACGTGGAACTTGCTTTCGGGAAGGCGTTGGAAAGCCACAACGCCCGGCGAGTTCAATGTCTTCCCAGGTTCAGTGAATGAATCACCGCTAGTGAGCGCGGATAAGGCTTCGCGCGCTATTTCTTGCTTCAGAGTCGCCAGCTCAAGCACGCCTGAGTGGTCACTAGCAACTCGCCACGACCCTGTTTCGCGAGCAAGCTCGTTGTCCACGACATTCCCGATCTTTCCAACGCTCAACTCGCGCGGAAGCAAGAGTGCACCAGTCCAGTTTTGCTGTGCGGTCGGGAAGTCAAGAGTTCCGTAGAAGTCGCCGGTCAGCCAAACGTAACTGATGAATCGATCTGGCGCTCCGCTCTTCTGCGAGGCTTTTGAAGTGGCCGGTAGTTCTTTTCCGGCTGCAGCGTAAGCAGAAGTACCCCAATCCAGCTTTCCAACCATGCTAGGCACAAATTTGACTGGACCGCTTCCACAGGAGATGCGCCCGGCAGCCCAGAGCATCTCGCGGAAATCCGAGACTTGCGGCACAATGGGGCTCAGCGACCATTCGGCGCCCAACGTCGTGAATATTTCCCCTTCGGAATTGTACCCATGCTCGTCTAGGCTGAAGATGTTGGACACCTCGAAGTTGTATCCCCACCTGCCAGCCCAGTTGCCATTGCCCCAGGTAGAGTTGGCCGGTTCATGCCACCACTGACCCAGTTCTTCCCAGTATTGGAAGTCAGGATCGTGCTGCCGGTAGAGGAACTGGCTGGGCCCTTCTCCGTGGACACCTCCAGATATGACGACATACCATGTCCCTGGAGCGCTGCCGAGGTGCTTGTCAAGCCGGCTATTCTGGAACACGTAGGGATCACGAAAGCCCGTTACGTTGACCGCGAAAGGCGGCGATGGGATTACCGGTCCCTGCTCAAGTTTTGTAAAGTTCCGACCTCCATCATGTGAGACTGCTAGTGACTGTGTTTCGCTTCCCCTAGTGTATTGGATGGTCCACTGAATTGGCAAGTAGGAGATAGAGGCGTATAGCAGTGTGGGCTTGCCATCAATACCGCTAGGAATGACCGAACCATCGAATACAGCAATTGGATCGTTCTTCCCACCTGCTACGATGAAAGGCTGCCCGTCTGGGTTGAGATCCTGATACGTGACGAGGTCGTCTGTCGTAGCGCCCGCCGCACCCTGGTGTAGCCAGCCGACATGAAAGAGGCCAGTCTCGGGATCGGTGTAGTGCATACAAGGATCTCCGATCTGCCCGAATGGTGGAAGAACATGCGCTCTAGGCCGCCATGTGTCAAAGAGACTGGAATTTGAGAGAGTAGACAAGTTTGGTGGCGCCAAATTATAGTCAATCTCTTGCCTTACGGTAAGAGAACCGGCTAAGACAGCTGGTGTAATCTTCATCTTGTCTCGGGCAGTCGTATATGAAGCTTTCCGCACGACGATACCCAGGTCCTGAGAGGCCGGTGAATCCATCACGGTAATCATCTACTTATAAGCTAGGTGGTCTACGGCATATTCCGTCGTCAGTTCGTAACTATTCCTACTAGGAAATGATAAAGTGACATCAATTGGAGACGGTGTGGGGTTTGCGGAGAAAATGGGCTCTGGATCAGGGGAGAAGCTGGAGTACGTGCGGAGCACCATCGATATACTAGCTATAAAGGGCCATAGTCTCGGCCTTATTGGAGAAATTCAGCGGTCATTTATCGACTCCGCACAGCTTTAGTGTTCTCAAAATCTTGCTAGTCTGCCACTTACACATTTATGGGGTGACCTTCTACGCGCTCTAGTGGGAATACCCTCGGCCATAGTATATTCTGTTGTATGTATCGTAACATGTGGTTCGATTCAACTCTTCCAGTATGGACGTATTCTAGCAAGGTCATGACGAGATACATACCCCTGAAAGTCAAATTAGGGAGAACACTTTCCATAGGACTGGGTGATTGAAACATACCTAGGCCTGGGTACTATTAAGTTGATTATAAATTATACCGAAAAAGATATCTATATTGGGTACAGCTCGCAATTATTGTGTCCTCAGAAAAGGATGTGCCTCGGTGTTAAATACATAGTCGTCGAGACTAATTATGTCTGGTGTCGAAAAGAGAAGGTAGAAATATTTCAGTGTTTCTGCCAACCAGAAGCTCTATATTGCCGTTAGACTCATGTAAATTGCACGAACATTTATACTCACCTCCATGTAGTCGTCTTTTGGTAGAGACTTTGCTGTCCGAGTCACATCTTGCACAGCCGCGTGTGTTCCTAGTTCGGTCTTGGTTCCGTTGGCAATTGCCATAAACATTTCCCATCCCAAGTCCTGCCAAATGCGTTTCCCGGTAATGCGGTACATGATGAAGACACTCTCTATTGCCTCTGGTCTGAGGATATAGCGAGGGTCTTTGGCAGTCGTGAAGCCAAGAGGAAGGTGGTCCTTCCCTGCACCATAGAAGGTAATTAGCAACTTTCATAGGTATGCAAGCAATTTCATAGAGGAAACATCAGGTGGTAGAGCCTAGTCCCGAAACCAACAACTCAAAGCATATAAAATGTGACTTACACTCTGGTCTCTTTCGCTTCTCCTCATCAAACCGCTTCTCGTCCCATTCACAGTTCTCGAATGACTTACAAGCTACCATACTCACCCGTTCAGGCATCATTCCCGACGGAAACTTGCGATACCCATATACACATCCAAGGGTCAACTTTGTTCCGATCTTGACGTACTCCGCGTTGCCAAATAACTTCCCGCTCAAGGCGTAGACACCTCCAAGGTAGCAGGAGAGGTGCTCAGTCTCTTCGTCCAAACTCACCTCTCCTCCGCTAGACACCATAGCACTGCTAGCGATGAGTATTGGCTCGTTGTTAGGTAACATGGGTCTGAAAAGGAGGCTATTCTTAGCAGTCTCCAAGAACCCTTTGGACATGCTCTCGTATTTCACTTCCTTGCCCCCAAGAAGGACATACTCCTTTGGCAGATACTCGTACAAGCTATCCGCACACCCTCCAAGAGTATACGAGTTCCCTGATGTGACATCTTTCGACCTCATGGAAACATATGTTGGCCATAAGCCTGGGAGCGAGGTTTTGTTCTGACCTCGGTAGAAAACGTCCATGACTCTCGTGATCGCATCGTAGTACTTCGGGTTCCCCGTGAGCTGAGAGAGTCGCGTGAGTTCAAGTGATAAAGTTCCCGGCGAGGCCGAGACGACAGATCCCTCGACAATGAGGCCCTTTCCAGTCTTAGCTACCTCAAAATCGATAAAATCGACCGGCATTCGATTTTCAGTGTTGAATGCCGCGTAAAGGAGGTCGCCAAGCTCGATAGCCTTGGCACGCAAAACTTCTCGCCGGCTAAGGTCATAAGCTGCAAGCAAGCCTCCTAAGTACCTGATATTCGTCTCGAACGTGTTGACTCTGCTTGAACTTGAATTGCCAAAGTCTATCTTAGCGACTGCAGCCACTGCTTCATCAAATTCCTCCCTGAGACCTAGGATCCATAAGGTGTCGAGCGAGTCAACCAGGGTTGCTGCCCATCCACTAAATTGATCCCGGAACCCCCCAGTGATTGGCATTAGCGCATCTTTCATCCAAGCATGTTTCTTATAAGCCTTCCAATCTTCAAGAAATATCTTCTTGACTTCTAAGCGTCTCGCCTCTCGAATTGCCTTGTTCGTAGATGATTCTGAATTGAAATGAGCCTGGATAGCTGGGATCAGGTTACCTCTCCCAGCTGGTAAGGGAATCAACTCTCCCGGAGGAAACTCGAATGGTACACTGCTCCAATTGAAGCTACTCCTATTTAATGTGGTGGATGTAACAGAAGCTTCGGTATTCATATGTTGCTCAAGTTTAGTGAATTCTGAAGTGAATAACCCGTGAAATGAAATAGTTAGCGTCCATAATATTGTAACCGCCCCAATAACGAGAACTAAAGCGCGTCCACATCTGCGAACTTGAGGATGCATTGCAGAATGAACACCAGACGAGCAGGTACTGGGTAAAAGGATAAACCGTAAAGGGCGTTAGAACCATGATGGTCATATTTATTTCGTCGAGTTCAAATGGATGCCAACCCCTAACGTGTTATCTTACATTCGATGTGTAAAGGGGAAGGCCTTAGGTCCTTAAAATAGCACCTATCTTGCCGGGATGCAACTAGTGTCAATTCCGGAACCAATCATATCGCACCCATCCTCATGGAATTGACCAACGGAACTTCATCTAATTTATATCGGTGGCCAGACCGTCGCTAGCAGTCTCATCGCTCCCGTCACATCTCAAACATTATGCCATGTGTTTAACAATCAAGAGATAATTGCTTCATTGACATTGGGCTGATCTAGGGCGTTATATTTGCCTCCGCGCCAATTTATATGATGGTAAACTACCTAATTCACATACCATACCCTCGCTCAATCATCACCACGTGACCACCCTCTAAGGTAAGCAAACGGCGTAGTTTCCCACCAAAACTGACCAACTTTTGTAACATGGTTACAAATCAACCAAAAATAGTAACATTTAAAACTAAAATAAAATTAGATAGTTATGTAAGGAACTACCTAAATTACCCCCAACAATTTTGCTTTATAGCTTTGTTGGATAGACAAGGTCTATCACGTGAGTGAGAGAGAGGGTGTATTACGTAATACAGTTGGTATGTTTGGTATTGATATGATTGATTAAGAGAAGAAGAGAAGGGAATCTCTAAGGCTATCGGAGGAATAGGTATATACAATAATTATGGGTCCCCTCCCGTTGCTACGTACGGTTGCCAGTCCGGTTACCACGGGTGATTACAGTCCGACAAGCTTTTTATCTTATATCATATTTTATTTATAAGAGAAGCCAAAGAAGAGTACCGCCCACTATAAACTCACTTTAGGAGGTATCCGAGGAGGTAAGTGTACCCAGGAGGAGTATGTCTTACGAGCCTGATGTCAGCCTCCAATCGGTATACAGAGAGATAAAATGCATTTCAACTGATCTAGAAACAAGATATTACGTGAGTCTTCTCTCTTTTAAGAACAGTTTAATTGTTGAGGCAACCCATTGTGTGACGGAGTGTTAGACTCCCATGGTACAATACAAAGAATTGTCAGAGTAATGGATAATTCTAGTTATAGAGATAGATAGACATTGTGTTGATATAGGGTGAGCTAAATGAGTGACGACAGTGAATCAAAGAAGCTCCAAGGTATTGTTGAAAGAATGTTAATTCCCCCTTTACATCAGAATATGCTCTAAGTGAGCCTTATACATGACCACACCCAATCATTCATAGCATGAAAGACACAACTACAACAGTGACACATCTCAGCCGCATTGCCTAGATAAGAAGACCCTAGAAATCCCACTAAAGACTCAACGACAACGATAACAGGGTTGATGGACTTTGTTCCTGGCAAGTCATTGGATTCCGAACACACCAGTGACATCAGAACGTGAACCCCGACTGCCCTTCCGGTTGATACGGCTGCATAGGAGCCTGATACGACTGCTCCTCTAGTTGGGACGACTGAATAGGAACCTGCAACTCCTGGAGGTACGCATTGTCCTGGATGGGATATGGATGATGCATCATGGCCAGGTGCTCATCAAGGTCTACCATCCGAAGGTACCCGTCAACACCCATTTTGGTACAACCGAGCATAGGACAAGGAAAAGGGGGAAGCGATAGCACGAGAGACTCCAAATGACCACTGGCAGGAGTAGTCGTAGTCCGCCTAGACTCGGGTTCGTGCCGGACAAGCTTGTCAGCAGTATCGATCCCATGAAAACCCTTCAAGTGTTGGACGAGATTATCCCGACGAGGAAAGCCTTTCTCGCCCCGGCGGGCATAACAGTACCCGCAAGGATACTGAGGTGCATCGTAATGCGTGGTGATGTGACGGTTGAGAGCGTCTAGACGAGTGAACTTGGTGCCACAAGTACATCCGTATGGGCTGTGTCCTTCACTTTGGCCATGCTTCCGGAGCTCCACGCTCTTGCGCCCCCCTGAACGAGTGAGCAGGAGAATCGGTAATTGGCTGCATGCCGTATGCAGCGCTGTATACCAGGGGGGGTATCATCTCGCCTGCAGCAAGGTTGGTTGCAGCGTTCCCGAAGGCGTTGTTGTCTGCCTGGTGGAGACTGAGTTCAGGTACCTGGTTGTAGTTTGCCATGGCGGTGAAGCTCTGAGTCTTGAGAAATGGAAAATATGACGATGTGATTGGATGAATGATGCACTGGGCTCGTCAATTCAGGGATGGGCATTGCAATACACTTATTTTCGAACTTGGGGAAACGGCTTATGTTCTTCTTGGGTACATGATAGGTACATTCCTAGCTGACTGGAGCGTGCGTAGGGTGGAATAGGGTGGAAGACTTGTGGCTGAATGCTGCACCTCACGCTGCATCTAACGCTGCTGCTGGGTACCTAGGTACCTACCTGATTGCGCGCGTAAATAATACATATGTGCATGATCAAGCACCAACTTCAAAAGAATCTGGCGAATGATCTAGTTGGACGCAATAGCAGACAAGAAAGGAGACGCGATAATCAACAACTAGTAGGAATCATTAGACGTAAGTTGATTCTATTATCATCTAGAACCTATTTCGATTTACCGTCAACAAACGGGCTTGCGGGATATCTATCGGACAAACTAAAGCCAAGCCAAGGGGTAAATTTTTGGAAATGCTTGACCCTAATGTCTTTAGCGAAATAAAGAGTAGAATCCCCAATTGCGAGAGCCATCCTTGGTAAGGGGTTCAGTTCCGGAGTTCTCCTGTGACACCTGGCGATGACGATCCTCCTGCAGTCGCTCAAGGATTTGAAGGACGGAACGGTACCGCTCTAGTGAAACCTCACGGTAGCACCGCCGTTCTTCAGTAGTAGGTAGGCTGTAGTATTCAGTGTACGTCCAGTCGACAGCCTCGCAATCTCTGCTTTCTAGGTGCCGCTTCACTCGGTAAGCGAAGAGAGCCTCTGCCCAAGGCTCATCCGTGGGAGGATCTCTTGCCCATTTATATAAATTGGTATAGGTGGGCTCGGGAACCCCTACCATTGCGAAAACACGGGCGGTATGGTCCTCGGCTACAATTTTCTCAGGAGACGGATGTAGCTCCACATACTCGTCGAACGCAGCTCGCAATTCCTTTTCCCCTAATCGTACGATTATTTCTTGAGCGCTTGGAAGCTTGAGTATATCTGAGATGTCCCATGGCCCAACTTCCCGCAAATGCTGCTCCTTAGAGGCAACCTCTGACCCCATTTTGATAAATTAAACCAGTCAGTTAGTTCTAGACCTATATTGATTGACTTAGCGATCAGGTTACCTCTGGAGAAGTATGCTCGACCTAGATACGTTTAAAATTTGATATGATATGTCCTATTATCGTGAAAAGGGCTTGTTATCCTTTCCAAATTTCTGATCTCAGCGTCAAGGCATATTGTACTAATTTATAGAGGAATAGTAACAGCTTTAGATGTCACTCGACGTGATCGTTCATGAACAGTTTATCCAAAATAAATCTATGCAATGATTTGGACACAATTACCTAGATTTAACCCTATAATATTAATATGACTCTAAAGATCTAATCCTAAATGTTGTTAAAGTCGTATTGACCTTATACCATCGAGGAGGAGAAATCCTTCGAGAAGTTGTCATAAGGAGGTAGATAAGCCGCTACAACTTGATAAGGAGCAAGTATCTAGCGGTACTATTTAGGTAGTTTTGAGCCTAATCTAGAAGCTGCCAATCGTGAATACCAAAAAGTTCGGCCTCGGATTCGTCCATACGATATAAACATCAATTTTTACGCAAAAATGGGCACAAACATGGGCAGAGGGGTAAGGGGGGGAAAGGGGGAAAGAGGAAGGGGGGCATATCTCGGAGGCTACGAGACTCACCAGCCTCGTCGTGTGGCACATTTTAGTCATGCTATAAAAGGTAGGGAAGTATATGTACGCGGCCACAGACGTTGTCAAAGAACATGTTGAAGCCTTGTTCATTGATCAAGCCTACATTCAGGAAGCTGGTCGATGCCACACAAAGCCATGTTACACCATGATTATGTATTAGGGGTAGCTTACCTAGCTGGTACCGCTATACTAGAGAATTCCCCGACGAAATCTTACAAAGAGTTCCATCATATTGGTTACTTTAAAGGAGGTACCTAGTACATATCTGTCATGATGGCAAATCTACACCCCTAGTTTTATTTCTAGTCTAAGAAGCCCTCGTCAAGATGCCGGTTCCCGCGTCATGAATATGAGCTTTGGTTTCTTTCTTCCGATAAACTTTTCGCCAACATCAAACCGCATTTCCTCAATCTCTGCGCTTAGACCGCATTGCTCGTAAAGTCGTCGCCCTATAGGGGTGCCCTCAACAACGGCCTGAATTTGATTATTAGTCGTCCATTGAAGACAAGAAGACGCTGACAAGGATTTATTCACGGCTCGCATAATTGGAAGATGGAGACCAAAAATGAAACAAAGAACATTCGTACCATCAGCCCCTGCTCATCTGCTGCTTGGGTTCCCCATTTAACGAGAGCCTTACCCGCCCCTAAACGTTGATAATCCGGGTGTACGACCAGCAGCTCGAGAACTACATTCAAGATGTAAGAAATCCTGGTCCGTGTCTTTATCTTCGTTCCCACTTACCATAAACTCCTTTCCCTGCGGAATCATTGATAGCTCGAGTCCGCGGCACCACGTAGTCTTTCCATAGGCAAGTCATAAATTCGCGATCGTCCTTGTCTGGCCAAACTTCCTGGACGTCCTCTACCTTATCAAGTTCTGCAGGCGGCGACTCCTTCATATGTGTCCAGATAGCGAGGCCGATGATGTGCTCCTGGTCTCCGCGACCGGCTCGCGTGATCGCTTTCAGGAATGTGGAGTCTGTAGAGGTCTGCTTCCACGTCTTCAAGCGCTTAGAACCCTGTGCTTGCCCAGATGGGGTATCGTGATCCGGAAAGTATATGTCCACAAATGGCGCTTCATGGCCAAAGCCTTTCGAGAGGACCTGGAAGCATTCATTGATATCTTCGTCGGAGAGCAAGGCGACGCGTATTTGATCTGTTGGTCCCATCGTTGAAACCGACCGCTGGTGCGTATACGGTATGTAGGAAGAGTGCGAAAAGGAGGCAAGAGAAGGATACTCCAGAGTGTGACGATGCAGCAGCTTTACTAAAGCTATCTAGCCTTGAGCCACCTCCCTTGACGATATCAACACTGTCTTGGTCAGGCTTGCTCTTTACTGCGTTAGATATGATTAGGTCAAGTGTTTTTACGTGTCAGCATGTGTTGATAAACCTGTCAGATCTGCGGGGTAGATTTGAGGGGTTTGACACTGGGCCACAAGTACGTCCAGGCTTACCATTATATGACAGCGTCTCTAAAAAGTTATATTGGAGTGTATCAAATTACTTGCTTTGAATAAACTCGGGTCGATAACATTCCCTATTTGTTTGATAGCATTTGGGACTCGATTTGATTACCCCTATTGCCCCTATTACCCCTGAACCAATCCTGGGCATTGAAGGGAGTGCCTATAAAGAAGCCAGTAGTTGATCTTACTAGGTATCGTCTAACACGTCAATCATTTCGTTTCAAATTAATTGAAGTCATACCAACACTGGTATCTCATATTTTAGCATAATGTCTTTCTTATTGGAGGAACAACGCTGTTCCCCCTCCGAATGAATATAACAATCCGTTAGTCCCAAGTCCTATGGCCCCCAAATCCGTAGGACTCTATGCCAATTCCATAGAATTCATATTTATGACGGCTCCATTCCTGACGGCTGCGCCGGTCTCAAGACTAAGAGTGCACGTCCCAGCAGAAATTACAGAACCGACTAGATAAGGTCCTTCCCGAGTACCATTAGGATTTATCAAGTAGACTTTGTCTCCGACATAGAATTTCGGCTTCTGTCAAATAGCTTGGTGAGAATTTACAGTATTAAGTGATTGCGCTCCATTAGCCACAAACCTGAGCATAAGTCCTCACGTATGGGCGCTCGCCACCCCCATCGAATGAGACTCTAGGGCTCTCGCTGTCGATCTCAAAGATTAAAGTGTGAAATAAAAGATTGGGATGGATTGTGAGGCTCACTTTTCTGTAGTAGGCATATTGCGGGGGATGGCGAAGACGACGTTGCTGCTCGCAGATTTGGTTCTGACAGGGGAACTGCTGCATTTTAATTTCGCTCGCCGGCGATAGAGGGGCCCTATTGACTCTTAAGTATATCCTTCCTTTAGGGTAGCCGATGCAGTACGACGCTACCTGTCGCCCTGCTAGTTAGAGAAACACAGCCTGCTTCTCATAGTGGAATTAATACAGATCTTATGCCGCCTTAGCTGTTTCGGTAACCCGCGGTCCAGTCAGAGTTGAGAATCCGTCTACCCTCTGTGGCTGCGCAAAGTAACGTGGTGCTACATACCACATCAGTATCAGTTCCTGTAGTCTGCAGAGCCTCATTGGTCTACCTTGTCAACGGCATAAGTAGAATCGTCTAGCTGTATGCGAAATTTCACGCCACACGTTCCTAGTCAATTATTCCATCTCCGTGGAAGAATGGGAATGAAACATGAAGCTACTTCAATCATACCTTCCAACATGGAAACCTTCGGCATCTACTACAACGGACGACGAGACCATGAGAAGTACTATTATTCCTCCCCTTGCATGTAGCCACATACTGATTACGACTAGTTGATGACTACCAGGCGGGATATCCGCGCTTCACAGCTCTCGTCGCCGCACATTCATACTTCTTATGCAGGCGTTTCGATAGACTCCGAGCACGACTCCTTCTTTCAAAGCAAGACAAGCTCTCTATGCTAGAGAAGAGACTTGATGAGGTTGATCAAAAGGAGACCTCTCTCCTTTTTCTTGGGAAGAGCCGATGCGATAGGAATCCGGATAGGATTGCACTTTTATCAGAGATTGAATCTAGTCTTGGTGACTACGGTAAGGTTAGATGCGAACGCGCGCGCTTGAATATCCATTAATAAGAGATAGACCAATTTGTTGAACGGACTTCACGAATGTTAAGCTATGGCCATGCTCAACGAAGGGATCGGGAAAGTCTTCATAACTGGTTAGGAGGTACAGGCTCTCTAGCCAGAGATGAAACAGCATATCTCACACATCGGCACGAGTTGGTATCGCTGGCTCCAACAGGCGACGCCGCGGTCTCTCAACTTGAGACTTGGGTGGAAGATAAGCTCATCCATTTCGGATTTCTACAGGTAATTGGAGCTACATCTCAACCTTCATTACAGGCTAACAAAGCGAAGAGTCGCCTTCACGCCTCATCAGCGGATTCAAACGTCTTTTGCCATTCCGGGTCTTTAATTAAACAACTGGCCAAATCCCTACTTTTAGTTCTAATTACCCTACTCCTGATGATGCCTATTATTATTTGCAATATCTTGACCACCACTACGGCTCGCATCGTCATTGTTATGGCTTCCACTATTACTTATCTTCTAATCCTTTCTGGCCTAACAAGGTCGAAGACGATGGAGTTGATCCTGGCCGGAGCAACATATGCTACTGTTCTTATCGTATTTGTGTCTGGCACAAGTGGTATCCTGAGTTAGGAATAGATGTTAAAACAGCTTCGCTTGATGAACATAGTCTTCGGTGCCTGCCATAAAGTGAAAGCAATATACCAGAGGAAGTTTTTTAGTAGTACATTTCCCGCGACAGTCCCTATATATAACAGTGTCTCCTCAACCTTGATAAACTAGAAGCGACACCAAGAAGTAAATATTTGTGCGCTTTTGGCCTGTGGACTGAGACACGCTTTAGCATTGTGATGTCGTCTGAACATCACCTAGTCCCAAGAAATCGTGTGGCAAATGAGAACTTGCCGGACCCTTAGTTATTAGCTACATCTGGGACGGATTCTAGGCAAAATGACTGCCACCCATGTCATCTCAATGATCCGCAGAATCCTAGATTGGTCTGTTATATCCCCCGCGCCGAGAGTATGAAGATCTATTTTGCCGGCATTGCATTTTTGCGGAGCCACGTTCACTTATTAAAGGGACTCCATGGACGGATACCATATAATATTTCTTGCGTAAGGCGTGGTATCTGTTGTGAAAACCTAAAACTACTAAAGTCGGCGACGACCGGTCGAGAAAAGCGAACAATGACTGCTACGGTTCGCAAAGCCCTCGGGGCCGCCTTATCAATCCTAGCCCTCAGTTCCGGGGCGCTGGCCCAACGATGTGAGAGAGCGTGTTTGGAAGGTCTCATCACCGACTATCTGAATGCTTTAGTAGCTCATGATCCATCAACCTTACCGACGACACCAAATGTGAAATACGTGGAGAATGATCAAATACTGCCGCTAGGGACAGGCGAGTGGCACCTCATCGAATCGTTAGGCACTTATAACCACACGTTCTCGGATCCGGAGGCGGGTCAGGTTGCAACTATAATCACCGTCACCGAGAATGGCGTGGGTGCGATCTACACGGTCCGTCTTAAGGTAGAGGAGGATGGGAAAATCAGCGAGATCGAGACGCAGATCACGCGCGACTCGGGGGGCTTCGAACTTTATGAACAACGCGGCCAGCCGGAACCTGTGTGGTTCGAAGCCGTTCCGCCCGAGGAACGGATTCCCCGAGACATGCTGATTTCGCAAACCAACAAATACTACACCGGGATGCAGGGAAACGATCCCAAGGGCGACTATACTTTTTTCGACAAGGAATGCAATCGTATCGAGGATGGGCTTCAAACGACGAATGTCAAGACTGGGGACCCTTACGGCCACTCCAATGACACAGCCTTTGCTGCGCTCACATGCGAAGAGCAGTTCCAAACCGGCTTTCTCGGCTTCGTCACCAAGATCCGCGAGCGCCATTTCCCTGTGGTGGACGAGGAACGGCAGGTCGTCTTCGCTATCACGACCCTCGACCACAATGGCACTGTCAGAACGCTGCCTAGCGTGAACGGCACGTCCTCGCCTATACCGCGTTACTTCGAAACACCCCGTTCGTTGATAGCCATGGAGGCGTTCCGTTTGAAAGGAGAGAAGTTGTACCGTATCGAGATGACCCTGACCGAAGTCCCCTACGGCATGAAAGCAGGATTTCCGGAGGATGCACCGGTAGACCTTACCCACCCTGGCACTACCTTCACCCCCTATCCGGATCCATGCGACCGAGTCTGTCTGGAGGGAACGATAGGAGACGTCATTCTAGCATTGAGAGGCCGAGATCCTTCGCGGTTACCTCTTGCCAAGGGAGCACGATACTCGGAGAACGGCCAGTTCATTGCCTGGGGGGACGGCCTATGGGAGACTCTGGAGACGATTGCCGGTATAGAAGCCTACTCAGCGGTCGTTGCGGATCTAGAAAGAGGTACAGCTGCGTGGTGGGGATACACGATGGAGCATACCATACCCGGAGTGCTTGCATTACGGATCAAGGTGGGCGAGGGCGGAAAGATCACAGAGATCGAGGTAAACATCGTGCGTGCCGAAAGCACGGACAGTCGTGGTGGAACAGTCACCCTCATGCGACCACCGCTACCGGTCGAGTGGGCAGGTGTAAACGAAACAGGCCGAATTAATCCGGCGTTCCTGGAGAACAACCTCATCGAGAAGCAGATCCCGACTGAAACGTTGAATGCCTATTTCGACGGCCTAGAAAAACATTCGAGCGAGGCCGTCCCATTTACACCGGACTGTACTCGACGCGACAACTTGGCGGAGGACGACCTAAGCTGCGCGGCTCAGCTAGATGGTGAAGGTCTAGCTCCTAACGGTCTCCCTAACATTACGACCACGGTCCGTGATAGGCGCATCTTAGTTGCAGACAAGTTCAGGGAAACCGTGTTAGCCGTCACCTTGATCGACGAACCAGCGAATGGTCCTGGCCCATTGCCGGAAACTAGCCGTATACCTGGGACATATCTGGTTCCGCAACTGATCAAATTGACTAACGGAAGTATATCTCATGTCGAAACCATGATCAAGTGGATGCCGTTTGGATATACGTCAGGGTGGATGGAGGGTGGTGAGATACTGAATTTATCATAGAGATCTTGGGAGATGTGAAGGAGGAAAGTCTGTCATTGTACTGAAGTTTACCACATCCACTGCTTAAGGAGCTAGTGTCGTCATGATATACGATTACAAAAGTTATGCAGATATAGTATTTCTTAGCCCCGCACCATGTGGGATCATCAGATGGCGGGGCATCGATCATCCTTGGAGTTCGGGCTGTGCTGTTGACCTGAGACCCTGAACTAACAACAATACTACCCAATTCCTCTTTATCTACAAATGTACCCCTATCCCTGGCTCTTGACAACTTCCCTGGCTCAGATAGTCTAGTAGTAATCATATTAGGAGCAAGATGCAGTCAGGAATATCTGGTATTGCGTGCTATCCGTATTCTTGAAACTAGAGAAGTACCAGCTTACCATCGTGATCCAGCGTCCCAGGAGCTTGTCTCCCAGTTCAACACCCTTCTTACCGACACCTCTCTCTTCGGGCTTCTCGTCACTATCACCTCCGAGTCTCTAACGCCATTAACCAGACTCCACCGTGCCTCCTCCTCGAGCGACTTCGCGACTGACCTCGCGCAGCTGGCCCCTCACCTAAAACCTGACGAGGCGCTGTATATCCTGCTACGACGATATGACACCTCGCCATACCTAGTAGCCGTGACCTACGTGCCAGACTCGGCCAAGGTGCGGCAGAAGATGCTGTTCGCAGCAACTAGGTTGACTCTAGTGCGGGAGCTGGGGTCCGAGCACTTCCGCGAGACCATCTTCGCAACAACAGCCGACGAGCTGAGCGCTGCTGGGTTCGATAAACACGACCGTCACACCGAGCTCGAGGCCCCCCTTACGGAGGAGGAGAGAACATTGGGCGAGGTAAAGCGCGCAGAGGCCGAAGCAGGCTCCGGCACTGGCATCCGCGAGATCCACCTGAGCAAGACCATGAACATGCCCGTTGCTACCGATGCGCTGGTCGCTCTAAGCGCGCTCGCAACGCAAGAAAGTAATGGAATAGTGATGCTGGTGAGCCGCTCACAGGTAACATGTCGTGAACACGTAATAACGAAAGCGCAATAGAAAATCAACCCCAACACCGAAGTCATAGAGCTCGTCGCGAACGACTCCACACCATCCTCGATCCCCGAGCTCGTGCAGACCATCTCATCAACCGAGCCGCGCTTCACATTCTTCCGGTACGAGACCATGGCGCCGGGCAGTAACGAGCAGAAAAGCTTCGTGCTCTTCTTCTACACGTGCCCTGCCACGCCCGGTACTAAGGCTATCAAGTTCCGCATGATGTACCCGTTGATGAAGCGCGCCGTGCTCGACGTCGCCACTAGGGAGGCCGGCCTCGAGATTTGGAAGAAGTTCGAAGTCGAGGAACCCAGCGAGATCACCGAGGAGTCCATCACGGCGGAGCTATTTCCCGCGACGGAAACTAAGACGGCTTTCAGGCGACCCAAGAGGCCTGGCAGGTGAAGGTTGTTAACACTAATCCTATTGACGTTTGGAATTATGGTCAAGGCGAGAAACAGAGCTAGCGAGACAAGATGGCGGACAAAAATGCAATGCGATTACCTCACTACATATTAAATACTAGATGCTATCAAACATCACTGCCACTATGCTAGACATGAGAACTCCGTTACTTACAACCACATATAACGGCGGTATATGTCTCTAAATAGCCAACATATCACCGAGTTTTCCCAAGCCTTACTCCTCATATCTGCTCCCCGATAAAACACTCGGCCCGCTCTTCTCCAACTTGTCCTTTAGAAACTCATACACTGTAAACGTCACGGCCTGGCCCGGCGCGACACGCATAATTCTAGGCGTGATGCCCTTGTAGAACGCGTGGAAACCCTCTTGCCTGTCGTTGCTCATATATTAGCTTTTACGGATATCCTTCTTCTGCATGAGTCACTCCCACTCCGACTCCCACTCCTCACTTCTCCAATAACAAAATGAAAAAGGGCAAGAGGAAACATACCTGAACATATCCCTAGCAATAGCGCTAATCCGCTTAAACGCCGAAACCCCCTCCTCGGCCGGTGTCTTCTGCAAGCGCGTCTTGATCGTGTCGATAGGCGCATTACTCAACGGCCCCATGGCGCCGCTCACCAGCCCAATAAGCGTAGTCTCCCAACTCGGCAGGGCGGCAGGCGCGCCGTTGCCGTCGCCTTTGTCGTGCCAGCGCAGCAGCGCCTCCTTGAAGTACGTGTAGGCGGTGAAATTAACCGCCTGGTTGCTGCCCTGGCGGAGCGCCGTGAGGCTGACGCCGCGGTACAGGGCGCCGAACCCTTCTTCTTTCACGACCGTGTACAGCGCGTGCGCCGCGTTGCGGTACTTGGGGATGTCAAGCGGGTCCGCCATGCTGTGGTGCTGCGCCTGCAGGCGGATCTTGACGACCTCCATGGGCGTCACCACGGCCACGGCCTCGGTCACGCCGGCCGCCAGACCCGCTAGGAACGTGCCGCGTCCCGTGACTACGTTGGTCTCGGCGTCGGCTAGCATCTGCTTGTACGCCTCGAACGACGTGAACCGGATCGCCATCTTGGGCACGATGCCCGTCAGCACGGCGCCGAGGCCCTTGTACAGGCCCAGCGGGGTCTCGCGGCGCACGATCTCAGCGCCCGTCTTGATGAAGCCGCGTTTCGGGGCGCCGGGCTGGCGAGCGCGCCGCGAGAGCTGCATGCGTACTTTTATCGTGTCTGGGAGGAGGAAGCGGCCCGATGTTAGAAGATAGTGGTAAGAAGACAGAGACGGAGGAGCAGAAGGATATTACGAACCAAGAGGATGGCACGCGAGGGCCTCCATCATACCTGCTCCTCCACCAGCTACAATCGCAGCAATATCAGTCTTGCTTGTCCAGACACCTGAGTCTATGAGATGTGGACAACAAAGCCGTGCTCACCGATCAAGTTCGTCGCTGCCGTCGGCGGCGCCTTGCCGTCTTTTCCTCCCACCTTAGTCGCCATTGCGTATGATAACTCCCGGGCTTTCGCCCTGGTCTTACTATGCTATGCTTCCGTGCGTAAATCGTGTTGCTACTCGGGGCGAAGGGAGGTGAAGAAAGGTCTTAGGAATGCAGTCACATGCAACAGACGCCACTAACACGTTTTGCTGGGCTAGTACCTAACCAAAGAAGACGAGAGCTAGCGCGGACTTCGACGAGAACAAAGAGACTTCTTTAACAGAGTTTGGCCAATGCCGAGGAGACACAAGTAAGTACCTCGGGAAAGGGAATAGCTGGAGGCTGACAAGATAGTCTAGTAGTATACGTCGTGTATGTAAGAGAAGAAGTACATATACTAAGTGCTAGGAGAAGGCAAGAGATGATAGAAGCAATCGTCTAAACCTACAACAA
Organism: Hypoxylon crocopeplum; assembly: GCA_022578875.1. Taxonomy (NCBI): domain Eukaryota; kingdom Fungi; phylum Ascomycota; class Sordariomycetes; order Xylariales; family Hypoxylaceae; genus Hypoxylon; species Hypoxylon crocopeplum. The sequence goes on from MU399567.1 coordinate 658,533, forward strand.
GACGAGATCCCGGGCCGGGAACTTTTAGCTAGGAACATCTCGAGTATCTATATAAAAGTGCCCCCGTCCGGCCCCAAGGCTCTAGATCGACGAGGATTACCGAGCTACGGGCATTGGCATAGCAAGACGTATGTATGTGTCCAAGGATGTTTGTTGTGTGCGTGTACCCGCCATACCGGAAAGGCGAGATGAGTGACTCGACGTTCCGCGGCTGGGCCATCCCATCCTCATGCTTCTTCCCTTGTGTCAAGGTAAAAAAAACCCATGGCTAGAGGATGGTAGCGCGTTGTGGGGTTGGGATAGGCCTAGATCGACGTCCGAGTGATGACAGCGACGAACCTTAACCCGTGATATGTATAGGCTTTGCTCCTTTCTGTTGGTTGACTAACGGTCCGCCGGATCAGCCTTCGTTCGGTAGACCGGAGATCTAGTCGCGTGTCGCCATACACCTTGGCGGACGCTAAGATGGGAAACGCTTCATAACTTCAGCTTGAGAAGTCTGTAAATATTGAAGCATCTATGCCCATTGGCTGATAGATAAATAATGCTTGTTCTGCAGACATCCGCAATCTCGATTTCGCCGTTTCAATGGTCCTGGTGTAAATTGCAGTGTTGACAAGCTCCGGCCTGTGATTCTTAGCAGTGACGTCGCAAATGTTGTGTTTACCGACGGGGAGCCGAGCTTGTGATTTTGCGGGGGGAGCAGCCGGGGAAGGAGAGTTGGCAGGGATCATAAGTGTCTACGTACCTTCTCCTTGCGTAAGCGCATAGCTGGACCTGGTGATGGGTACCGGTTACTTCCGGGTAGAGACCACTTACAGCTCCTTGAGGCTCTGGTAATGATCTATGAATGTCACTAATATTCCGCGTGCCGAGGTTAGAACCATACATGGGTTACTTTTTGGTCGAGATGATGAAATAGTTAGTTTTCAGGTTCACTTGAGATGAACAGCTTCGAACTAGATAATCTTCAGCCGCGGGAAGTTCTAGGTCATATAAATTAACCTTACCACCTAGGTCCTCAACAAGGGGTCTAGAACGAGCCTCGCATGCACAAGACATAAGTCAACGTCACAATACAATATCAGAGATTCACTTGCAAATCACATGTCATAAGCAAATTATCTTCATCATGCATCTGCATAAGCCTATCCCTAAACACGTAGGACAATGTTGAAATGGGCGGCGTCCTATCCTGGACCCTAAAACACCGAAAAGCATCTTTGCAACGGCCATTTCGAATACCTTCGTTGCTTCTCATCCAGTACGCCTTCGTGAAATTTTCTTAAGCAGACGCCGGCCCCCCTTGATTCCGTAATTTTTCAGAAAGACTGATGCCGCCCAGTCCCGTTTGTTTTTCTTCCTTGGGGGTAAGCCGGTTCAACAGCAGTGGTATAATTGAACGCCTCCGAAAACAAACACGCCGTGATACTCGATCACGATATTGGACTCCCTCAAGCTGATTAGTCGTCCTGGTACCGTTCGCAAATCCTTAAGCAGGAGTGCCGAACTCTTCAACCTCCGAGGGCTCACCCTCAAAGCTATAGACTCGCACCTCTCCGTCCTCACTTCCGCTAGCCATCCGGCTCTCGCTGAGTCCGACGCAGGTCACTGGCCCGGAGTGACCAGTAAAAGTTCGTTCGCACTTGCCCGTTCGAGCATCCCAGACCTTGACTAAATTGAGAGGAAAGTTAGCATTGAATTCAACTATCCGGAAAAAGGCAATAGTAGTCTCCAAGTCTTACCCGTAGAGTCGTTAGCACTAGTCACGAAACGCAGGGAGTCGGCAGCAAGTCCCCAGATGCCTTCCACGTGCCCGAAGAACGTGCGCGGGCTCTTTCCTGTCGCCGTATCCCAAAGCCTCATGGTAGCGTCGAGTGATCCCGTAAGCATATATCGCGGAGGAAGGGGTCGCTTAGGATCCTTCTCAAAGATCGGGCCATACGCGGCTCGTTCTTCGTCCACTTGAGTCTGCGAAATCGAGGACGAGGAGCCGCTAGGGGGAGTACCACTGCGGTTACTAGCCACAGAGACAGCATCACTATCTTTCGTATTCTCATCCTGGAATTCGTAATCGTCTGGAAGCGCAAGGACTTGCTGGACCTGTCCCGCATGACCTTCGAACGTCTTAATGCAGAGTTTGGAATCGAGATCCCACATTCTCACCGTGCAGTCGTCGGAGGCGGAGAGTACCGTACGCGATGCCAGGTCCAAGCGTACGTGATTCACCCAGTCTTCATGCCCGCGTAGAGTAAACGACTGTTGGGTTTTGAAATTGAAAATCTTGATCGACTTATCCATGGATCCTGATGCCAGAAGGTCGCCGTCCATATGGACCGTTATCACACCGAGCATGTGATTGAGGGTATTGATGCAGAGACCTGTTCGCCAGTTCCATATCTTGACTGTCCCATCCAAGCTCCCAGAAACAAGCATCCTATCGTCGAACTGGAGAGCCCTTATGCCCATCGTGTGGCCATGGAGTGTTCGTATGACTTCGCCCTTCTCGATATCCCAAAGCTTAATTGAGTTATCGTAAGAGCCTGTGGCTAGAATGTTGTCGTCGAATTGTAAGGCGGTGATCCCGTTTGTGTGTTGTCCTCCAAACGTTTTGATCGTACACCTGCCGTAGCGCCAATTAGACCCAACACGGTATCTCTCCCTGTACAGATCCTTCCACGGCCGGAACTTCTGTGTGCTCGTCGATGGCTTGTTCGCGTCTCCGGCGCCGTTAACGCATTGGCGCTTGGCAGAATCCGATTTCTCGCCGTCCACGGACGAAGCATCACGCTTCAAAGCATTTTCAAGTGAAGCATTTTGGCCGCGGAGGGTGAGGGCTCGTTGGTTGTTCAAATCCGCCTGATGCTGAATCTTCCATTCCTTCAATCTCTTCTTCTCCAACTTTGGTAAGCCCCATTGACACTTCTCGCACTTGCGTCCGATGTGCTGCTCGCACATGCGATGCCAGACAAGGTCGTCTCCCGATAACTGGTTCCACCGTCTGCTGACCTGGGCGGCTTTGCAGAGAGACGAACAATCGAGATAACAGAGGATCTTCAAGGATATCTCGGTCGGCAGAGCGGTCAGAAAATCAATCTTCAGTTGCTCGTGGACCTCTCTGGATACGATAGATAGCTGCGGAAAGCAGCATTGGGTGATGATGCCCTGCAGCATGAGTTGACGGTGCTTCGCAGGAGCGGCAGAGAATAGCGACCAAACATTCGTGATCGCTTGTCGGTCAGCGGCAGGTAACATCTCGAGTTCCTACATCCCATACAATATTAGCAAACTAAATATCAGCTACCACTAGGCGCTCAAGCATACACTTTGGATCAAACCCATCTTGGTCTCGTCAGCTGCTCTGCGGCATTTCGAATCCGGGCGGTGTCGATAGCAGTATTTGCTATTCGGGTCCTTTGTCTTCAGAGAGGCCATCGAGGGAAGATCAGGTTTTCCTATGGGTGCATACAGCCCAGGGATGTGCTCTCGTAGGAAGGGAGTGACAGATTGGCTCATCAGTTGCTGTGACATGTTGGGCAGGCGAGAGGCGTCCTCCGGGTCCTCTGGTCTCCTTCTATCGCAGCTATCTCTCGAAGGCTTTATCCCAGATTGTTCGGCAGGTAGGGATGGTAATGAGTGTATATGTGGATGATGGTGGTGATGGTTGGTGGAGGAAGAAGAGGACGAGGACAAGGACGAGGATACGTGATTAGGATTCGTTAGGGTGGTGTCGTTTGTGGGAAATGGGTGACCATTGTGTCTCGTTGCTGGCTCGTGGCCGTTCGGTATCGGGATGGACGGAGTGATTTTCATGATGACGAAGTCGAAAGGAATCAGATTGGTGGCCGGGAAGAAGGACAGAGCCCCGAGAGATTTATTGGCATTGCACCATCCGAGAGAGTATGGTGAAGGCTTCGGTGAAACGCGGTGAGATGGCGTGCTTGATGGTGACCATCCAGGTAAAGTAGAATACCAGTCTTCACTCTGGCTCCATAAGCCAACGAGATCTCGCAGGTCAAGGGAATGCGGAATGGAGGATATAGGCGACGACTAGGATGGCACTATGCGTATTGATGAATAGCCTAGGATCATGGCACAACGGATTGCATATCAAGACCAACGGATGGCGAAATCGGCCTCTCCCTCGCTTGTCTCTGGCTTGTCTCTGGCTGGTTGGTTACCCAAGAGCTAAGCTAGTTAGGATCTCGGTGTACGGAGCGGTTGGGTGTCGTCAAAGCGGTCATAAAGATGTCCAGCCCATTAACCCATTATCCATTCTCCATTCTCCACTGTCCATCAGCCATTGTCCCTAGCCCAGCTAAGGGGCTTCCAAGCCGACTAGGCCGGGTTGATGTGGGCTTGATTCTCTCACATTGTGGTGCTTTGGGGCCCGAATGGCGACATCACTAGTCCGATAACCATCAAAATGCCGAGCCCCACTGCGGCTGTCGGGCGGCCATAGTAATCGACTGGACGATTAGGTATAGTCTAGTGGGTCTGGGGAAATGCACCTTAAAATAGCTGAGCCCCTCTCCTTGGTACCTGATATTGTTTCCCGTACTTACACATTATATGTACCTAGGTATATTGGTCGCCTGCCTCGTGAGTTTTGGATCTCCAAAAATATTTTGAGTCAGAAATGACGATTGAAGATGTCAAAGTCATTGTCGTATAGACATTCATGTTTATAACTTTTACTCTATACATATCTTATCTTCACTAGCGACTAGCTCGACGCTAGTGTACCTTGATATCGTGCCACACCGTAGCATTAGGTAATCGGCTACTTACAACCGGACTCCGATAGCCGAAAGACCCTGTGGCTTAGATCTAATAAATTTGTCTGATTTTCGATCTCGTCATTTTCTCAATCGCTGTCGTCGTTCGCGTAACAATATATCTCCCGAAGGAATGAGCCACCAGCACTGGTCCAGTAATCAATCTCTCATATATCTCGATTGCCTAAAGCCCAGCTTCGTCAGATTTGAACCCCTTTTCGAACCCGCAATCTATTTCGTTGTGTCGCCCCTTTATTTACTAATCACTTCAGTCTTTTCATGGTACTGACATATCCCTACCTACCTACATGTAGGCAGTTTCTGACACAACCTCTGCCCAACCTATACTAAAATCCGGTCGCCTTGTTCTTGGGTATCTTAAAAAGTTGACTCAGGCTATTTACCTATGATAGTTCTACAGAAATATCCGGCGTCAATGGCCCCTTCGCTTTAGCAGTGTAGATATCCGCGTTTACTGAGTAAGCCTCTCCCGTTCTGCCGGAGATGACGGATCATACCAGCATAGATATAACGCTCAGAGGATATGAATTGAAGATTATGTTCTTTCTATAGAAAGAGTTCATCAGATACCAATAGAATCATACTACGTTCATCTAGAGAAATCCAAACATGGGCTAGCTAGCCGGCATAAGCGACGCAATTTCAATGAAATGGGTGCCGTACTCTTCTGTTACTCGGCCCGGTACCAAACACCAGAAGAGCCCGACCAATTTCTGTGCAAGATTCACCCGTCGAGATACGTTCCAAATCCTAAAGGGGATGAAGTCACATCTTCCAGCCTCTCAAATTGATTCCTTTAAACCCCTTCAGTTTCCAACCGCTCATCCCAACATCAGGACCAGGCCGCACTTCTCAATTTCCCCTGATTCGAGTTACTCAGCTCTGTCGTGACAGTCTCGCTCAAAGGAAGGTATGTCTCTGACCCGAATGTGTCGTTCGTCTGTTGTATCGTAGTTCTTATCTCAATGTGTCCGTTGTCGCCCTTTCTGGTACGCGTAAAAATACTCGAGGCTAGTGTGAAGGGCGAATGTATGACTCGGCGCCTAACGTTGCTGTACCGTGGCATAGGCGCAGAGCGCTCGGAAGTGCTCGATGATCCCATGGTGACGGCTATTAACTTCTGCACCACAGGGCGGAACAGAACAGGAACTATACACAAAGCAGGGTTATTTCTCATTTCTTCCCAAAAGTTTCAGGAATGCAACTCATATTCTGGGGACCTTCGCAATACACCGCCTCGCAACGGCACAGAAACAGCCTTCAGCCCATAATGAAACAAGAGAAGTAATAACTCCTCAAAGAAGTACTCACGGCTCGGCATGCAAGCGCAGACGACCCCGAGATCTATCTCAATCGCTGCCCATACGCCCAAAGGCAAAGTGTTGACTGCATAGTGCTAATTAGAATACCACTAATCATAAAACGCCATATACAAAGGGGGAATCTTATTTTTATCTTACAGGTCGGATTTGATATGTCAGTGAACAGATTAATCAGCGTGGCCTTATATATGCTAATAGCAATAACCCTATTACACGTCAGTACGGGGTTGCCATTCGTAGCTAATCAATTTGGAGCCCCTTACACAATTCCCATACAGAACATGCCTGAAATTAGCAGCTTTCTCTTCAAAGAGAGTTGTAACTTAGCCACTAAAGGCAGAGGAACCCCCATGATCCCTATTACAGGTAAATTAGTGGTTTGAGGCGCATGACACGGGACAAACATGGAGATAGAATGAGAACCACTGACAAAAATCGTTCAAAATCGAGAGGACTGCAACAGTCCATAGGAAGGCCCTCTCATTGCCACAGTAACCGTCATGCTCGCCATCCCACCTCAACCAACTGTAAGGAACAGGATTGCATATAAAAAAGAATGCGATGACGAGGGGCGCGCATATCAAGATAGTACTAATAAGTGTACCCCATATAAGGCGATTGGCATCAGAGGCCCGAAAGATACGCATGTAGAAGAGGATGATAGATATCCTGATCAGCGATCGAGCAATGAGATACATGGCACACGAGACATATTGTCCCTTGACAGAAAGTTAGCCTATGTGGCATAGATAGTTCGGCATTTCCTGCCTACCAATAATAGTCCGGTGATGTTGTCCTGCGGTACCGCCCAGATGTCGGTTCCAAGACCGTTGCGGATCACTATCGAGTATAGAGCCGAGGTTAGATGTTAGGACCAGGAGTCTAGGAGTGCCTCGTACATTGTATTCCATAAACCGTATATGCAATACAAAACAGCTAGAGACGATTCCAAAGATTAGAGAGGATCAACAAACGGGTATTAGAACGAGTAGAATGGTCCTAACCATAGCAGTTGAGTTCACCCAGTCATCCCACCATAGAGACATGCCCATAAGTAGCCGGGCCAAATAACGCATGGCTACAGCTGTAGCGGCAAGGCTGATGAAGACGATCAAGACAGGCGACCATCTGTCGTCAATATTCGGCTTGACGTCGCAGAGATAATTGGTCGCGTTGGAAGCAGCTGCTCCGAGAAAACGGGTCAGTAATCAACCCGACTTCATCCTACTTTGCCTAGGGGAATTAACTCACTCAAGGATTCTCGGACGCTACAAGCGTCTAAGATGCACGCCGTAGCCTGAGCTCTGAAGCTCTCGCTGCTGCAAATGCAATGTAGGTCGGTTGGCGCGCATGTTGAATTTGTCAGGGCTGGGACGAGGCAGGTAACCTTTGGTTTGAAAGAGTCAGCGCACCTGTTTTAAATATGGATAGACATGGCGCTTTGTAAATGATGTTGATTTGGGATAGCTTACAGCACATGTCGGCAGCGATGCTAGTATGCCGCTCAAGGAATCCATCGCAGAGATAATCGCCTTGGGCTTGAGTTCTATTCTAGGTAGGAAAGACAAACAAGCACGCAGGGTGAGAAACGAGTTTTATCCTTTCCGATAGCTATCACGGCCCAAGGTTGATGGAGGGTGCATACGCCGCCACGCCTCCACGTCGCATTGCATTCTTGGTAGAGCGAAATGGGTAATTTTTTGCGACGTTTACGTCGAGGATTGATTAAAACTGGTGTTATTCCGCCAGTCTGGTCTTTTAGTCAATGTACGTACGCATCGGGATGTTGCATTCTAATTGCGCCATGTGCTTCCTGCAGAGCTTCTATGTAGATTTTGTGAGCGTCTTATACCGATGAAAGTCTTGTACGTACATGATTGTATTCATGGATATTTTGCCGGCTATTTGAGTGCGATATGCTATCGACCACCACATATGAACGTAGTACTTCATTACTTAGGGATAGATATGGAGGCTAATGCTAATATTAGGGGTACATAAAAGGGTGCATATTGGTAAGCGCTGAGATACTCATATGTACGTGACTTTCCTAATGTAACGTGCTATACAACACGCGTGTGTGAGGGCGAACGTAACGGCACACACCTTTATTGGTCCTTTCGTGACTTGATTCCTTTTGAAGAAGAGTTGTTGTATCCCGGTTCTTGTGCCCCCCTTAACCCGTATTCGATCCCGTACATACCTAGGTAGGTACCGGTTTCAAGCACGAGGATGATCTCGGGGACTATTAAGATAGGTATTTAGGCAGGTAAATTGATATCATTTTATGTAGTTATGTCGCCGACAATAATCGTTGCTCTACCATCCAAGGCAGAGCTCATCATTAAACTCAACTCAAGAGAAGAAAGACCAAGTCCGATACGTACCCTTGCGGCGCAATCTCTCTACGATGCTTTAGGATGGCCCAGTCATCGCACCTGCTAGAGGCACCTAGTACACCAAGATATTTGGAATAGCGTAGATAAACACCCACCATCTCTATCCTAAAGCCCTCTAAAGGGGCGCGCAATATAGCGTCACTGATTAAGATGAAGATTTTACTGCCAGGCCATATTTTATTATACTTCCATATCTCTACGAATAATTAGGCGGCTTTACCACCGAAATACTTATCATTCAGTAAATCTGTCTTTTCAATTAATATTAAGAAATTGAGTACTACTAACTCTCACGATTGCATGGATGAGCACCTAGGTAGACTTAAGGTACATGCTCTTCTACTTTATATATCTTAAGATAATGATAAGTCTCTGGTATTGGGTATCTAAGTGTTATAAAACTATAGGGACATTGACTTACCCGTAGGTAGAGATGGACCTATCTTCGAGCTTTTAGGCACTCTGCCCAATTGAATATTCATATACCTAAATTATGAACATAAGTTAAAGGATATTAAGCTTTGATGTCTGACTCCAACATCCAATCCCGAGGGTGTGCAAATATCTTCCTTGAATCCGAGTTCGAACATGGTGTTTATACGTCTCTCATTATCTTGGGCTACGTGTAATGCTCGGGTTAGTAGTTCAGTTTGCCGAGTAGCAAGGAATCTAAAGCTGACTACGCTATTTGAGAAGAGAACTATATATAACTCTAATATCAAAGGCACTTTTCAAGGTAATATTTCTAAGCATATAGGCACCTAGATAACTATGAAATAGTTGATAAGGATGCTGGTACATATATAAATGTCTCTAGTATGAACCTCATTTAGAACGTCTTAATCTCTATCATTTGGTTTGGCATCCCCTATTTGGATTGAGGCCTGGTGACTGCAGGTGGCGACAGTTGGTGAATTACATAATGTGCTAGTTATCACGTGATCTCCTACAAGAGGACAAATGGTCAATCAATATTCGAACAGATCTTTGAATTAATCAGAAGAGATTCTTTCTAATAATATAGTTATAGCTATTGAAACTAAGACTCCATGTTATGGCATAGACTCAATGTTAGTCTATCAATTATGTTTAATAACCACGAATACTTCAAATCTCTCGTCACCGTCTTATTATGCATTGAGAACAAAATTAGTTCGTATCATTTCATTAGCCTCAATTATATGATCTCCACCACGGCTACTAATTCCGGATTCTTGGCTCCCAATCACAATGGGCGCAGTCTAGGGCTGACGGGGCAATGTGACCAATTGCCGGTTCAATAGCGTCATGGGTTGGGGGAGCTCGCCAGATAGATCCCTATTCTGGTAACATTTTCTGACACCAGCAAAGTAGGCTTTCAGCGATGACATAAGGCCATGGGGTGGAATACGAGGCTCAGCCGCCACGCCGTATTCGAACCCCTAAATCAAGACCGGGCAGCTTCATGAGATCGACATTAGAGTAACGTTGCGCGACAAAGTCACGATCCTATTTAAGCTTACAGACACCCGTCATCATCTCTTAGGAAGGCTCCATCGCTATCGACAAGACAAGTCCTCATCACGCCCGCAATCAACAAGCCCAATCTCTCCGTCTTAACCAGCATTCAAAGCTTTGATAACTCGCCATAATGTTCGCCTCAGTCGTCACCGTTGTCGCGGCCCTTGCTGCTTCTGCTGCGGCTCTTCCTGGTGCCGTCAATGCCCGCGAGACATACGCCACCTGGACTGCCACGAATTTTGAGGAGGGATGCTCGCCGGTGGGTCCCTCAATCGCTCAGCGTTTTCGTTCGTACTCAAGCTAACAACGTCTTAGGGTGGTTGCATTGCGTCTTTCAACATTAGCGCGCCAGCGGGTTACGTAGAGGGTGCGCCGGCCTTCAACGTCGCTTGCCACCCCATCTACATCCAGAGGGGATGGGTCGAATGCGACGCCATCAGCGAGCTGGCCGCCGGCTCATCTGTTGCCTCGTTGTGGAACGATGCCTCGGAGCGGGAGCTCATCAAGATCTCGGTATCCCACGCCTGGTTACAAGGCGAGGCGAGATACAACGCGTCCGGGTCCGACGAGTTCGCTGCAGGCACCACGACATTCCAGGTACCAGTGACCTCGATCACCGCCGTGTTGTAATGGACTTTCCACAGATTTGGGAGGATAATACTGAAAAGGGGTGATCGATTGCCTTCACGCGTATGTAGCGTGTCCATTTTGTCGATAGATTTTGAATTAATAACATGTAATGACTGCTTCGCTGGCAGTACATTATTACCATTCATTTTGCATTCGTTTCCGTAAGGTCCACATTATCTTCAAACCGATAACTCTATGGTTCACATGTTTGAAGAACATGGGAGGACTCGATTTCGGTCGGTGTCCTGGGCAGTTCCGGTGTAGTAGAATCCTAGCCTGAAGGTATTAGCTCCATAATATTGAACGCCCAACGGCTGCAAGAAGGAATTATCGTCTAGAATTGCACAGCGTAGTAAGAATAGCCGTACCGCGTGCACTTTTCCCATTATAATTCAAGGTAAATGGCTATTGTATCCTAAACGAATGAGCCGCTGGGCCGCTTCCCAAACCTCGTCAGGTATGTCTTGGGGAATCTGAAAACCCTTCGAGGGATATTCACGAATACGGATGAGGTCGCCTACGGCAATATTGATGACTAAATCTCTTGGGTTATCGTCGTTGGGATACTCGTTCCATTTGAATTGTGGCGATGTGACGGCAATTTGAGTGCTAGGGTCTGGCCATTGCTTCTTGAAGGTTGCATATGTCCGCCTTTCCATGTACGGCTTCTGAACAAGGATGAAGGAATTTATGTGCAGCCTCTTTTCTTGGAGTAGCGCGTAGGTGAAGCGGACATTCTCCCCGGTGTTCGTTGAAAGGGACTCAACAAGGATCTTCTCCGCCGGAACTCCCATCTTCACGGCAATCTCGGCGAAGACCTGGGCTTCCGGTTTATCAAACCGATCCTGCGTGAGCTTTCCGGCCCCACCAGAGAAAATGAGATAGTTGCCGTAGCCGTCATGAAACAGTTGAGCGGCACGCTCTGCAACGCGAGTGTCAAGACTGCACAGGCAGAAGACAGCGTCTACATCTTTATCGAGTGACATATGCAGTTGGTGGTAGTTGTAGAGTATTTCTGCATCATCTGAAGCGTCGATTATCTGTAAACTGTCATTTCCCGAAGAGTCTGTCGCCATGGCTCTCAATTGAGAATGAGATGCTGAGGGTCTCTTAGCAAGACTTGACCTTGACACGATTGACTTTGAGAAAACTTACTTGATTTCTCCAGAGGTGTACTAGAACTGTTCTCACTCTAGTACTCCCTGTTGTTCGGTTGATTGGATTGTCGTCACTGTGCTAGCCCTGGAGGGTATTGAAACCCCTAAATCATAGTTGACAAAGTCACTGTCTCAAGCTTCAATTGAGCAAAAGGGGTTTAGTAAGTCCAAGTCTGCCAAGCTGCATGAGACCCCCACGCAATCATGTGCCCGACTTCGGTCAGTCGGACAACACAGCCTCGGGATCAGCTAGATCCACGGGATGTTTATCAATCTGATAAGATCTAAATCTGCGTTGATACCCCTGCTAAGTAAATCTTCCCCGACACACCTAACTTCGAGGAATGATGTCGGTTGACCGAGTCGATAGAGAATGGGCTCTTGAGCTTTTCAAGGAGAGTTTGAGAACATCTCGCCTTTCTTTTGTCCTCGACGAGGTTTCTACATTCTCTAACGAAGCCCCAGTCCGAGAGATCCCGACAGATCCCGAGAGTCTTCAGTACCTACGAAACCTGATTACCTACATCCTCGACGGTCGCACCATCATCTTCACATACAACATCGCTTTATTAGTACTACTTGTGCTATTTGCTTTATTTCATTTGGGCGAGAGGCTAAGCGAAAGATCGAAATGGAGAATAATTGAGCAAGATTCGGCTACGGCGTTAGAACGCCTCAGAAAGGCGGCCGATGATTCCGAGACAGCAAACGAGGCCGACTCTTCTTCCAGCAGCACTCTAGAAGGGTCATTATCATCACAAATCACACTTAAAGCTGTTGAAGCGGACATCGAGAGGCAGCCTCTCCTTGGAACTCGGCGACATGTACTAGCCTCAAAGCGATCGGGGAATCGCCTGGTAAATTCTCTAACGTCTCTGTTGATGTACCAACCCCGACCAATCCCAATCATCAACCGGACTTCACCGTCAAATGGGACATCTCTTTTCGTTTTGGCATTCCTGGGCCTCAACATCTTCTACCACCTCTACCAGCTTCCCTTCGACCTGAAATACTTCTTTGCTTTCGCCGACCGAGCTGGTATAATATTTATGGTCAATCTACCGCTCCTTTACCTTCTCGCTGCCAAGAACCAACCCCTCAAACTGCTCACTGGTCGCTCATATGAAGCCCTCAACATTTACCACCGTCGCGTTGGCGAATTGATGTGCTTTGAGGCGCTTGTGCACTTTGCAGGCATGCTAATCTGGCGGCTCTTCCTTTCTCCTTCATGGCTCAAGGGCAATGATTTCTACAGTTACATTACTCATCCCTTGATTCTGCTTGGCATTGGGGCATTCGTGTCGTACGAGCTGTTGTACTTCACATCCCTCGGAAGTTTTCGCGAGAGGTGGTACGAACTCTTCCTGGCCTCTCATGTTATCCTGCAGATTGCAGCGCTAGCCTTTCTATGGCTGCACTTCTTCACAAGCCGACCATACATATGCGCGTCGCTCGTTATTTTCCTCGCCGATAGGCTGGTCTGGCGCTTATGGATGAAATCTGCAAATTTCACAGCTGACCTTACGGTATTGGAGGATGAGCAGACCTTGCTGCTCTCAGCGGACTGGGATATACCTACAACCAAAGGCCGAGGTCCCCTCAACCTCGTTAAGCAGAGTATTCGACACGGTTGGCACCCAGCCGACCATGTATTCATTTCAGTCCCCATCCTTGGCCGAACCCATGCGCTACAAGCTCATCCTTTCACAATTGCATCCGCGGCACCTGCGTCGGACCCCGCGCTCTTACCGAGCCATGCTTGGCTAAGTCTACTGATTCGGGTACAATCTGGCTTCACCTCCAATCTTCTGGATCATGCACGCTCAAACTCAAGGGTTGCGGTCCGCCTTGATGGTCCTTACGGGTCTCGCGATCCTCTTAACATGCTGCGGTCGTGCGAAAATGCCGTCCTTATCGCTGGTGGATCTGGAATCGCCGTTGTCTTCCCCCTAGCCTGGGATCTAGTGACGAGTCACCTCGGAAAGAGGCAGGTCCATCTTATTTGGGTGACTCATTCTAGAGCACAACGTTCGTGGATGGCAGAAGATAGAATCGACGACCTCAAGAAGTTCGGGGTTCACGTAGCCATCCCTGAGCCGACGAATGAGGCTGGTAGACCAGATATCCCAGGCTACATAGCGGACCTGGCTGCTGTCTCGGAAGGCACGGTGGGCTTTGTTGTCTCGGGACCCGACGGTTTGAACAGGTCCGCGAGAAATGCATGTGCGGAGGCTGTCAGGGCAGGGGCCGATATTCAACTTCGGGTAGAGAAGTTTGGCTGGTAAGGGCATGGACAGGCGTTCGGCATTCAAGGTATTTGGAGTACGATATATGATTATGAGTGAGACGAGCGAGCGGAATGGCATTTGAGTAAAGATTGTCCTAGGCCAGCTCGGCTTGCATTTTAGATTGGGTAGGGTTTAGCGTACACCATACACCATAGATTCAGGCCTCGGGCTTTAGATATCTATTACTCTAACACTTCGGAGCTAAATAACAGGTCTCCAACAATGACTCTATCTACTCGACGCGCTCTGTCGTGATGTCTTGTACACATCTTGATTGTAATTTATTCAAAAGATACGTATACCGGGCGATGAAGACAGTGTGATATCGATTATTTACGGAAATCCACTCTCGTTGATGGTTTGGATACCCTTCCCAAGTACCTAGCGAAGCCTCAATCCCACGATTTTCGTGCCAATGGCTTACTTCGGAGATCACCCCTAGACCGATGGTAAGTAGACTCAAAATAGTTTCAATAAGGCCATATCGCTCTCATGAGCTACGTTGAATCTTCACAGCTGCATCCCAAGTATCCCGGCCAGTCCTGTCCTGCGCTTTCCCGGCCCAAGCAAAAGTTTCCAGAAGCAATTTGGCATCGCACCAATTACGTATAGAAAGATGCGAGGCCTCTTCAGCAATAGAATAGAGTACCCACGATTCGTCGACTGGGTTCAGCATAAGAGAGCTGGCGAGAAACATGACCCACAAACGTAGAGAGCGCATAGCATCAGTGGTAAAACTCTCCTTTTGGAGACAAGAATTCAGCTGCCATAGTAATTGGTGGCTCACTGGCCAGATTCGAAACTCGTTCTGGATGATACCGACGTAGAGCAACGCGCCTAGACGGCATGCCTCGAGGAACTTGTCTCCCGATCTGCCAGTGTCATCGTCCTCTATGGATAGAAGGCCATATTGGACCGACCGTATTCTCTTCCGCAACTGTAAGGGGATAGACTCCGATTTTGGCGGGTTGACCGTGTTGATGTCCTGAGTCACGGCGTGTACGGTGCAGAGAATGTCGAAAAGATCAGGGTCAAACTCATGATCATCGTGGATAGCCTTGAATCCAGGAGCCAATGTTCTCTCCTTATCGTTGCCTTCTTCAAGGTCACTTGGATATACCCTTCTGATTTCCATCTGCAGGTAGGGTTTCGAAAGAGTACGGATGGCGCCACATATATCCGCCCTATAACTACATTAATCACGATGGTACCTAGATTAGCAGGGATACAATTGGACTTACCGGCAAAGCTTATCGTACAATATTGAATTAGACTCGAAGGTCGACAAGCCTCCTCGCATCTCTACCATCCGCTTTATACCTTCCATATGGATACGCCAGTTTTCGTGGTTACCGCTTGATTGCTATTGAAAAGGGGTTAGTATGCCCAGAGTCAAATAAAGAGAGGGCTTACCTCTGTCAGGGCTAGACCAGTCACCGCAGCAATAGTTGGATCACTTATTTGCTGTGATGGATCTCGAAGCCGTTCATTGAGGATTTGGATCGTTTGCGTTAAGTGGTTGATTGCTAAGGGGCATTCCTTCTTGCCAGTCATCCTTGCTAGGAATTGTTCGCTAGTGAACAGAACCGAATTCAAGAGGACGGGATCTGTCAAGGCCAGAGGTACCCAAACATCCCGTGATGGATTAAACCCCCAATATGCCTCGATTGGATACAAGTACTCTGTCGCAGTAGATATATCTATTACAGTCAGCGGAAATCCCTGTATGCATGGGCTGCATAGCGTTCGCTACCGACGTTTTGAAAAGGGGGTAATAGACTTACAGAGGTACAGAAGATCCTGCATATATGGTAGCATTTTTATCGGAAAACTTTCAAACGGGTCCCACCTCCAGCGTTCAGGTGTTTGGATAGAAGGAATTTCAGGCTCTGTGACGGCCATTGCCTCATCACCTTCACTCCCAACCGGCACGCCCCGCAACACACGTTTCTGCTGTCGATAATCGCGCATAACGTGGCTCCGGACGAACTTTCGAGTATTCGAGTCACTCGGCCGCTGGCCATCCGAACACTCGACAAACCCATAGCGTTGTTTTGAAGAATTCTCTGCCTCTCTCAAGAGGTACTTCGACGAGCGCAAACTTTCTTCTAAATCCGTATGCCGCATAGTTAGTTTCATTTGGCCGAGACAGACATCGTGAAGTAGAGCCTCATGTCACGAAGACTGCTTCTCGGTACATATGAGGACTTCAGAGGATTTAGACTCGACTTGACGGGTATAATTGACCATTGACGGTGTCTGAATTAACACCGTCAAATGAGATAGAGTATCAAATCTCCGCCAGCAACAGATGTGGATGAATGAAAACAACTCACCTTTTCTCGGTCTTCCTCTTCGGGAGGTCTTTGGCCATTGGACGTTAGCGTTTTTCGAAGGGCAATAGATCAACTCCCCATGTTCTCCCTTCGACCCCTTGTTACTATCGAAGACCAAGAACTTCGGAGATAACGTCGCCATTCGCTAAGCTTGTGGCTCTCAATACACAGCCGATATGAACGAATATCTACTTGCATAGACCCGAAATGGATAACAGTTGTTGCAAAAAGATCATAAACTGGGTAAGGTTCGTATGGCCTTATATTTGCCTGCATACATCTGCAGCTTGCACATAATGGTTGGATTCTGACATCCGTAGCATCCACGGATCTACTAAGCCCATTATGTCATAGCGCGTCAGCTTCCTTCGCTTATTTAGCCAAATCCAGCCGAATTTCTGAACCATTTGCCTCTTTGGGTATTTTCATCTTGTCTTACGTAACATGAGGCCCCCCGTTAGGAGGGCACAATAGGCCCTCATCTTGCCTTACGTAATATCAATGGTGTCAGGAGACGCCCCGGACTCCTATAGTCGTCCGTATGGCGCGAGTGAAGGTACTTCTTGAACCAAATATAACAGAGACGGCATATAAGGGGAGCATCCCACTCCGAGAAAGACATAAACTGGCCGAAGATTCGAGAGGCTTGTGCCTAAGGAATGGCATCCATTGGTGTCCTTGTAGGCCTTGTATCGTAAGTTGCGTTGCTGGTTCATTCTTCTTTCCAGTTACCTCGGTAACGGTCAACTTCTCTTAGGCATAGTATGCGGCATAAAAGATTGACTGTATGCCTTAGTACTTGAATTAAAAGACTGAGAAAATTGCTTATGTCAGAAAAATGGTCGTCCCCTAAATACCTATGTCTAATTCTCAAGGAAGCCTGGGGCAATCCGTGAATTTAAAGGTCCCATCGAACCCTCTAATTCATATCGTATCTAGAGGTGACGCGGCTTGGATTGATTTGATGTTACATCTTTCGTATCAAGAAACCGTCATTTTGTAGCTTCTGGAAGACTCCTTCAGGGTCGTACTTAGTTGCTGTCTCCCGCAGTCTCCTAGCATTTCCCGCGCCGTAGCTGGCCAAGACATTCTGTGAAGCCGTGGCGTCGTTCATGAAAATGAAATCAAGAAGCTGTCCTCGCTCCTTAGCAATCGATGTCATGCCTGAGCCAAGCTCATTTATCCCTTGTTTGGCTGCCGTATCGTGTGCTTCGTCTGACCATTCGGCGCAAAATGCCCACCTTAAAAGACGGTTGTCAATGCCTCCCATCAGACTTATGGAAAGTATCAAAACTTACAAGTTTGCGGCATGTGTTCTATTCCCAATGTGTTCCCCCCTCGTACTTCTGCAGCTTGGGCAACAGTGGCTGAAATGGGTTGGATTGCATAGAACATGTTGCCGGCGTCCGGATATTTCTTGACCATCTCCAACCAGTGCTTGTGTACGTCGACATATAGATCATACGAGATCTTGGTGCTTGCCGTATAAACTTGGCGCCTGGCTATAAGTCAGGGAGTCTGTTTTTTGTAAACGTAAGAGAATGTATCATCACTTACCTGAGATGAGTGGTAGGACCTATGGCATCAACAAGGGACTTCAAGGTCCCATTTGTAGGTGGCACAGCTGAAGTCACCAGGCTTTTCAAATGGAGAAATGGCTGGAAACCTGTCGGAGTTTCTGAGACCCAGTCGGCGTAGAACAGTCCCACCACCACCATATTGGGGTTGAAAGTAACAAACATGCCATATTTCAGGTCTGTCTCCATCACTTCCTGTGCCTCAACAGTCGCACGCAAGATGTTGGCATAGTCAGCTGGATCATATACATTTAAAGTATAGTGAGCTTTGATCTCGTATGTTTGAATATCAAACCGAGTCACGATACCTATTCGTTATGATTAAACGACATGAAATCACGCTTTAATGGCTACCAGTGATGGGTGAGGAGACATACCAAAGTTCGAGCCACCGCCCTTGAGGGCACGATAGAGATCCGGATTCTCCTTTGAATTGGCGTTGACTATTTTCGAATCCGCAAGAACGACCTTGAGACGAAGGCATGTGTGAGCATTTAAATTTTGATATTGCCAACGACACATTACTTACCTCGAAATTCACAATGTTATCTGCTCCTAACCCGTAGAGGTTAGAGAAGGCACCCAATCCACCTATTCCCCGTGTAAGTCTCTACTATCACATCAATAGACGCGCAGATACATGTGGACATACCTCCAAGAAGAAATCCCCCGACGCCAACATCATTTTGCCGGCCACCAATTGCAGTGAGGCCATTTTCTTCAAGGGAGGTATATACTTGGTTCCACTTGCTGCCAGCCCCGATACGAGCAATACCGCTTGATTTGTCAACTGAGATCGAGTTAAGGTCCCGTATATCAATCACGATCCCTGAGCCATCTACACTGCTCATATTAGGATTGCAGTTGTGTCCGCCACATCGGATAGCGAATTTCGATCCTGTCTCCCTGATGGCCTTCAACACGGTAGCTACCTCGTCAGGAGTACGAGGCCGGACATAGCAAGCGGCCGGGAGCCAACATGTTGGAGACCTACGTGAGACATGTTAGCAGTTCCTTGATCCCGTAATTCGTCCTGAGCTATCTCCCCTGAGTTTAGGTCTTTCTTCTTTTCTTTTCTTTTCTTTCTTCCATCTCACTCCGACAAGAACAAACTGACCAAGGGAAATCTCGTTCGAATGCATATTGGGTGTCGCTTGGCGCTGTGACGCATCCTGGAAGCGTGGCAGCCAAGATGTCCCGTGTAGCTGTAGCAGAGCTCGACATCGTTAAGTTTACCACGGCATTGATTTTGCTGATAAAAAAGGAGATTAAACGGAGATTCTAGCAATGCTCTTTTCAACTAGAATGGAATGGCATGATATATGATAACTCGTGTCGATCTCTTACTGAAATAGCGTCTCACATGTTGTCTTCATCCTTGTAGTGCTGACAGCCTCTCGTGAGGTGGGGTGAATTTCAGCTCCGATCTTTTACATATCCAGGTATTTCGAATACTCAGCCTATAGTGTAGCCGAGTCCATTTTATGAACCAGGTTAAAACCTGGAAGGCGTGGATCTTGCATTGAAGTAGTTGGGATTGGTATACGATGGCTTTCTTACCGCCTTATTCACAGGTAGTG
The DNA here is from genome assembly GCA_022578875.1 of Hypoxylon crocopeplum. Taxonomy (NCBI): domain Eukaryota; kingdom Fungi; phylum Ascomycota; class Sordariomycetes; order Xylariales; family Hypoxylaceae; genus Hypoxylon; species Hypoxylon crocopeplum. Next base: position 678,121 of record MU399567.1, read on the forward strand.
ACAAGGTAACGCGCTGACGTTAATCGGTTAGACTAGCCGCAATCACCCCCAGCCATATAAAGATGTTAGACAACTTATAGTTGCATAACTACCTTATACATAGTAAAATAAAAGCAGGACAGTACATCCGTCAATTGTGTGGTGTAGACTAGGTACATATGCTCCACGCCAAGTGGTTCTTTTGTGTTCCAGTTCACGTTTGCGTAGATATCATAGTCAGCTCCTAGTGAAGTTGCGGACCAAGACAAGAGGCTCTGAGTCTACCTATGTTACACGCTAAAATCAATACTATCGTATGGGATTCGTAAGAAGTGACCCACTGCGCAAGCTACGCTGACTGCATTAGCACTGGCACTGAGCCGCCAGGCATCGAGATACTGAACACAATCTTCGATAGGTTAGTTCAAATATTGCTAACCTGACCTAAAATGTACCCAGGGGGAAAAAGATCTGAGACGGATATACACTACAATGTGAACTCGGCCGAAAATCGCTCTCTACCTTGCAGCGGTCAGACGGCGCATCGGATACTTGCAAGTCCCAGCACCAACTTAATTACAACGGATTATAGAACATTTAATCTATCCCATCCATACCCGTTTTTATATTAGACATCGAGTTTGTGAGCATCGCTATTGTACGCTTTAAACCCTTTCATGAAGTTATGTGGTGCCTAACCCCCTATTGTAGGTGCACAACGATAAGGAAGAAGTCCTAAGGTCTAGACCTAGACCTTAAGGATGCATCATTTATATTGCTGTCACGTGGTAGAAGCATACAGTTTCAGCCGCAGCGCAAGGCAGTGCAACAATCAGGCAAATACAGCTTTTATCACAAGTACTTCGAGAAAATCGTGATTGTCGCCCTCGGTGTCCAAAATGACTACACAATCCTGGTCGAGAACGGAGCACGACCTAGAAACCGAAAATGGACAATCCCAATAGTGATCAAGATACCAGATCCAATCAGGATCCTGCTCTTTGCACGGTATGTTCTGCGATAGATCTCGCAGAGTATTTTAGAGAGGAAAAGGATGACAGGATAGATCGCAGCAGTGGCTTCATCGAAGCTGCGTCCACTGCGAGGCGACTTGGATTTCTCCGAGACATCTGTCTCAAAGCCGACGAGTGTTCATTTTGCTGGATCGTCGTACAGTCGGTTTGCACTACTTACGTCTCCAAAGAAACGACACCCGAAGCCCTACTAGAGAAGGAAATGACCGCTACTGAGCCACGAGAATGTTGGCTATATAGTTACTGCTCTGCGAAGAATGATCGAATTGACGATGATAACCCGTCTGCGAAAGCAATTCGTATTGGTATTGCTTATCGGGCCGGAGGACCAGGCGACAATCGCGGAGCAGTGGACGGCCAGATTGGCGACATCCAACTCCTGGATGAAGATTCGATGAGGGTTCGGAATTCGAGGGCTTTCTTTGGACGTCGTATGGACTCCCAGCTCAACCTCAGCCTAGCCATTTATTGGCTCGACTTGTGTGAAACACACCATGGAGTTCGTTGTAATGGGCAAGGGCCTGCATCAGACACTGAACCAAGAGACTTGTTGGTCATTGACGTGAAGCGTAACTGTCTTACCAAGCTTCCAGAGAGAGCAAATTATTTAGCTCTGAGCTATTGCTGGCCTCCTCAAGAGATGTTCCGAGCTCTCATGGCAAATATCGATAGTCTTTTCCTCCCTGGGGCACTCAAACAACATTGGAATGAGCTCCCGGCTGTGATCCAAGATACGATCAACCTGACATTCGAATTTCATGAAACATATCTCTGGGTTGATGCGCTTTGCATCGTCCAAGACGACCCAGAGCAGAAGCTTGCCCAAATTGCGCAGATGGACCGGGTTTACGCTTCAGCCTTGATGACTATAGTACCAGCATTGAGGACGTTGGACCCAACCGAGGCATGCAGCGGACTCCCAAGATATAATCCAAAGATCAAGTGGAGAGAGCAGAAAGTGACTGTCTGTCAGGGCATGCACCTAGCAGTGCCATTTGAGGCAGTCTTTGGGATAGTAGACAGGCGGACAAGATGGAGCACTAGAGCTTGGACGTATCAGGAATGCCTTTTATCGCGAAGGATCCTATTCCTCACAGAATCACAAGCGTACTTCCAGTGCCGAACTAGTATATTCTGTGAGGACTGCAGAGGAGAAATCGACGCCACTGATGTTTACTTCGCTCCAGGCACAAACCTATGGAACCCGGGAGCGTTAGCAACGACTTCTGGAAGACTGACATTGGATTTTGGGACGCTACATCTTCCAAACGACCTGTATTCCACAGACGAACGGGCTATTCTTGCATATCTCAATTACCTACAGTCCTTTGCCCTTCTACAATTAACGCAGGCCTCAGATGCTCTGAATGCCTTTATAGAGATTCAAAATGTCTTGGAAGGTTCAATGCGAACTTCGTTCTGGTACGGAATGCCTGAGAAATACTTGGATGTCGCCCTGCTTTTCATTCCTGAAAGCAATAAACCCCGTACCAAGCTGCCCCAGGAGGACTATCCACGCAATCGGGGGTTCCCTAGCTGGACATGGGCGGCTTGGAACTGCGCATTGGATAATTCTACTTACTTTCTCTGTATCGAGCGTGGTATTCGCCGTGAAGTGGACTGGTTCCTTGTGTATGAAGACAGTCATACAATTGCGCTAGAATCAATGGGGAGACCGGGCAAAATCGAGTTCCCTCATGATAACAACAAAGAACTTGGCATGTTGGGAACTATACCCCCTGGGCTACTACCACCTCTCAAACGCAGTACTTCATCCAATGTGAATGCGCATGACATAACTGGCTACCCCCTGCTTTGTTGCTGGGCAATGAGTATGGATCTCTATCTGCCAGGGCGCATCATACCTTTGGGTAGTCACAACACACGCTGGCCGGCCTCAGAACATCTCGCGATTTGCGATAATCAGGGCAACTGGATAGGTTCTATTCTGATGGACAAGCTCTGGATGCAGGACCATTTTGATAAGACACGACCATACCGTTTTATACTCATATCCCGGTCTGAGGATATCCTACTTAACCGAGACCCCGACGTGAGATTTTTCGATGCAAATATGTTCACGAGTCGGCCGTGGTGTTTTCTAAATGTCATGATGGTTGACGTATGTGGAACCACTGCCCGAAAGCTTGGAATTGGGGTAGTCCATGAGGACGCATGGCTTCAGGGTAACCCGACCAAGATGTTAGTGAAGATCAGATAAGCCAGCCAATTATCTAATACATTGAGATTGACTGCTTTGCCTAAAACTTCTTTTGACCCTGAAATAGGTCAGCCATAAGTTATTTTCCCAATTTAGGTCAAATAGGCCCCAACTTGATATTCCGCCCCTGAAAAACTACTTCCTATAGGTAGTTACGCGGGATACGGCATGTTCGGGCCCAAATTATAGCCGTAGACCGTATATATCGTGTCCATTATTGAAGGCTTCTCTAAGAACGGGAAAAAAACGTTTATGAAAACACCCTCAAGAGGTTATCGCAAGCTCCTAGACCACTGCAATCAGTAAATATGGCCGTGGGCAATATCATTTACCGACTCCTCTAGCATCTCAATCCAAAAAGCAGATGAAGAGGATAGTGAAAGAACTGAAAAGGAATCATCGCACATAGGGCACTATGAAGTAATATAACCATATAGAATGAGGTACTCAAAGCATCAATAAAGCGTAGATTATGAGGAACACATCTCTATCTCGATTTACGTATGTCTCTATATCCGTATCGACGTTATTCTGGGCGTAGATGGACGCCAAGTAGATTTTATAGTGCCTTCAGGGGCCTCGACGCTTACGAGCTCTTTAACCGCCTCATGTGACCAACTCGTAGTTCATATCAACGGGGTATTATAACCCCAATCGACCCACGTCTCGATCGGAAAATTAAGTACACTAGAAAGATGTCATACCCTTTCACCACATCATGGCCATGCACGCTCCGTTGCCCTATCAAATCTAGATTAAACCCTGACGTAGGGTAAGCTTCCGCCCTGTCCCTGACTTCAGCCGCTTCGCTTCAAGTCTAAGTGGATGGAACCGTACGCGGTTCCAGATAGGCGGGGTGCATTTACCATTGCATAGGCATACGCGGGGTGGCCAATCATGGCTCGGGTAATTTGCTCCTTTTCATTACCGCAAACTTGGTTCGCTCCTGTTCACGTTCCGCTGCCTTATGAAAATGGCAACTGCCGATGTCCACGATAGATAGAAGAGGAACGGCGCTTGGGCGGTTAATGAGACCTCCCAAAGATGGGGGTGCCAGCAGCGGTCACCGCAGCGGCGCGGCAAAAGATATATACCTCTCGCGCTTCCTCGCTTACAGCACCGTCAGGAGCAGCCTAAGTACGCGCGCAGGTTACGGGTAGTTAGTTAGTTGACGTCGCCAAGAAAGCACAGCACAATGGGTATCATCGCTCGACTTGCCACGGCCGTGGCCGTTCTCGCAGGCCATGCCGTCGCAGTTCCGATCGGCACCAACGCCCAATTTTGCGAGGAGGATACCGGAGTCTGCTATTCAGAAGTCACCGTTGGAGTGGCACCGATCACTTGGCGGATTGCCATCCCCTCGGTAGAGCAGGGGCCTTTCGACGTCCTTCTCCAAGTAGTTGCGCCGAAGACGGTTGGCTGGGCAGGACTCGCCTGGGGCGGCGGGATGTTGTACAATCCCATCACGCTAGGCTGGGCAAATGGGAATAACACCGTCGGAGCTGCTCGCTTCGCAACGTGAGTTTGAAGTTCTCGGAATACGAGACGGAACTAATGCTTGCCTTAGCGCCCACATCCAGCCTGAGATCTATGACCCGGCGGCGCACACCGTGCTAAAGGGATCAACGGCGAATGAGACTCACTGGACTCTTACCACGCTCTGCCAGGGATGCAGCACCTGGATTCACAATGGCGGTGCTAAGGAGACCCTCGACCCGGGCGCGACGGCTGCAAGCTTCGCGTACGCCGCGTCGGCGGTGCCTCCGATTGACCCTACTGATCCCTTGACGCCTATCGGAATCCACTCCGAGCACGGTATCTTCACATTGGACTTGGCGTCCGCTAAGTCCGAGCAGTTCGACTCTTGGGTGTCACAATTGAAGGTTGTCTAGTTGCGGTGTGGCGGTCTAAGTGCTGTGAGCTTGTACGATTGAAGCACACTGGCGACGTATCATCGGGTACGGTAGATGTGTCTCGAGATAATACCAAGGAAAGGGGCTGGTACATGTGTTCCTCACGGGCCGAGCTTAGAGTAGCAAAGTTAGTACATACATGTAAGATGTTGTTGAAGGCGGATCAGTGACAATAGCTTTGATGCCATGACCGAATCCTTCCCCCCTATGGCGTAAGCTTATATCTTGGTCCAGCCCGGCAGGATGGTATTACTAAGAATGTTGTCAAGAGGCGCATGCAATATCCATCGAAATGTTATAGTCGCTTACATACCTCCCAGGTAAGCACATCCAATTTGTGAATACTCCAACGAAGGTCATCTTGTGATCGTGATCGTGATCGTGATCGCACTGGACTTATTCAAGTGTGTTTGGCATTTAGTAGTGCGATATACGATCCCGAGCAAGGATGAAGCCTGGAGAGGATAATAGTTACCTTCCTAGGAGGAGATAGGTTACTCCGAGCACATGAAGAGCCATACGAAAATAACGCCGAACACGAGCTCACCGAGAGGAGCTAACGGATGGCGTATCATATGTGTATCATTTGGCCCGAATTGCAGGAGATGGAGATGCCCCAAGGAGGTCCGCGAGAACTAGGCTTTCTCCCTTGCCTCGGGGTTCAGTATACTAACCAATTACGCCGAGATGGTTCTTCTTGGCTATCTACTAGGTTTAAGCGCCGGTAAGAGTAATTTAGTAAAATCAGGATAGGCGGAACGACGCATATCGCAGCAGTGGTAGATCGTGTCGCGAAATGGCTTCCCGGAGGTTGATACGAATTGGTATAGATGTGCGAGAGGCGTTCGAAAGATGGGACGGGAACCACGACTCACTCGTTCCCAATTCATCTTCGCAAACTAATTCCTGGCCTCGGAAACCTGAATTTCGTTCACCCCTCCCATAGAATGTAGTTGGTTCTAACTTTGGCTCGTGGAGATGATCAACGGATCTCTGGACGTATCTAGATATTCTCGTACGATAGATACCGGAAGTCTGGTAAGGGATTTGCATAATGGTTTCCGAGATCGAAACACGCTGCGACCATACTCCAACAGACAATGAACCTTTCTGTCTCTCTTCCGTTTGGGCAGCAACTGCGATGTGACCTATTAATCAGTTCTGTTAACGACCAACCTTGATGGAGTTTCGAACCCCTGAATATGCTACCCGCGAATCGCGACTATCCAAAAACAGCACGCTAGGAGCGCTGAGGCGGACCGGACCGTTTTTATCGTCGGGTACCTGGTATCAGCTCCCCAATTGCTAAGCATATATGAGGCTTGCTATCGTCAGGCCGCATAGATACATGATACGCCGCCTGTTGCAAAAGGACAAAAGTTCCTCTGGGCTTTCTGTCGGATTGCGTCCGAGCTCCACCTATAAGATGCGCAAGGCCACGTCACGTCGTCCTAGATTGCAGCCCCATCGAGGGGGAATCCACAGCGCCGGAGTCGAGTGTGGGATGTCATGATGAAGGTGAATGCCATCATAAAGGTCAGCTCCAAGCCCACGGTCCAGGCATCACCGCCTCGAATTGGCCGTGAGAGGTCGATTCCAGTCGGGGTAGAGTCACCGTGACATCCATCTCAGTTGACGTTGGAGCACGAGAGTTACACGACAGATTAGGCTATTAATCTCCAAGCCCCAAAAGACCGGTCGAGGCGTTTCCGCTTTCGTTATCGTGCGAAAAGGAAAGCCTTGGGACGCTAGGAACGGAGATGCCAACGCACAGCCCTCGAGGTATAAATGGATTCCTATAAGAATCGATGGATCAACGTTGATCCGCCTCTGGTGCGCTAGGAATACTGGAATACTACTCTAGCCGGTACCCACGCCTCTTCGGTGCATATGTATCATGCCATTTGCAATGTTATCGCTCTAGACCTCCTCTTACATAACTAATGAATTCCCGTCTCCTGAGAGCCCCGTCGGTTACACAAAGCTTGTATGTAGGTCGGCCATTGGCCCGGGAAAGCAGCTGCCGGTCCGGAAGGAGATCCCCCTTTTTAGATTAAATCGGCGCGCCGAAACTTTCTAATTCGGGGTTCCGGGATTTCCAGACTGATCCCGCTACTTTACCCAGGTAGTCTCTTGTCGGCCGTCATGGGCGATTCTGCTCTGACGCCAATGCCAATTTTTAGAAGGGGTGTTGTCGTTGTAGCGCTCTTGTTAATTTACGTTTTTGGAACAAACGCATTATATGGATTGCTGTATCGGAATGGCTACTACGGCGCTCTTCTTCGGTTGCGCGACGAGGGACCGTTTCACCTCCCGGGCTCTTCAAATGCTGTGCTCACTCACTACACCAGAATCGCGCCCTTGGATAAGCTCCTGACGTTGGCGAGTGTCATGTTTGCCAACGTTACAGATGGAAGCGTCCCCGAGTTATCGCTCTACGCCTTTCACTTTGGCGGGCAGTACCTTGCCATACTTGTTGTCATTGCAATAGAAGGGCTGAGGAAGGGCAACCAATCCAACCCGCTCCGGTTGTAAGGGCTCACCACAAGCGGCTAGCTACAGGACGTGTACTAACAGCTGTGCTGCTAGTTTCTCCATTTGGGGATGTTTAATGCAAGCCACTAGTTACGGCTGCACTATGCCCCTTTACGGCATGATTCACATGACGACCTCGCCGGCTGCCGAAGATGTCGGCCCAGTGCTATTAGAAGCCGTCGCAACTACAAGCCTATCAGAACTATCGACATTGCCGCAGGCATTCATACTCGGCTATGTCGTACCGGCAGTGCTGATGAGCGTTCCGCTGTTTTCGAACCCTTTGCACCAATGGTTCGGCGGACTCTGGCAGGGATCGCCGATTTTTACGATGCTTCTCCAAAAACTGCTGGCAATTCGACAAGCCAAGTATCGGAGGCCTCATGGTATTCGCAATGGTCGAAAAGCACCTCAATCGGGCATAAAGCAGCCGCCGGCCAGGAGTTCGCAGTCTCCAGTCTCCCTAGCCATAGCGCAAGAGAAGGAGCTGCTTGCCAGGGCCTACCTATTTGCATTCGTGTGGTGCATTATATCCCAAATCGGACCGCTCATGCTGATTGCGGCGGTTCATGTGCGTCCCTCCGCATTCCCTTCTCGCTTGCAGGAGGCCTGGACTGTCTTCAATGTCTTCGTGCCCCCGCCGTTCTGGTCAACCGAGAAGATGGAATCCATGGGGACTGGGATGCACGACTTCTTTTTGTATGATCAATACGTTGGGTCAACGGCCGCCGTTATCTGGTCGGTTGCATTATACGTGAACTTGAGAGAGACGCCTATGCTAGCGAGAAGCTGGGCTAAACTAGCCTTCGTGGTTGCCGCGTTGAGCGTGTTCACGGGACCTGCCGGGGCGGTTGTATGGCTGGTGTGGGAAAGGGACCAGTTGCTACTGTCGGTGCCAAGGAAAGGGTTTTGAATCAACTTTACCTCACGGACTCGAAACCTAAGCCAACTGCATAGTTGTCTATACAGAAGGGCGCCAAAAGGTGCACACTGAAAATCACCTTCAGTCTTTGTAGACATCATACGTTTTCCCTGTTACCTAGCCACAAGCCGGGTCATCAAGGCGTTATAGGTGCAGTTTTAGGTGCGGATGTTCACTAGAGCTCTCTAGTGAAGGTTCAAAAGAAAGATGATGATGTAGGCGACGGATGGGATGAGACCTGACACCTCCAGCTAGAGAAGGCCGGAACTAGATAGTTCTGGATCCAACTGTTATGATGTCAAGGCGATACGTTAGCGACCATGTCTGTACGAAACTTTCAAGTACAGGTAGCATGCCGTCGATAAGACTTAGCTATTTAATTATAATGATGTTGATCAGCCTGATTCTCTCTTTTCTCTTGCATCTCACCAAACTGGCACGTACGTCATGTGTAGGACATCGAGACTGCAAAGTCAGAACGATGCCCAAGCTCAAATACAAGCCATGCTTCATCAGTGTGCATAGAGCTGTCCACCGAATTCATCGCATGTCTTGTCGACAGAAGATGGTCTTAAAGGTATACCCGAGTTATTGTATTATCTCGAGTATATGGACGTGCGCTGCATATGCAAGTCATATGGAAGTACACGATGATCTTTCTGAGTGCGGACTGCTTAAGGTTCGCGAGTGCCTGCTGTAGATGTATACCCAAGTACCTGGCTAGGGTTCACCCTTTGGTAAAGTCATTGATAGTACTTATAAGTAGGGCAAAGATCGAGAGGACCCCAGCGAAGCCGAGATGCAGGATGAAATCGAGATGGTCTAACTAAGCCTCGAGACTTACATGAACCTAGATACTATCAGTACACATAACTCAAGCGAGAGCGGAATATGTAGTATCAGTAAAAGCAACTATCATCCGTTTATCGGATCATATAGTATGTGATTAGAATCGCATAGAGATAGGCTCGTAGTGATTAGAGATATTAGTCGAGAAGTCCTGTCATCGCAGCCTGTAGACGTTGGAGATAAATGCGTGATATCCATCGGAGTGAACCTGAATTTGCGATATCCGGACTGCGTCTAAGGAATCAGGAATCCTGACAGGCACACCCTCCTATCCGCGTCGAAGATTATGGCCACGGCTGCGGAATGTCATCCGTACAAATCTTTTGGACTGGTACCCAAGTCTTCATCCGCAGCGCGTCGTTTATTACACGTAAGTATACACTTAATCCCGTCCCGTGAAGAATCCTATTTATGTTACCCGAATGCGCACTGCGCACTAGTCAAAGTACACTGTTACCGTCTCGCGTGGACACCATGTGTCGATGCGCCGATCGTGACCGATCCGCAAATCTACACTCTGGAGGCGACGAGACTCATGTAAATCCCCCACAGTAGTCCCACAAAATTGAGGAAGACGATCCGTCGCTCGACCGGCACGCAGCTGAAGCTGATGATAGAGGCGAACGGCCAGATCTTATATCCGGCGACAATGACGGGAATCGTCTCGGTCCTGATGTTTTGCCCAATCTGGTCCATGTGTTGCCTTTTCAGGATTCCCATGAGTATAAAGAATGCGACCGTGTTGAAGATGGCGCCGAGCGTTATACAGTCGATGAACCACTTGGTAAGGGTATTTCGCAAGTTCAATTTCGGCTTCTGCTCTGCGCTCCCTCCTGCTCCGGCATCTTCGCCATTCCCGTCCTGTTTTTCAACGTCCCCAGTGGGCTCTGTTCGTTCGTAGGCGGGAAAGCTGCGCTCGAGCAATTGCTGCCACATGTAGTTTGGGGGAGCCGTGATAAAGGTGACGGTAACGAATCGAAGGAAATTCGCGATGTCGAACACAAAGGGGCGGCTATCTCGATAGGCTTCGAGGAATTGAGCGAGAATGTTCGATGCGCTAGACAGACCAGCGGCGGCCAATGTGGCCTTGGTCATCTGCGAAGGCATCCTGATGCCGAAGATCGTTCAATCGAGACGTAGACTATAGGATGACGATGTAGAAGAAGATAAGAAACGAGAGGACGGCGGAAGCGAGCGAATTCTTCGCATTGAAGAGCCGGATGAATTCAACGTCGATGGTGTTTTTTCGGAAGTCCAGGGACGGCAATTGACAGAAGACAACGACGGAGGGTGCGCCACGGGGGACGCCCTTTATGAAAAGTGATAAGTCGCCAGTGATCGTCGTCTTCATTTGCACACGTTGATTACCTGCATATTTCTTGATCTCTTGTGGAGCACGAACTCATCCGGATAATTACCTTGGGTAGCTCTTCAATGGATGCTGGGATGATTCAATATGACATGTCAACGTTGCGTATAGACATCTGTCAAAGGTGAGACAAGTAAAGGTTTGGTTTTTGTTAAGTTCCATTGTTACAGATTGAAATATAGAAGTACCATCTATGGATAATGGATTAGGCACGTAATGGTGTAACTGCTCCAGCTTCCTGTAAGTGATGGTGGACCCTCTAGATGACGCGACTCTCCAGTCCCCCCCCCTGCAGGCTGAAGCCCCTAACTTATCGCTTATCAAGCACCAGAGAATCCGTGGAATGGATATTAGCATAAGCGTTGCATCGTTGTAAGAAGACATTCATTAACAATTCCTCTTCAGTGGTCTGAGCATTCGGTAATTCCTAATACTTCATTCATCTAAACTTACCAACGGATCTAATAATTCAGACCTTTTTCAACGTCGAGATAAAATATAGGTACCTACTAGGCAGGTAGGTAATCAGCTGCCATATGTTTAACTGTCTACACCCAATTCAGCTCACTATAACATCATTTACTACTATTGCCTAGCTGCTGAAACCAAATGGTTAACTCCCAAGTCTTCATCTGTATGACGCGCTTCTCAATCTTGCTCATCTGACATGTCCCCTGGCCATCTAGCCTAGATCTAGGCCCCAACCCCCTTCCATCCTTCGACAGACCCCTAGAGTGAGGCGGTTCTGCCTTGCTAAAACTGACTGCGCCACCCAAGACAGCACTGCTAAAAGGGTAACGAGATCGAGTGACTCACCTTAGCGACATATCCAGCCAATCATCTTACACGCTCCATCGCCCCGGGGATAAGAATGACATATGGAACAACATCGCCCTCGATGACTCTGAATAAACATTTTAACCCCAGAACTATGATTCATCGGACATAGTCATCAAGTCCTTATATATTTTCTGTCCTTTCTCTAGTCTTCTCGAACCCTCATTTTACATCTTCACCGAGATACTCACTCACGCTACCAACGCCCTGCGTGTGACATCCATCACACCCTTTTTTTTCATCATCCTTCTTTTGCTGTACGTGTTCATAAGTACAACTATTACACTATAATACGATAAATCATATAAAATGCCTCTCATAATGCCCACTGCACCACTTCTTTCTTCTTCTCCTGAGCACCTGCGGTTTGTAGCCCCAGGTCAAAGTCCCGCAACCATCGAGCAACGAAGCAGTCCAGACTCAGACCACAGCCGCCGCCTACGACAAGTATCCAGAAATGACCGGGGCGTCAAACGGCTCACTAGGGTCAGCAAGAACCAGGTGACCCGCACCGTCCAACGGAAACACAACACCCCTTCTTGGGGATGGAATCGTGATACGGAAGACGGCCGCTGGTTGGCGGCCGACCCCAACATTGTACTTCCCACCGATGCAGGTCGCAGCAAGCCTCGTCTCGAGCGCCAAGAGGCCTTCCGCGAGCAGAAGAGCCGGCTCTATTTCTCCGACGTGGTCGAAGATGACTCGGACCTATATAGGATGGGTCTTCTATATGACGACGACCATTTACGCGACTATGGCTTCAACTTGGACACTATCGTCCACTCTGAACCCATCTACTCCGTCCGCCCTGCGAAACGAGCTAAGAAGCAGCGCCAGGACCCGTCTTATCTCCACTTAGAACTCTCCTTCTCATCGTTAGGTTCAGATAGAGATATTCAACAGTTCCTAAATCCCGATGTGGTTGAGCTACCTGCCCCTACGAACGACAAGCCCAAGGCTAGCGTCGTCCCGGCGCGGTCTTACAGGGACGCGGCCCTTTCGACTATCCACGAGGTTCCGGAGAGTTCAACTCTTTCACTGGACCTACCCACCCCGGAAGCAACCGATTTGCCTGATTTGAGTTCCGATTCGGACGGAGAGGAGGATGAGGAGGAAAAGAAAGACGATTCTCACGACTGGGCACTGTTAGGAGATGCGGATGTTTTAAGCACTGCTGATACCGATGCCGATATTGATGCGGGGGGCGTCGTAGATTCATCGTCCGCAACCGGAGAAGCTTGGATCGTGCTGGGTGACGGCTCGTAACAGGTCCGCATACGAGGTTCCCCGAATGCCACGGGACCTCGACCAGATCGCAGCGTTGCTGCGCGGATTGGCTCTCATTATACCCTGCACCCAAGCGCCGGTGTGATCGAGGCGCAACAGCTGTGTGCTCACTGTCGAAAAGATCGTTTGAGCTCGCTGTTTCGCATTGAGGTGTATTATCCACTGTACACTTCTCAGTCCCTGCGGACGTTGCATTCCCCCTGTTTCTTTAGCATCATCCTCATCATCGGTAGCAGCAGCATTGTTCGGCGTATTGGTAGCATGCCGATACCCCTAGCTTTAGAGTCTTTGACACGATTTACGGGTTTCTTATGTATCTTTATAACCTTATGAATTATTATTCAATGCAGGGTGGTTCTCAGTTGACCCCAACACTTATGGCTCTTCAATTCAAGTCTCGTGAATTGGTACCGATTTATATCGTACACGTACACGGGTAGCCTTAAATATACATGTCGATTTCATTGAGATACAGCAGCTTTTTACATCCTAGGTATTTAGTAAGATGAAATCATAGCATGTCTTGTATGCTTGTCATCCACTGCCAAAGGACACTAGGCAGAAAGATCCTCTTATGACAATGAATACTGTGTTGGAAGCTGTATAAAATCTGTTACGGACCGTCATGACTACAGCCATCCATACGACCTCTGTATGATCCCAAGCTAGATGCAATGCTTAAAAACATACCCACGCCTCCTCTAGTCGCCCTCGGGATTCCATCTCCATGTCCGGTCACAGACGGCGCCACCGGGCCTTGGCCTGTGCACGATGATCAGGTAGGCAACACGTACCTAATTCACGACTTGCATTCTCCCACGAACGAACTATTCTACCCCCTCACCCAATCCTACCGCGGCAACATGTAAGGACGTGAATCAATAAAATGTTTTTATGACATTTACACAGCTAAGATTTCATTAGCTTACATTGCCTTTTAGGTGTTTTCTTCTCTGTGATCACAAAGATTCTTTCACAATGCAGGTAGCAGAACAATCACATTCATGGCCTTTCATCGTAGGCCAATACATCTACTATTGAAAGACACGCTACACAGCAAAAGTGAGGACATCTCAAGGACAGAGCTTATTACTTCGCGCCCTCGCAACCCCCTTTCATACCAATAAACTATCTATTCGACGCTAGGATGGCGCCAGTCACTCCCGAAGTTGTGGTGGCAGCAAGCCACCCCATGCCGCCAAGATATCGATTTGTTCCTAGCGGAAATCCCTACGTAACCAGGCACTGTCGAGAGGAAACCTACGCCGCGGGCCAGACCCTTTATGTCGTACATGATATCAAGCACCGGCGAATTGGCATTCGAGTACCAATGGCTGTCTATGAGATCGTTTTGCAAATGGAGGATAAGACACGAAAGTCAAGAGCCGAAGCCGTAAAGAAGGTGGACAACAAGATGGAAACCGAGTTTCGCAAGGCCATCGTCTCGCAGTTCCCGAAGATACCAGAGGACGCGCTACCAAAGATCATCAGCCACAGTATGAAGAAATACAGTGGACGAGTTGGCAGAACTGGGGAGAAGGAGGTTGCTGAGAAAGCGAGGCTAGCTGTGCAGGCCCATATTCGACATTGTCATACTAGTTACGACAACCTCCTGAAGGGCGGCACTGATAGAGCTAAGGCACGAACCAGGATAGAAGGCGAGGTTCGCAAGATATCTATGCAATGGGGTTGGTCACCAAAACAAGACACAACGATACAGAAACACCTTGCAAAGAGCCGCAGAGTTTACAAGCAGGCGAAAAGGGCAAAGACAGGCAGCTCGTCTGTAGAAAATAAGCATGGGAGAAGACGGGCTGCTATAGCCGCCGCCGCGACGATCCGGAAGAAGACTCTCGCAATGAGGGCGGAGAAGGCATGACGAGCAAGGCGTACTACGTCGACGTCTCCTCGAGACGATATTGACACTTTTGAGGTTTCCTGTTTGGATATAAATTATGATTCAATGGAGGAAATGGGTTGGGTTTCTGGTGAAAAACTGTATTCTTGTTCGCTCGGATGATAGCTGGTTGTTAATCACTATTCCATATACCCATCTTACTGGCCCTGAGGGTCGGCTTTCCGCGTGGCTTTATTACAGAATTGTAATTACTTAGAGGTATTTGAAAACGTTGCCAATAGCTCTGTGGTCTCGAAAAGAGATCAAAGGTGTTCTCAAGCAGAATCCATCTAATATCGCCCATTCGTACCTTTCCAAATTATGGAAACTTGATGTCTTCATGAAAGCATTATATATATTAAATCCACCTAAAACTCGTTTATATTTCCATTTGAATACGCTTCCTCATCTACGTGTATCAATATCTTCAAGTTATCTATACTTAATGCAGATAAGCAAAGTAACGCCATTTACATATAATAGTCTCTGTAAACCGCACTCTCTTAAAGCCTTATAAACTCTTATCCGGCGAAACCCTATGCCTGCTTCGCTACCCGTGTGTCAATGTCCTAACCTAGCTACCTAGGTAGTTATAGAATAAAATGGGGGGAAGGGAGGTGATGTGATGTTCTATTGTTTAGGTAGTTGGGTGGCCGTACAAAGTGGTGCGTTAGCTTATTAGGCAACCTTCAATCAAACAACAACTAACAGTCAACAAAATTCTTTTTTCTTTTCCTCGCGCGCCACATTCTCAAATGTCGGCAAGTTCCCAAATTATTTCCCTGATCATCATCGGTTTCATCATGTTCCGTTTCTGGCCCTTCTCTCGCGACACAGCACCAAGCCACAAACCCAAGCACGACCTTAGCTACGAATACGACGGCAACCAGGATACCACGGAACCGGAGACACACCGGGTCGTCTTCGGCGCTCTTTGGACTACCGTATACGGCTACCCGTCGTCCGGCGGCGTGCTAGTGCTGCCATTCTGCAATGGCGTCGACCTCTCATTCCTCCAGCTCGCGCGCTTTAAGCCTGCGGAGCGCTCTGATGATCCTGTGGCAGAGGACCAGCACTGTGCTCGCATGAGAGCTTTGGGCGCGTGGAAGTTCACGAGTGCGTACGAGTATGAGACCATGGACTTCTTCCACCCCGGCACGCTAGATAAGAAGATGCTGGTGGTTACGGCGTGGCCCCGAAGCGGGGCCGGCGTGTGGGTCTTTAAGACGCCGATGGGTCAGGGGTACAAAAAGGGGCTGGCTCGTGTGTGGAATGCGTTGGATATGGATGAGAGATGCGAGATGGTGAAGGGTTTGGGCGGGACATTTTACGAAGACCCGGCGAAATGCCCAGACTTGGAGCTTTAATGCTGCCCAAGTGCCTTTAGTTCTTAATACCAACGACTTTTACTGTGGCATATGTAGAGTCGGGAATAAAAGACATGAAACGAACTACGCCGTTTCAAAAGCAGGTGTCTGGATCCTGAGCTGAGAGTTTGAGTAGTGGCATGGAAAGGATGGCCTTCTCCTAAATCTTGGTAACGCCGGAGGCACCTCACACAAAGGCACAGGCAACTTTCTTATGCTGGTATATTAAATACTTTTGTGATACATGACACGATCTTTAACGCCTATACGGAGGTCTATGGTGGGCTTTTTCCTGATATCACCTTAGACGACAATGGCAACTACGTCCTATGGGGCAGAGTACGTCAACATATTCATAAGGCAACAAAATCAGGGGAAGAAGGCGGGCCTGACCACGGGAGAAAGTCCTGGGAATGGTATAAGGCGAAGCGGGAACCTGATGTGATATATTTGAATATCTAGAAACTACCTAGGTACCTTAGGTAGGTACTCTTACTGTACGCATATGCCATAGGACTGAATACAATTAAGATCCTCGCGGCTCTCGAGTTCTTCATACTCCTCTGCAGAATCAAGACGTGGAAGTTCGGGAACGACCTGTAGGATGGCCGTCAAGAGCGCCACGCTCACGAATATCAGCGATGGCTAGGTCACAACGCTTGAGAACTCGAACTCGAGCGTTGACGCCTGTGAGTCTAGCGCCTGCGTAAGCGATCTGCGGCGCCTCTACGACGATGACGGCACTATGCCGCATTTCGTCGAAATGGCGAATAGAATATCGGCGAGTTTGTAAGGCGGGAGTACTTCCTCTAAAACTCCCTTGGACCTATGATCGGCCATGCGAACTGACGTAGGCGAGAGTAGAACAAGATTCTGGCAGGTTAAGTAACACAGCCGCTAAAGAAGACCTTACCTACATCCATGTAGGTATTACAACCGGGTCAGAAATGGCGACGTGCTAGAGATAGGCCGAACAGGCACAACGCTACCACGGAGTCCCCGGGGGTTATCTGAGGAAGGCCAGCGGCGAGAGAATCCTACCCCGTAGGGTCACGGCGTTGATTTGCTTTAAGCTTTGGGTTCGGCGACACGTATATGCGCATATCAGCTTGAACCCGTATCCGACGATGAAGTAGTGGGAGAAGATGGGGGACTGCTAGGGATCAAGGAGGCTGATAGCAAAAAGGAGCTCCCAAGCCGGAGATTCAAACTGAGGAAATTCGGTATTGCTGGCTTTAGCTATCCTCTGTATAACTGGGCGATATTGAGGTACATAGAAAAAGCTGCGCTAAACGCCACGCGAAAGGAGACCTTGCCCACGCGGACCCCTTAATCCAAGCCTTATCCAACAAACCCCAGGGCGCCGAAATGAATAAAAAATGTAGATTGCCTAATGCGTACTTATTGCTGTTCTGACGAGCAGCGAAGTCTCGTTGTACCAGCTTCAACGACGCTTCCTTCGAGATTCGGCGTACTTCCGCCTCCAAATTGCTTCTTGGGCCCGTCGCTTGTGATAGGTACGATTTCCCATCTAGGCATAGAATCATCCATACCTGGCCAGAGGTCCGTAGGAAGATATTCCGCAACTTCGTGTCGGAATAACTCGCGTTCCTTGCGATCCCCCTCGATAATCTTGTCGACGCTTTCTTTTGCCTTCTTCCATATGCTTACGACTTTCTCCTCCAACGACTTCCGTCTTTCGACTTCAAATATTAGCCCATCGTAGGAGTTGGAGTAGCTCTCGTAGAAGACACGCAAGTCTTCCATCTCGCCCATGTTGTCCTGCATCGCGTGGTACTCCTCGTCCCACCTGTCGCGAAACTCTGATTCGGCGGATATGTAGCTATGGAGCCGCGATCCGA
Organism: Hypoxylon crocopeplum; assembly: GCA_022578875.1. Classification (NCBI taxonomy): domain Eukaryota; kingdom Fungi; phylum Ascomycota; class Sordariomycetes; order Xylariales; family Hypoxylaceae; genus Hypoxylon; species Hypoxylon crocopeplum. The sequence goes on from MU399567.1 coordinate 696,193, forward strand.
TGTCCTCTAATGCTCTGAATGCGTCAAGTGTAGAGATATAGGTCGCTTTGATCTGATTCGTGGAATTGTCGATGCTCGCAAAGTATGCCTCCATAGATTGCAGACGTTCATTGAGCTCCCGAATCACATCTTCGACTTCGGACGCGTCCTGTACGACAATTTCAAGCATTTGGGCACGGTCCCGGGCAGAAATAGGATCGAAATCTGGCATATGAGATTCTTGTTCTGCTATGACGCCGGATATCGATACTTCTTCTCCGCCTTGAGAACTGGTCACCTCAGCAGCTTTGATCCTAGCCAATGCTGCCCCGCCCTCTGTTGTTCTAACCGCAGTCACACACAGATCGAAGTGTTTCGTTAGGGACGAGAGAAGTTGGGCCATGGATTGAGAATCTTCAATCATGGATGAAAGGAGATGCGGAACCACTTGATTCGTGGAAGCAGAGGGGGACGAGGGAGAAGCGGTGGCAGAGAGGATCTTGTCGAGTTGGCGCATATCGGTATCGAAGCGTAGTAGATCGCCATCGAATGATTTTTGCGTGTTCTATAGAGAGGCGCATAGTTTAGTATGCGATGCGAACGAACGTTCTGAATAACATGGACACCAACCTGCATGGACTGGATGTTTTCCTTCAAGGCATCCCTTATCGCATCAACCCGTGATTCATCTATGAAATCTAGTAAATTCTTCTTTTCTTCACCGCTCGGTCTAAAAGCGCTATCCACGGTCCGATCTCGCAAGATGGTCATAGTATCTTGGAGTCGGTTGTCGGCCGCGTCGAGGGTCCTGAGGATCTGCTTGAACTCTCGCTTCCCGCCGTTGTATGTTCGATTCATGCTCCGTCGAAGGCGATCTAGGAGGCTGATCTGCTCGTGTATACCCTGACGAAGGAACTGGGATTGCGCGGTGAGGACGACGGATTCCTCGTGAGCTTTCCGTGCTAGCTTGATGAGATCGTTGGCGCGCAGGACAAGGCCTATAGAAGAGAGCGAGCGTTTAGCATCGAGAAGATGTTGCACAAGCGTCTCGACGGAGACGGAATCGGTAGACGTAGAAACGTCATAGTGTGAAGCTGATCGCGACACAGACGCTGACGAGGCTGGGCTGATGGGTGATGCCATGTTGAATGATATCGGAATGGTGATACTTGTTCCAAGATAGTAGAGCAGCTATTTAGCTGGTTACCCAGACGTAGCATCTACATTCTACTGAACAGTGAAGAAAACGAGCACCTCAAGATTTCGATGTTATGTTGAGTAGATGATTAAGTTGAGTTTGGTTCAAAGTAGGCTCCTGTACATATGTAGATACAGGTATAGCTCTAGGTTGGTACTAGGGCTGCTAGGCTTTAATAGGCGATAAGGCGGGTACCAAAGCTGCCAACATGTGCAGTGAGCCATCCAGGATAATACTGTGTGTAGTGAACCATAATGCTGGATCGCTGCAACTTGGATCGACAAATCACGGCTTAGCAGGCCCAGAGTGCCGACTGGCTCTCCCCACATTTGCCCCAGTATGGTCCCACCGCATGCACTTATCGATACCCACCAAGAAATGTCCAATGGCAAAAGTTTCGATAACAAAGCCCCTGATTATATCCGTTCAATAATTGCACGTCGTCTCTCATCCCGAGAATGCCGTGCATTTTTCGTGAATCAATCGTGTTTCCTTCATTGCTTGGGATGACTCTGCTTATATACTACAATTTTTAATCTGATATAATTAATTTGCCTTCTTCGTATTAAGCTGGATATAGCGGATATAAATCTCTGAAGAAGCTAATCAGAATATCATCCTATATTTACAAGTCTTCGCTCATAATGACGAGGACTTCACCACTGTTCGCTGAGTGATTATCATTGTTCTAGCGAATAGATGGATAATTCAGCTCCTAAGAGTATAAGACGGAAGCCAGTACCGTCAGCAAACATACAACCGTCCCCTCCAGATAAGAACGACATACTTGACGACCTGCTTGATGACTATCTTGAATCGCCTAGTCCTGAAAGTAATCATGGCCGGCGTAACGAAGTAAAGGAACTGATACTGGATACCAATCCTCCCGTCCCTCCGAGGCAATTGTCTATCCCGCTCGTCTCTAGCCCTTCAGAAATCTCAGTCAATTCTGGCATCACAACACCAGATGTTCTCAATTCCAATCGGTCAAAATGGAAGACGGCTGTCGACGAGACCATTTACTTCGCCGGGGGGCTAATTTCCCATCCGTTCGAGTCAACTAAACACTATAGCATCCTTCGGCACTCTCCCGGAGTCATCCTTTACCGAGGGTCGTCTACTAGTGTCGCCATCACCACCTTCGCAGATGAGCCATTGCCAGCTGACCGTTCGTTTTGGCTACAAAGAAAAGGCTTTTCCGGGAATATGGGCATGGCTGCTAGTGCTCTACTACGGACGCAAGGAAATTGGATCGACGTAACGCCCTCGTTTGAGGCCTTGCCGTCCGATGTTCCCCAGGCGGACGAGCGAGCTTGGCAAAGGGACATCAAGAAGTTCCTCAAGAAAGCTGCCTCTCATAAGAACTTATCCAAGCAAACCGCTCGTGAAACGTGCGTCGTCCGAATTCCCGCTTCGGCGGAAGACGGTTATCTACGGATTGTTATGTGTACAGGCGAAGGGTCGAAGAAGACGCTGTGTCCCTCTCCCGTCTTTCGCATCGCAAGTACGTCGTCCGATGTTAGTGTATTCCGTGGTGCAAGCCTGAGGACGCTACCTATCGAAGTCGGATTGAAGGTGGCGTCCGTAGTAGGCCAAAATACTGTGGATAGGTTCATCGGGCCTGCAAGGGATGCCATTCAGAGTCGGATCGAGCAGTACACGCCAGGACTGGTCGCACAGGAGGCTGGGGTTATGGCTTACGAAAAGTCCGGCCTTGAACAACGGGTGGCCTCACTCGAAGAGAGCTTTGACGCAGATAGGGACGTCACATACGACGCCTTTCACACCGAAGGAGATCTCGAGTCGCCACCTGAGATTATCGGTGCTGATAGTGGGCCTGCGAAGCCTTTTCCAATACGTTTCACTGGCAAAGTGGTCGAAGGAACTGGCCGAAGCCGAACTGAAATTGGCACGCCCACGGCAAACTTGTCTGGCGTGCCGAGCGATTTACTGCTACGTCTCAATGGCATCTACATTGGTTGGGCTGCCGTACAGCCTAAGAAAGGACTTGAGGATGTCTCATGTGATTGGCATGAGGCAATTATTACCATCGGTCCCTCGCCTTACGCAGCGCCTCGAATTGTCGCCAAGAATATAGTTACTGTTCACATCATCCATGACTATGGCGGAGCCACGTTCTTCGACGCCAACCTCAAGGTTGTCGTCATGGCATATCTAAGGCCCGTGCCGAAGCCTGATAGCTCTCGGTCGCCTGCCTTAATTGCCGCTGCTATCACGCGACATATTAGTACAGCAATTGCAAGTCTAAGCCGCGAGCACTGGCAGTGCGAAATGACCATTCAGAGAGTCAAAACGGAAAGAAGTATCAGGTCTTTCGAAGAGAAATATGTTGATATGAGATCTCAAGTGCAGAGGCGAGTTGATAGTGTGCCTCTGCACCTGGCTGGAGTTCGCACTGCTAGAGCCGAGATAAAAGACCAAGTCTATGGTAGAGGTGGTTTATACATACGGAGGTGATTGGTCTACGAACTGTTCTGAAGAAGATGACAGATTCTGCAAGGCGCGAGGGATACGGCCGAGGGCATACTCAACAAGTGGATGAGATGATCTTACATTCTCCATAATGTATTTCAATATTTCAGGCTCATCTTGGGACTCTGGACGGGGGCAGTTAAACACTAATAACTTCAGGTCACAGTATCTCTTAAGCTGTTCTACGTATCACCATCGTGCACCCCTGAAACAGCTTGTTAGACAGCTTTGATTTTATGTTGATGGCCTTCTACGCGGGGTATTCTTCACACTCATTCAACCTCAAGCGTCTCCGATCTTGATGGGTACAGAATATGGTCACTTATGCTCTGAACACGGATGCACGGGATGATACTCCCAATCTATGAACAACAGGTTCAGATGTCAAATGACGATTGTACGGCCTAGTCGCTTGATCTTTCGGCGTATTCCGTACTTAAATTAGGTAGCCAATGGAATGTTCCCGAATCCCGAGCAATCGGAGCGAAGATTATGTCTGCTTACACTCACGGCAATCCGTCCGACAAATGCGGCATTATGGCCGTAACTTGCCACATGCAAATATCGTTATGCGATCTTGATTAGACGGTTGCATATTCTCATCCCGTCCTGCCATGCAACTCGATTAAGTATGGCTAATGATCATCGCCGAACCAGACCTGTTTGTTAGTTCAGCAGATTTCCGCTTATTGGATCGAGGGATCCCTGGTACATAAAGCCACAATAAATAAAGCGAGCTGAGTATTCAATATATATGTCTGACGACAACCCAACTTCACGGTACTTGACCATACCAAGAAAGAAAATCAAGGCTTCAAAAAGCATTGGATAGTCAAGGACGGCGGATGTGTACGGGCCGCGGTCTAGATGCGATCTCCGTACAATCCGGCAACGATTGACCAGGGCTGCCATGTTCAACAAATATCACAGCTGCGCAGTAACCTTACCTGACTTAGCTAATAAGCCTGTCATTGAACGACTAGACTCTCTGGAGTATGTCGGCATGGTGGCTAAATATGATAAAGGGAGCTCTTGATTGGTAAGATAACAATAAGAAATCCCCACTCCTGCTTAGTATACATTTGAAATACCTCCCCAGCTCCCCTAGTTTTTCTTAATGAGGTCTATGATAAGAGTCAGGTCCCGCCGGTTTCGAGATCCGGTCGCTCGGGTACCTTACCTTACTGACTTCAACTTATCAAACCGGCTGAGGCAATGGCTACATCTCCGATTCCCACCTCCGCATACCAACGGAAGGATAAGTCGCCCTCTTCAAAAATTGCGAACAATGAAGATGCCACTTCGGAACGCATCTTCACTGGGGAGGATGAGGGGGATGGGGAAGATGTTCTGAACACCGGCACACACGTCGTAGGGCCCGCAGAGCGACGGTTAAGACGTAAGGTCGACTTGCGATTATGCACCATCGCCGGCATACTTTGCTCTCTTAATCTCCTTGACTCCGGCGTTATCAGCTCCGCGTCGGTGACATCCATGCCCGCCGACCTGGACCTAACGGGCAATCGGTTTAGCGTGAGCATCTTCATCTTCACAATATCGAGCATCGCCTTCCAACTACCTTCAACACTCGCCGTACGCACTTTTGGCCCGCGATTATGGTTCTCCACCATCACCTTCTGCTTCGGCCTCATTACCATGTGCACCGCTTTCATTCAGACCTGGCAGCAGATGATCGCGCTTCGTGTGCTTCTTGGTATATCCATGAGCGGCATTTATCCGGGACTGACCTACCTGATCTCGACATGGTACCCGAGGAGAGAGCAGCAGACGCGCTTCGCTTTCTTGCAGACTGGCGAGGTCGTCATTCTCGCCACCGGCGGCATCGTCAACTTCGGCCTTAACCAGCTGAACGGCAAGGGTGGCATCGCCGGCTGGCGCTACATGTTCCTCGTCCAGGGCCTGATCTCCATGGTCATCGGGCTCGTGACGTACTTCTGGATCGTCGACTTCCCCGAGGAGGCCCACCGGTCCTTCTGCTTCCTCACCCTCGAGGAGCAGGAGCTCGCCGTCGCCCGCATCAACGCGGACCGCAAGGACGTCGAGCCGGACCCCTTCTCCTGGGGTAAGGTCTTCGTGCACGCCAAGGATCCCAAGGTCTACGGCTTCGCGTGCATGTTTTTCCTGCTAAACCTAGTCTCGACCGCGCTGTCCTACTTCCTGCCCATCATCCTCCAGAGCGGCATGGGCTTCGACGAGAACCAGTCGATCCTGCTCTCCGCGCCGCCGTACTACTACGCCGTCATCCCGGTGCTCTTGTCCTCGATCATCGGCGACCGGTACCGCCTCCGCGGACCCGTCATCATGTTCAACTGCCTGACACTGATCGTCGGCTTCTGCATGCTGGGCTTCTCCGAGCAGGTCGCCGTGCGCTACGTCGGCACGTACCTGGCGACGGGCGCGTACGTGAGCAACTGGGCGGCGCTCAGCGCGTACCAGGCCAACAACATCGCCGGCCAGTGGAAACGCGCCTTCACCGCCGCCGCCGTCACCGCCATGAACGGTGCCGGTGGCATCGCCGGCAGCTTCATCGTCCGCTCCCAGGAGGCCCCCCACTACCTGACCGCCGTCTGGGTCTCCATCGGCTCACACATCCTGATCATGGTTATTGTCGCCGTCTTCTCTTTTTACTTCTACGTCACGAATAAGCTGGCCGCGTCGGGCAAGATCCTTATCGAGGGCGTCGAGGGCTTCAGGCATACGTATTAAGTTGGTAGCGAGTTACTACGTTTAGCATGCAGTTACGCAGAGCGGTGAGGTGGGGTTGCCTTCGTGCATTTGATACCCGGTCATTACTACCTACGTTAAGGAAGGCTCTTTTGGTCTATTGCTAAAGGCTTGGGAGTGTACTGATAGAACTTGTGACGACGGCACGTTTTATGAGTAATGGTAGATGTTACCACGTTAGGCTAGAAATTCATAGAGTTATGGATAGATGGACTGAGTATACATATTCTCTGTCCTTTGTTCTGGTTTATAATGCTAGTGGTTTTGATAACTGGCGGATCTCTTAACTGGGTTAGATATTGCTACTTTATCTTGGCGTGTAGTCAACATAAAGGAGGCAGCTTGTGTAGTACGCTCAAGCGCCACGCGCGTACATCGTTCGCTTGGGCTAGCGGCTTTGAGCTATGATACGAGAAGTCGTATGGAAGTAACGGAACATTATACGTCTAGCGGAACGATTGCCGTCATGCCCCCGTTAGCGTTATTCCCGAAGATTTTAATTCTTACACAAGTTCTAGTTTCGTCAGAAGACACTTGTCGGAACCAGTATTGAATTAACACTAAGAAGCTCAGGATCGATGCTAGGGTCACTCATAATCTCGGTCGTGTACACGGCTAGCATAGTGGCCAGGAGATGGCAGAAGTGTTACTGTTCGCTAATACTACCCTGCTGCTTTTCAGAAAGCCCCAAGAGACCATAAGGACCTCGTTATTCTACTGTTAACGTGGTCAACTTATGCAGGGTTGTTGCTAGTGATGTAGGGTATCATGGATAGTTGATACATCATTCTAAGATATATTGATTTCATAACCCTCTGGAGCACATTTCCTGATGTGTTGCCGTGTGGTGTTAGGTGATGGTGTTAGGTGATGGTGTTGTCGATCAATGCAAAGGAGGTAAGTGACCGATGTCTTACATAAGAGCCAATATCTACTAGAGTGTGGTATATTATTAATTCAGCTTGGATACAATGCAACTTCAAGAACGGTCTCCTTTAGACTCTGACCGGGTCATCATTAATAAAGAACGCAGAGAATAACACGATAACTACCATAATCAAAGAATCTTGTGATTACGGATAAGTCTATTAGTGTTTTAGAGCGTGCGATGTGCCTTTGAAACATGCACTCCTTTCTCAACGGAGTTCTCACATTGACATAGGTCTTCTGATGAGCCCCGTTGGTATCTGATTACGAAGACACTCTGTTTACTGGCTTTCTTACATCAGTGACGGCTACCTACCTAGATATGCTTTATCTCACTAATCTTACGCAAGATCGTGAGGCCCAATGCCATAATATCAGCATAGAAAGCGAATGCGAGACTTCTGGAATAGAAACATGATAGCGAGAAGCGAGTGCGAGGTGATATGGGGAAATAATGGTCAGAGAATAGAATAAGGAGTTACAGACTAAGGAGATGCGGAACTTATATAAGTGAGAAGAGATATCATCAACTTTGAACTTACCTGCTCAACAACAATACAACCTTTTCAAGGCATTCACCATCGTCTACATTCATCCTCTAACTATCAGCTAGGACGTTCATCATGCTCTATAAAACTGCCTTCTTATACGCCGTCACGGGGATCTCTCTGATTACATCTGGCCATGCTCTGCCACAGTTCGAGTCACCTGCAGTGACAAAACGAGGGCACTCAAAGCTTGAGGCCCGGGTAAACTGCGACCCAGTCGATGGCTACACTATGCAGGTAGGTTCCCCCTTGTACAGAGAAGCATTGCGGCGACTAACTATGAGCCGCAATAAGTGGTTTCTCAGTAACAGTGTTTGCCAGTATCCTCCGTCGGGTGCCTGTCTCTTTTACACTAGAGGCCTAAGTATGAACGCGCAGAATTACGCGAGAGATAACAATATGATCACAATATGGGTACAAGAAACTCGCTTTGGCACAACTCTCAGATGCACGTACAAAGCTGACTAATGTTGCACGTATAGAACATTTGGGAGAGCTGGTTGTATAACGCTTCTCAAGACGATTCCAACAGGCTTCGCTGTATTATGGACGACTACGACCAGCGTACGCAATACTTCTCCAGCATGTCGGCGGCCTTCGTCAGCATGTGTGACGGCGTTGCCTATGTCATGGACCCCAATCCGGCTACGCCACGAACGGATGGTATCTGGGGCCAGGTCGAATTTCCAACACTGCAGCGAACAGACAATCAGGGGACAGTGAATACCGTCATCGGAATTGATGGGAATGGCGGCACCAATGTGACTATTTGGACTAGAGGGCAAAATGCGAAGCTAGCTGCTAGGGCTACCGGAATACTTGGCGAAAATTGCGGCATTGGCGAGAACGGACCCGAGGCTTACCAGTTCGACGATGCTGGGTCGTATGTCGTATATTGGTAAGGAAATCGGGGATAGGTTCTCAAGGGCGGTATTTCCGAGGGTAACTCCAGATGTTTCTCAGACCTACTGCTGGGGTACCCTTAAACATTCGTTACATCAAGATCTGGCAGGCCAGATTGTCGCTAACATAACTGTTGCGATGGTATGAGGTTATATCGGCTACGACATTCTTTTAGATATGTACTTAGTTATCGTTTAGAACTGTGTTAACTCTCCAGTGTTACCCAAATGTCTTGTCTTCGTTTTCGTATCCGACTGAAGATGAAACAAGTATATAAATTGACGTCGTCCCGCGGGTTTAGGAACAGTAGGTGTTTCTTCTTAAGGTCTAGGTCTCGCTTAGCACGACCCAGCTTCCAGATATCTTCAACTGGCTCATCATCGAAGACTTCCTAGTCTAGCATTGTGGGCCCAAACTCCTCCAGAACCCTGCCTCCGTAGCGCCCTTGGGTTGATAATAACGTCCAACTGCGAAGAGTCGCTAAGTACCTAGATAGGTACCTTTACAGCTACCATGTCGAGCCTGCCGATGGCGGCTAGGAAGGCATACCCCATGAATAAATGCAAGGCATCGTCCTTAGGTGGGTATGTAGGTGTTGAACCTGTTACCCATCACTTCGCTATACCCCCTCTTGATGTGGCAAAATATCCTAGCAAATGTTGTGTAGGCTAAGATAGTTGAACATGAGATCGGGGATCGCCGTTGCTAGTTGATGGACGAGCTCGCCTGGGGGTACCTTCCTGGTGTCACGCTGTGACAGCTAATAAATGAGGAGCGCTTATGCGGTGCTCATTAAGTCAGCCCAAGGCGTCTCTAGTAGCCGACAAATAGGGCGTATCTTGGCCCTGGCTCCTCCCCTTCTGTTGCATGGATTTTGCCAAACTCGAGTATGGTTTGAACAATCTTAGACGCCACAGGTCTTCGGCTGTCAAAGGTGACAATACCAGGTACGCTTACGAATCGCCGATATGTACGACTTTAGGGGGCTCCAGGGGCTAATTCGAGCTTTGTTAGATTGGGGCTATCACACTGAGTGGGAGGCAATATACAGTTGATGGTATGAAGGCCTATCAATAACGCCTGGCCTGCATTCAATCCTCGCGGCCTTTGGACCCTTACATACACATTCTAAGCTACTGGGTAGGCCACTGCCTAATCTCTTACCCCTGACCGATCTGTAGGTAGGAAGCGCTGGGTCAGGATCGCTTGTACAACTAGAGGGCTAACATAGTAGGTTGGTGGGTAGGGGGAGCATAATTCCTCAACACAATAGCGCTCTAGGGTATTCATCTTTCTCCCTTGCTCATTTACCCTGCCACCACGCGATCTAACCACTACCTGGGCTAGTTCAGATAGTTAGAAAGGGAAGTCGATCTAAGATTCCCCCCTGAGTGAAATGTTCTACCGAGAGCGTAGTTTTAATGGTTTCAATTCGATGCCAACACCCACCACTCCTCTCGTTGGTGTAGCGGGCAGTGGCTATGCACATAGTTTTACTCTTACCTGTGTTGTACTCATAGCCCCTTACGCACCGTGCTACATAGGTTTTTCTCGGGGAGGTGTATTTTTATTCTAATATTAACTTGCCTCGCATGTTAGACGTAGGTAATCTATTCTTCCTCTCTAGTTTTGAATTTTACCTAGGAGGTAGGCATATAGAAATTATATCGTCTAGGTAATTCTTTCATCGACCGGAATCAGAATATGGCGCCTAGCGGACCCCAGACTCTAGAGATCAAAGACTGGTGGCTTGCATAAGTACTTTCTAGTAAGACGTGCGACATAGGTCTAGACTACCTACCTAGGTAGACATAGCTTCAATTTTCATCAAAGGACTATCGCATATTAGGATTATAGCTCCGCCCTTACTTCGGGGGAATTGACTTAAGAGTGTAAGTGTTAAGAGTATCGCCTTATACATTGGGTTTGTCACTCTCAGAATGAAATATAACAAATAATTAGGGTGACACTAGGATAGAATGAGTATAATTCTAATCGCTAGTCAAATTCGTAAGTGTGAAGACACTAAGATCTACTATGTAAACAGCCCCGGCCCGCGGTAGTTGGCAGGGCTCAGCCCGGGTACAACCGAAGAAGTTGGGGCTCAGCGCTATATAAATTGAGGCTCGAGTGCTTCATCTACCTCGGACAGTTCGGCTAGCCCTATGGGGCACGGTTAGAAGAAGTCTAGACCCGTCTTGAAATCCTGCCATGCGACGAAAGGCATCCTTCCACCCCACGATCTTGGGCTAGTTGGTATCACTACATATACTCCCTGTTAAATGCTGGCAAATACCATGCAGCTAGACTACATGCCAAGTTTGAGATCAAACAGCTCTGTTCTAAACTTGGACGAGTCGGGTGCTGAACTCGTCCCAACGCTTTGGGTCTTGATGCAGAGCTGTCCGACTTGCATGCCAGACAAGAGGTAAGTTACCCCATGCCAGGAAGGATTTATTTTCCGTAAATTCACAAGTTGTTCCTGAAGATCATAAAATCAGGTCTTACTTGAACCTCGCATTGGTATGACAAACATTACCTTAGGAAGATAGCGAATCATCGTCGACTTGATATCTAATCTACACCATAGCAGCCAAGACAAAACAAGACTTACATAATACGATAAGCATTTGCCCCCGAGACATAGTCCTCGCGTCCCTCGGGCTCATAACAAAGGTTAACCCCGCGTTCTCCAAGCCGAATCTGTGGAATGTCTCCATTCTTGCATCGGTCAATGGCTTGATACGGTATAACCGCCCAAGCTAAGCAAGCTCTTCCCCGCATCCCCAGTCCTTAGTTCCATTGGCTAGCTTTACCCCGACTTTTGAGATCTTGCAGGTCATCCTGCACTCCAAATAAATCTGTTCCGAGCTCTACCGGAATATGCGAAGATAGAAACAGGGAACACGGACTAGAAGGTGATGAGATTGGGAAGATGGGTCTCTTCACTAGCAAGGCGTGTAAATCATATCCAGGGATCCTTTGTGTTGCGCATTAGCTTACCTAGGTAAGTATTCATCTAAGTAAGAATCCTGGAGGAGCTTATGCCTTCTTTGATTGGCGGACTAGACTACGCTACCAAGCTGTCTATCCATTATAGGAGAGACTACCCCGGCTTTCTGGCCTTCCAATGATAACGAATGGTATGAGAAAAGAACCTTGGTGGCGCAGGCTAGGTCTCGCCACGAGGTTAGCAGATATTCCGTTACCCCGGAGTTGAGCTTGGAATGGTACCCTAGTATACTTACCTGCCGAGCAATTTACATCGAAGAAGGGATGTACAAGTACGGTACCACGAAGATCAATTCACAGCAAAGCAAGTGGCTGTCCTAAACCAGCAACTAGGTACTATTTATCGTCGTCACGCTCACTTCGGAAGACGAAAGCAAACAGTTGGAGAACAAAAGATTCGTGGTCAGTGACGTAGCAACAACATAAAGAATCATGTTCGAAAGTACCGGCATATGATCACCGGAGTTATGCAAGGTTGGAGATAACCAATACGCCGATCGCATTTGAAGTCATGTCCGGGCCCGACTTCATGTACAACCACAAGAACAAACAACGGAAGGTCCGAATAAACTATAGACCATGCAGGTATTATAGTATTCGAACACGCCTCGCTAGACGAGCTACAGTTAGCTTTCTTCCCCGTACGCTAAAGAGACTAACGGACAAGAACTCGCATCTCTAGACGAAAAGGGGACCAACTAACTTGGGGCTATTTCCAAGCGAGACATCGGTATACAACCCCGTGGTATACGCCCCCCGGCTGACCACCGCCAAGCAACCAAGTAACCCCTCGTTCCCCAATGTCTCCACGTGAATCTCCTCTGCCTTGATTCTCGTCTTTCTATTAGTCTAGCCAGTTATAATTATAAAAGAAACCCCCGTTGTTGCGTTGTCTCATCCCATTCCCCAGACTCAGCAACCAACCAACCGTCAATCTTCAATCATGGATCGCGACCACGAGAAGGCAGAGCTCGAGATCGGGCAATTCGAGCAGGAGAAGGCCAAGTCCTCAGATACTATCGACGATGATATCGACGAGCAGGAAGGGAAGAGGATCATACGGCGGATTGATCGTCGCCTGGTCGCCTTGGTCGGCGTCCTGTATTGTATTAGTCTGATGGACCGCACCAACTTGTCCGCTGGCGCCATTGCTGGAATGAACGCCGACTTGAATCTTGTCGGCGAGCGTTACGTGAGACATTCCACACCCGAACGGGTTTTTTTTCGCATCCACCAACTAATTCCCCAATTACTAGTCAGTCGTCACACTCGTCTTCTTCATCACCTACATCATCTTCCAGCCGCCATCGACCATCCTCATCCGCAAAGTCGGCCCGCGCATCTTCTTGTCGTCCATCACGTTGGCATGGGGCGCCGTCATTATCGGAGCCGGATTCAGCCCGACGTACGAGGTTCTCGTGGCTCTGCGACTCGTCCTCGGTATCTTTGAGGCTGGCTACTTCCCAGGCTGCGCTTACTTGCTGTATGTTCCAACCTGTGGCCTTGACTTTGCCACTCTCATGTCCGCACCCTATGTGCTCTGATGCTAACAGTAACTCATCTGCAGATCGACATGGTTCACGCGATGTAAGAATTGATCTAATTCCTATTCGGCTATGTTATAGCATGAAACTAAATGACGTGTAGATGAGATGGGCAAGAGATACGCTCTTTTCTACCTTCTGGGTTGCGTTGCCTCCGCCGCCGCGTAAGTATATCTCCGAGCCATGCACTTATTGGCTCTTGAGTCTTCAATTCATGGCAAAGTTTTCTGATATAAGCTCTGCAGTGGTATTCTGGCATTTGGAGTGATGCAGATGGAGGGTCTTGCGGGCCTCGGCGGTTGGAGATGGATCTTCATCATTGAAGGTAAACTTCGACGACCAATTCGCCTCGTTGCATGCGACTTAAATACTGATGAATATTCGCTTAGGCATTCTCACGTGCCTCCTTGCCTCGCTAGGCTTTTGGCTCTTGGTCGACTTCCCCGACTCCAACCGCAAGTCGTGGCGATTTTTGAGCGACAGAGAACGCGCGTGGGTTGTTAGGCGAGTCAATGCCGACCGCGGTGATGTCGAGGTTCCCCAGTTTAAGATGTCTCGATACCTGAAGTCCGGCCTAGATCTGAGAGTCTGGTAAGTTCTTTTTAATGCGACGGGGACGGCTTCGCCTATGGCGCTGGACTGTCGATAACGCTGGCCAAATTCTCCTGAAACTAACACTTTCTCTCAGGGGATACGGCATGATTTCTTTCTGCTCCAACACCCTCACCTACTCGATGGCCTACTTCTTGCCACTAATCCTATACACGAACTTGGGCTTCAGCAGAGGCGTCTCGCTATGTCTCATCGCGCCCCCCTATGCCTTCGCCGGCATCTTCATGTTTGGAATGAATTGGCTGGGAGACAAATTCCATCTTCGTGGCCCAGTCTTAATCGGTAACATGGTTATTGCCTTAATTGGCTTGCCTATCCTCGGGTGGCATCCAAACAGTTACGTTCGCTACTTTGGCAGCTTTTTCGTCACGGCCGGATCTACTTGCAACATTCCGGCGTCCCTGGCATTCCAGGCCAACAACATCCGTGGACAATGGAAACGTGCCTTCGCGAGTGCGTTGTGGGTTGTGTTCGCTAGCATTGGTGGCATTGCTGGAAGTCTGGTTTTTAGGTAAATGCTTTCTTTGTCATATGTTCTATCTACTCGTTGAAATGCTAATGGGTTGTTAGATCTCAAGATGCAGCTACCGGCTATAGGCCCGGGCTGTACGCGTGCATCGCCTGCTGTCTATTGACCATCGTTATTGTGTGTCTCCTAGACCTGTCATTCTATATCGATAATAAGAAAGCGGACCGGGGAGAGAAGCAGTTAGAAACACAAGATGTAAGTCTATATGTTGTCTTACCACCAAAGCTGAAGTTAATATACCATTGCAGGAGGAAGTCCAACAAAACTTCCGATACACATATTAAGCGAGCGTACTCAATTGGGATACATTGTGCGGGATACGATATCCGGTCCTGCTGCTGCTGGAGAGAAAGCCGGATGGGGGATCGAGTTATTATGTGTTGATTGAGTCAGATTTAGTCCTATTGCTTAAAGGAATCCGTCATAATGAATGTAATTCGAGGCTTTAAGACTAAGAGATGTAAACGGTGCCATACACGCGTCACCTGCAAGAGGATCAATAAGAGCGACAGTAGTACAATATGACTCACATAGTCAATGCGAGAACTATTGTTCAAGAATCCTAACAATAATAAGTTCAAGTCTGGATTCAATAATCGAATGACTAAGCCCGAAAATCCCGACCGTTGAAGGGGTGGAGTCATTCGGACTCGGCATTTTGGTTCGGAATCGGGGATCGCGGCCCCTCGTTGGTTATGCTCTCGACGAGACTACACGACTATTTAAGGTCTTATGCTTCGCTGGAATGTCGATTCAATATCCGAATCTATCATCATTGCTTATCTCACTGTCTACCTAGTTTCATACTTCCAACACCTTGAGTCTAACACATATCTACATCTAAGTTCTTAATCATCACCATGGCGCCTCTGAGACCCGTCTCTGAACTTGCATCAATCATTGAGCAACACAGTCGAGCCATAGAAGATGGATTGAAAGGTTCCCCTGGAGCCGAATTCTCGCTTGGCCTGGGGGCTCCAATGCAAGCCAACTTAGGCCCCTCTCTTGAGAAAGCCCGTGCTGAGCTCATCGAGACGGTCGACGAACTACGTGCTCGCATATTAGGCCCGTTGGGTTATCTCATGGCCTTTTTGCTACCTACCGTATGAATATAACTCTTCTTACCCCCATCACAGCATTGTGCCCTACCTAAGTTCAATAGCTAACTATAACCCAAGCCTGCCATCATAGGAGTGTTCCACACTCTATACGTATTTGATATCGCCTCTCATGTCCCTCTATCGCCCGACGGGATTTCGTACAAAGACCTCGCAGAATGTTGCGGCCTCCCGGAAGATGACACGAGGCGCATAGTCCAAGCCGCTGTGGCCTTCCGTATCTTCGAGGAAGTTTCCCCAGATATCTCTGTCAGACACAACGCTATCTCATCCGTATTCACGGCTCCTCAGATGAAAGATATGCTGGGTCTGATTATTGACGAGCAGTGTGCTGGCGTTTCTAAGCTTGTCGAGAGTCTGCAGCGGTTCCCTGGCAGCGGCGAGCCTGGGCATTCTGCTTCGGTATTGGCTTTCAGAGAGGCAAAAGCACTCGAAGAGAGCGGGTTCGCGAAGGACGAAGTCATTGATCCAAGCAAGAACTTCTTCGATTACATTTCCGAAGACGA
This sequence comes from Hypoxylon crocopeplum, assembly GCA_022578875.1. Taxonomy (NCBI): domain Eukaryota; kingdom Fungi; phylum Ascomycota; class Sordariomycetes; order Xylariales; family Hypoxylaceae; genus Hypoxylon; species Hypoxylon crocopeplum. The sequence continues at coordinate 712,307 of MU399567.1, forward strand.
GAAGCGGGTTGCCCGGTTCCGTTCGGCCATGGGTTTATCGACCAAGTCTCTGGCCTTGAGCTCACAGTACTTCATCGACAGCGTGCCGTGGGCGGATAAGAAACAATGCCCTGAGACCATCGTGGACATCGGTGGAGCGGGTGGTGAATTATGCCAGCTGAGTAAGAGCCCCTACTTCGAGTCCGTAATCTGCCATACTCACACAAAACTCTCCAGTTCTCCGCAGCTTTCCCGACGTCAAGAAGGCCGTTGTACTGGACCTTCCAGAGGTTGTCGCCGACGCCAAAGTTCCCGAGGACCTTGGGAATAGGTTGGAGTATGCGACATACAACTTCTTAACTGAGAAGGTAACACGTGATGCTGACGTATACGTCTTCCGTCACATCTTCCACGACTGGAGCGATCAGTATGCCGCCAAGATTCTGAAGAATTTGGTACCGGCTCTTAAGAAAGGGGGTAAGATATGGCTTTCCGAGGTGGTCCTCCCCAACTTGAGCGAGAGGAACCACACAAAAGACCAGATGCAGAGGTAAGTGAGACGCTGATGAATCCCCCCTATTCCCGTTACAGTAACACTTTCTTGGGGACGCCTTCTAACCTGATCGTAGGAGTGCAGATATCTTCATGAAAACTGGTTTCAACGGAAAGGAACGAAGCGAGGGTGGCTGGAAGGCCCTGCTAGCTGCGGCCGACGAGAGACTGCATATTGTGAACATCACTAGGCCCGATGGCGCACATGACTCGGTCATCGAGATTGTCTTTGACGCCTAAAGATTGCGGACGGATGGTTACCCGACTGTATTATAAGGGATTATGTTTGATACCCTCTCCTCACATGTAATATAAAAAATAACGAAACAACAAGCAAGTCTCAAACTTCTCATTGCTACAAAATCACACTGATAGTTCATTATAACCTAGCCAGTATCCTAATGCAATGGGGTTATGAAACTGCATATATTCTTCATGTTGAATCCGAGGATGTAAAGGCAGGAGCTAGGTATGTACCTAGGTACCTAAGTAAACTCAGCTGCAAACAGGTACCTACCTACCTCTACCTACCTAGGTACCAGTAGGCAACATAAGCACAAGGCTTATATATCAGAATAGTACTATAATCTAATAACCAGTGGAGCCAAGCTCCTGGAAATAAAAACCCCGTGGTTTACCGATGACTACCCTCGAGGGCATGCAATCACGGACGAGTTTTTCGCGGAGATAAGGGATTCGATTCCTAAAACAAACCCCCGTATCCGTTCTTTTTACCTCCAATTTTTGTTCTTCCACTTTATAATATCACCCCTACTTACCTCTTTTTCATACCCCCTTTTTTCTCGTTAGTTCATCTTAACTTTGGAACATTATAGGTACACCTAGAAACAATGCACTCGAAGTAACTTTTGGGAAAGTGGAGTAGATGAAGCTAAAAAGGACAGACCCACATTGTCCATTATCGATAAGACAGCTTAGCTCCTCTTCTATGTATTAAACGTGGGGAACTTATTTTTTCTCGAACTGAACTGCACATAATTCGTCTTTTACAATAATGCGCATTCACCGTCATATTCCAAGATGGTGGCCGAAGACAATATGCGCGATGCGCCAACTGACGCCCTTGATCAACCTTCTGCATCCAAAGACAATGAACCTAAAACTGTGTCTGATCTATCCGCAAATCCAGAGTCGACGGCAGATTCAGACGTGGCGGGGCGAAACCGACGCGATGGCAAGAACAAATACACAGCAAACCGAAAGCTCAACTCCAACGGCCGTCGACGAGGCCAAGACTTCAAGCGTAAAGACTCTGATCGAGCCGGAGACAGGTAAGTTTCCAAATCTGCCAATCGGTTCTCAGGGCCTGCGCCAATACCTTCTAACTAGCTACTAGCCGTGGACCTCCAGATAGACGGGAGCGAAATGAAAGAGGATGGCGGGATCGAAAACGCAGGAAGGTAGACGAGGATGGAAAGTCCACTAGCGAACCGAGTTACATGAGCATTCAATTCCCCGAAGCGGAGATTGCCGCTGAGGAGCGCAAACCGAAGCGCAAGGTCGCCGTCATGATCGGGTACGCTGGTACCGGATACCGTGGCCTACAGATCAATCACAAGGAAAAGACGATTGAGGGCGACATATTTGCTGCGCTCGTCGCGGCGGAAGCTATCTCGAAGGCCAATGCCGATGATCCAGGGAAATCGAGCTTCGTACGATGTGCGAGGACTGACAAGGGCGTTCATGCTGCTGGGAATATGATTTCCCTGAAGCTGATCATCGGGGATCCCGATATAGTGAAGAAGATCAACGACAACTTACCGCCGCAGATCCGCGTATGGGGTATCCAACGGACAAGCAACAACTTCAGCTCCTATCAAGCATGCGACTCGAGGTGGTACGAGTACTTGATGCCAAGTTACTGCCTGTTACCCCCTCATCCCGAGAGTTACCTGGGGAAAAAAGTCTTGGAGTCCATCAAGGAGAAAGACCTTGAGGAAGAATACGCGAAGAGACTCAATGAGGTTAAGGATTATTGGGACGAAGTGCAGAAGAACGACATCCAGCCTATCTTAGACAGCTTAGATCCTGCGGTAAGGGAGAATGTCGTACGGCGCATGCACATGGCGGACCGCGAATCTAGTGAACCTGCCTCCGGAGGAGAAACAGCGAAGCCTAAGTCTTCGGATGAGACAACTACGGGTAACGCAACAGAGACCAAGGAAGATAACTCCGAGAACAAACCAGAAGATGCATCAGCAGGCGTATCTGAGTCGGTGCAAGATATCACAATAGAGGAGTCGAGTACTGCGGCAGAGCTCGCCTCGGCACCAGCAGACGTGATCATAACAAGGACGGAAGCTGCCGACGAGAGCGAGACCACGAAGCCCAAAGTAATACACCCCGTAGATCGTGCCCTCAAGCAGATCAAGCTTGCCTACATAGCTGCCAAGCGACGTTACCGAACCACACCAGAGCGATTAGCGCAGCTCCAAGAAGCGCTCGATAAGTATGCTGGCACAAAGAACTACCACAACTACACGATCCAAAAATCCTACTCAGACCCCTCAGCCAGGCGGACCATCCGCTCCTTCATCGTGAATCCCGAGCCCGTGCAGATCAACGACACGGAGTGGTTGTCGCTCAAGGTCCATGGCCAGTCCTTTATGATGCACCAGATCCGCAAGATGGTCGGCATGGCCGTGCTCGTGACCCGCTGCGCCACACCGCTATCCCGCATCGACGAGAGCTATCGGTCTACGCGCATCAGCATTCCCAAGGCGCCGAGCTTGGGTTTATTACTCGAGCGCCCCGTCTTCGAGAACTATAATACGCGGGCTAGGGACCAGCCTAACCTCGAGGAGTTGGACTTTTCTAAGTACGAGAAGGAGATCCGGGAGTTCAAGGACGTGCAGATCTACCGCCGCATCTTCGAGCTAGAGGAGAAGGAGAATTCGTAAGTCACATTTCATCTTTACCTGCTGAACTTATTAGCGCAAGGTGGGTAAGCGTTGTCGTACTAATAATGTTACAAGGTTTCACACGTTTTTCCATCAGATCGATAGCTACAAGACGGGCTACTTCCTCTGGGTCACGGCTGGAGGCATTGAGGCTGCGGAGACGAGGGTTGGGATTATGGATGCTGTGCCTGAGGGCTTGAAGAAAGAGCTAGGAGATGATGGGGATGAGGATGCAGAAGGCGGCGAGGGCTGAATGTCTCGCTTTGCAGCTTTGCTTTGTTTTGCGTCACGCGTATGCGCATACATTATAGACTTGGGTCGAGTCCGACATTAGCTTGCGTAGAACATTTTATACTCGCACAGTTAAAGGACACAATCTCAGTGGAAAATACAATGATCTTAATTACTCGACGGCTGGCTGCTCTCCACAAGTGCGATCGTCAGGGATCCTAATCAACAGTCACCAATGCAAAGTAACAGATGAGACTTAGTAGACATGAGTCTTCGTAATTAGTAATTAGAGGGGTTATGCGAGAATCTTGACAGACTCGTATAAAAAATAGACCCCAAAGAGTCTGAATAATCGCCGAGTATGATCACGGTGACACGCATGTATAAGTCCACAGAACCCAAGTCTTCCGCGAGACAGTCCAGATTCCAAATCCTCTCACATCGCCTTAATCAGGGGCACAACTGTTATGGGGGGGTGTGACTATCGTTGGTATATTACTACTACTCCAACCTCATTGACGTCCCTTGCCAATCTATTCCTCGCCAACCACTCAGATTCCAGGCGTACCGTGATGGATTCCTCCAGCCGCCCCTCTTGCCCTCGACAGACCCATACTACCGCCCTAGGCGGCGGCAGCAGGACCGTCGTCGTCGCCATCCATCTTGCCGGCCTTCATGGCCGCGAGCTTGTCCTTCTGCTTCTGGCGAGACTTCTGCTTCCTCAGACGATTCTTCTCCTTGCGCAACGCTTCGCGCGCTGCCTCGGCGTCTGCCTCGGCGATGAGGGAGGAGGCGGCGGCGGCACTGCCCGCGGCAGTGTTGGAGGAGGAGGCGGTAGCGGTGGTAGTGTGACCTCTACCACCTGCGACTGATTTCTGGGCTTTGCCCTTGGCCTTGCCCTTGCCCTTGCCTTTACCAGCAGCGTTGTCGTCCTAGGACATGCTACCGGCTGCGGTGGCGGGGAGGCTGGCACCGGCCTTGACCCGGTTTTTCTCTCGGATCGCGTTGTCTCGCATCGCGATGACCTGGTCGTAGAGACCGGCGACCGTGTTTGCCTGCTTGTCTAGCTCGGCCTCGCGGCGCTCGTTCTCGCCCGGCTGGCGGAGAGGACCGCGGATCCAGAGGAACTTGATCTCGCGGCTGATGGCGAGAAGGCGTTCAACGCCCGCGATCTACGGTTTTCGGTTAGCAAGTGGATGGATAGATGGGTAGGTAGTAAACGTGGGTATATGGATGCACACAAAGGGGACGGGGAGAGGGGGAAGGGGTTTGAGTGATACATACCAGGGCGTTGCACTCGGTCTGGATGGTCAAGCTGTTGGCAACAGCGCGCTCGAGGATGTTACCGGTCTCGGGGATCGGCGCGGTGGCGGCCATCACCAGGTTGTTAAAGCGCTTCAAGATCTCCGCAATAGTGCGGTTATGGCGATCTAAGATGGTATGATTGTTAGCCTCTTCCTCAGTAGCCTCGGCCTCCTTGCGCGCATCAGACTCGGACCTGGGCTTGGACTCTTCGGGTTGGGACAGTTCCTGGTTCGTGGGGAAAGGATATGGTGGCATGGAGTCATAGTCGATGACGGTTGTGATTCCGCGCTGCACTCCGTCCTGTAGAGGTAGGCCGCCGAACAGGGGAAATTCCGGAGGGGGTTCCTGAAGCTCCCGGCTTCGGGCTATGTCGATGAGTGGGCTAGTATCTGAAGCCTCCGAGATCTCCGACTCGGATTCAGGTGTGACGCCCGAGAGTGGGGTGAGAACCTGCCTGGTAGGATCAAGAGCCGGAGGCTGGCTGTTGTCTTGCGAAGCCATCTTGCTTAACTGCTCGAGAGGTAGGATGGGTGTGTATTGTGTATATATCAAGGGTTGATGGTGAGAAATGATGGGAAAACCAGGAGAGTGGGAGGTGAGAGGAAGCAGTGCTTATAAATAAAACACCTCTGTTTCCTGGGATAGCTGATGGGATAGCTAGGAGATCCTGACATCCGAGACGATGGGCGACGTATCTAAGGTGACCGTAGTTGCGAGGCGCATGGCAATGAATCCGGATCCGGTATTGCCATTAATCTTTGCCAGCACACAATCCGCAGCGACTCGTGTCCTGAGGCAGTTCCCATTCCCTAGGTATGTCGCGTATCGCCTCGAGCGACAGATTTGATGCCGGAGAAAAGCGCCCATGGATCCACCGAAGATGCGCGCAAGGATATCATGTTAAGGACTGATTTGACTTACCCAGAAGGCTAGATTCCTGGTTCTTCGTGGTATTCATCTTTGTAGCTTCTGCTTGATAGTAGGTAGATAGAGAGATACTGTGACTGGTTGGGGTTGGTGTTGGTGTTGGTGTTGTAACGGTTTGAATCGACAAGAGTGTTTGACGTGTATTGTTGATGTTGGTGAAAAAGGTGTGAAAGATGTGATGGATTTCGGAGCGCCGATATTAAAGAAAGGGACGGCGTTAAATTGTGGAGCCACCGGGCTCGCGCACGCGACTCCGCTTGCCCATTTCGTTACTGTGCGCACTGTTTGCTCTAGGTACCTAGGTACCTAGGTACTTATCGGGATAAAGGGGTCAGAGCGGTAGTCACTACAACATTCATCATGGAACCGTAAGATTCCATTTCGTATCTACCTCCTTGGACCGCGAGCATCTGGACTGAGGAAGACGGCTATGTCTTGCTACCCTCCGTTTCTGGCTATTTTATCTTTTCTAAGCCAGCCTCCCATATCATGGTGCTTACAGGCTAGTCCCCAATAAGAGAAGAAATAGTAGTCTTGAGTTAGGCATCATGAAGAAGCCGTAATTTCATCTAGTGATTTCTTGCAAAGCGCCTGCCACTAATCATGCCTCACAACTGTTCTTTTAGTTAGCGACGATGCGCATACATTAGGTACATAATCGAATACGAACACGTACTGCAAGAGTTTGGTCCAAGTCATATCTACCGCCACAGCTCAGCTGCGGGATCTGCGAGTAGTTTTGCATAAGCTCCTCTCTGGTGTTCTGAAGGATCTTGGGGGCGTTAGCATTTACTGCCTAGAACTTAAACAGGAGAACTCACATTTATATAAGACTGTTCTGGGTTCTCTTTTAGAGTTCTGACGAACGCCCAAGACATAGCTCCAGTGGGTGCACCAGCAATCGACGTATCGGCCGATGTCTGGTTGTCTGCGCACCCCGAAAACATCCAGACATCTTTCCCCTCGGTCTCCCAGTGCTCCTCGAAGTTCTCGGGAGCAAGTCCGTCTTCGTCTACATCTTCGTCCCTACGATGGTGCAGTCCGTTGAAGAAATCTGTCGCACCGCCAAGTAGCATCTTAGCGTCGTCAACCTTAGACACAGAGAAACCGCCTTCGAGGAGCTCTCCCGCGGCGCGGATCAGCCCGACGCCTTGCTTGATCGTGTCGACTAGGTTGACGTTCCCATCCTCGTCTGGGCGAAAGACGTAGGGCAATTCGCAGGCCGAGCCGGAATGGCAGCAGTCAAATAGGATAGTCAGGCGGCATTCCGGGTTCATTGGAGAGATAATCGCCCGATGTAGCTACAGATCGGATCAAGTTAGTTGCGAATCCAGGAGACACAGGACAACGGAGATTCAAAGCTCACAATCTCGCTCGTGATCTGTCCACTCTCTCTGAAGTCGATTGGACATATCGTGTCATCGAAACTGTCCTGTATTAGAAGTCGAGACAGCCATGTCGTCTGTATGCTCACCCTGATGGTCGGTCTTGATCATCATTTCTGACCTGGCCTACGTGGGTACGTCAGCTTAAGCTGCTCTTATTGCATTGTCATGAGATTAATTGCTAACCTCCGTGGCCGGAATAGCTCAGCCAGAGAATATCTCCTGGCTGGTTTCGGGTGACCAGCCAATTGATAGCAGCCATGATGTTGGCTCCTGTGGGGAAGAAAGGGGTTCCCTCGTTCTCGGGGATATCCGACATCATGACCATATCGCGGTCGCTTGGTGAGAATCCTCGTTCCTCGACAAGGAAGTTGCGAATGTTTTCGGAGTCATTGACACAGCCATTCAGCTCGTTCTCGGCACCGAAGTAGTTGATACCGATGATGAGGGCTTTCTTGCGAGCCATGACGAATAGTTGTGCGTAACTTGAACAGTGATGCTAAAGTGAGAGTAAATCGCGTGTAGCGGTTTAGGTAGCACTGAGCTTTCCAGCGTGAGAAAGAGCCTCTTTAAAGAGGGAAGTGCGAATGCAAACTCCGGTGCAATTCCCAGGAATCAGGAGGCCTCAGTGCTTCATGGTAACACTGCAGGCGCAAGCGTCAGTGGGGTAACAGCGTGATGCATGATGCATGATGCTGCCAGTCAAGATCGTTTCAGGGGCTTCCTATTGCTGCATATGACGTTCGACTGATTCGTTCCCAACGTTGCAGTTAATGACAGCTCGAATGGTCTGAATTTACCTTCTTCACAGTTAGAGTGCGTATAAGAGCAATCAATATCTGGACAGAAAGCTGTCTGCGCTCCCACTTAATTCTTGTGCTGAGCTTCCATTGGGCTTTATAGGTGATTCGGTTAGCGAACTTCACCATCCAACAAACCTGAAGTGCTACAAACAATTTGCCAAACCCAGGACAATCAGTGAGAAACCACGCACCATATTAGAGTAGGCTAACAATCTAATAGATCGAGACAATTGATCACAATCTATTTACTTTGGATAATGATGAAGGTGCGCAATCATGCCACATCTTCTGAACGGGTAGTATCTCGTTGCGTTCAAGCCTCTTTCCAGACCTAGGCCACAGGGCTTCGTTCTTAGAAAGACAAATGTCTTCCCCGGAATCTCTAGATAATAAGTCTTCGAAGATCAGCTGAAAGCCTCTAGTGACTATCGATATTGAGTCAGGGGTATTAGATGCACGGGCCATCGCGAAATCTGATCTCGTTTACTTAGCGACGCGTCAACATTCGAGATGCGCGTCTCAATGACATCACTAACATCACTAACATATAATGTCATCTCAGCTTCCTAAAAGACTATATCTAAGCTAATACTTGCTATTTATATTCCCATCCTCTAACTACTTCTCTGTGCATTGCTATATCCTATAAGCAACATGATTACCGTCATCACTAACGAAGTACTCGACGCGGCCCGGGAAATGAATAGGCGCGACGCTCGTCGGGCTGAATAAATCCTGGAAGGCGAAGACAAGGAAAACATCGACACGGATGTGCCCCAGGACGACGACGATATAATCTGGGCGAAATATGACGGCATCGAAGGGCTGAAAGGTGCTGAGGGCCAACCTCTCAAAGTAGGCGGCTCTCATTTCTCATACGGACCTTACCCTCGCAATCGCCGTATCTTAGCAGACATCGCGCTTGCAGCCGGCTGGAACGTCGAAAAAGCTCGAGTTCTAGAGCGCCGTTGCGTGAAGAACACGGCCAAGCATATGGATTCAGTCACTAACCCTTCAACTATGGACTTATCCAATCTGAACCAACCAAGGATGAAGAACGGTCGGCCTTTCACCTTTCAGCATATCTCCTGGTCCCTCCTTCGATCGTATATCGAAACCGAGATCAAAGAGATGGACCCGACGAAGTTGGCCGTCGTCAAGGCTGCCGTCTTAGATCTGTATGGGACCAATTCGAAAACCGGTAGGAAGATCCTTCCGATGTGCGCAAACGGTACCAAGCGGAAGAGCGACGACGACTTGCCCGTCTCCGATGCCGACATAGAACGCGCTCAGGAGGAGCTCGACAAAAGGGAGCGATATCAGAGAGCTATACGTATGGAGTGTTACGACAGACGGTCCTATATCCCACCAGAGAAAGTCAAGTTGAGGATCAAGGTCTTCCTCAAGTCAAGCGGCATGTCTGAAGAAGAGTTCTGCAAAGGGATCGATGTGACAGCAGATGAGTTTAGCGCGTTCATGAGCGAGAGGAAAAAACGTCCGCGACAAGAAAGCAAGGTCTTCCACGATGCGCCTCCGTTCATCAGCAAACAAAGCGGAGAGGGGGGGCCTTCGAGGAAGAAGCAGAAACGAACCGCAGATGTAGACGTCAGTTGGTTGCGATAAGTCTTCAAGTACGAAGAGGGGTATACTGTATATAAGGCTAAGGTTAACTGAAAGAAGATTTATAGTACGCGGTCGACCCGCGTCTCTAATGCGGTGGCTCAGGCTGTTTTGGTTTTGTACGATTGGCTGCAATCTGATATGATATTATTTATATTTAAAGATTTACATTGATTGTTAAATGACTTTAACGCGCTGGACGTGTTTTTTGCGCAGGTGCTGGCAAGTCAAGGACGTTGAGATGATATGTGGGAGATTCAGGTTAAAATGTCGGTGAATTTCCAATGCACGATAATGTCCACTACTTCTAGACAGCGGCAACCCCTAACCCCATCTACTAAAAGCAGGTGCAAAATCGAAATACAGTTCTCACACATATCTTCACAATCCTTCAACTCCTGCGGTATCAAGGCATTCCTATAGTGTTCGAAAATCTTCAAATCTTCAACACTAGGAAGAAATCTTCACAGAATTTTAACGTAAGCCACGCTGGGGTACCTACTGTGTAAATCATGCGTGTGCAGCTAGGCCACGTGGGCGGCAATCTTGGCACAGGCCAAAATTAGATCAACACTTTCACGATAACAGCCCCTTAATAAAGCCATACACATCAGTCATAGACCAATCGCATCAAACTACCAAATATGTGAGAGGTATCTTGAGTGGACTCTGACTCAAGGTGCTTAGGGGCTAATTGTTCGAGTGCGAATCCGAACCCGAGAAGAGGAGGTACGTACTTGTCCGCCCTCGATGTTAAGGCTGAATCCGTACAGTAGAGGGTTGGGAACCGGAATTATTACAGGGATTTTTCATAGTACTGGGGAAGGAATTCACAAGGTGCCTGGGCTAACAGAAGTCCCACGAGAGATCCAGGGATCTGGAGAGGGGCTTGGCAGCTAGGCGGGTGGAATCGCCGGAAATAAGGCAGAAGGATGCGAGTGCGAGACTTCACGAATGATATTCCAACATTTCTACTAGGCATAAAGCGCTCCTCATCTCGGTTATCGTACTCTAAACTAGATTCACCCTAGAATACTCCTTCAAGCTTCAGCCGTAGCGTACGTAACTGCAGAGTCTTAGTCTATCACGCGAATCGAATTACACAGCCATGCGGCACAGGAGAGGACAGCCCCCGATGTTACCTAATATTACCGTGATAGTATGGCTAGACAGGGGCTATTTACCAGTCATAGAAACCCAAAGTAATTCCTTAAGCCTGCGTACTGGTTATAAGATGCCAAGCTTTCCAACTAAACAAGCTTCGAGTGAGGCTCAATCGACAGACCTCTGCCAAGCCGGCAACTTACAAGGGCGTCGTGGTGTTAGTGTGGGCTCCTTGAACAGTATAACATCCTATATCATCCGCGAAGCGCTTGTCTTGGGCCTTTCGCTTCGTGTACTACAGCTAAGACTTCTCGCACCTTCACGATGTACGTGGGAAGTATCGCCTTTGCTGGGCTGTTAACTCTCGCCGGGTTGGTCGAATCCAAGATCGTTCACACAACGAGCGGAGCGCTTCAGGGCGGCAAGTGTAGCACGACGGACGTGAACTACTTCTTCTCGGTCCCGTTCGCGAAACCTCCCCTCGGCGAACTGCGATTTGCATCCCCGGTCCCATATCATAACGCCTCTTGCAAGGTTATCAATGCTACGGTCCCATCACCGCCATGCATACAGTTCACTGAGTTGTTCGGTGAGACCGACACCCAGTCTGAAAACTGGTGAGAGTTTCTTATTCCTTATTATTATAAGTGGTTTTTACTAACAAGAAATTGTCTTCACAATACAGCCTCTTCCTAGATGTCTGGACCCCAGTTTCCGCTACTCCAAAATCCAAGCTGCCAGTTAAGGTATGGCTATACGGAGGCAGCAACGAAGGCGGCGGAGTGTCAGACCCGACATACAATGGCTGCTTCTCTGCTGTAGACTCCATTGTCGTCTCGATTAATTACCGCCTAGGTCCGCTAGGTTTCCTGGCCTTGTCAGGTCTTGACCTAAGTGGCAATTATGGCACCCAAGATCAACTTCTGGGCCTGCGTTGGGTAAAGGAGAACATCGCTAGGTTCGGTGGCGATCCAGTAAGTCATACTCGACATATACGTAGGGGATCGATGATGTGTAAACTAATGACCTCTCCTATTAGGAAAAGGTCCTCCTCTTCGGACAGTCAGCCGGCGCTATTGACGGCTTTATTCTCGCCACATTGCCGGAAGCACCACAATTGATGCGGGCTGCTGCCTTAGAGTCTGGGTCTGGGAGAGACCTGGCGACAGTGGCCGATGCACAAGTTTGGTATTCGCAATTTCTCACCGCGATGAATTGCAGTACTCCTGACGTATGCTCTGCAATATCCCCCGGTCGATCTACCGTTTTACATGCTTACACATAGTTCAGTTATCATGCCTCCGAACTGCCAAGACTCCAGCACTTGTAGCAGCAGCGGCGGCCATGCCTGGACCTACGGTACTAACTGTTAATACAGCCCTAGTCAACAATGGCACGAGAAGCACATGGACACCGTTGGTTGACGGAAAGGTCATAAGGGAGCAACCGTCCGCCTCTGGATTAAAAGTTCCTGCAATAATTGGGTCCAACACCAACGAGGGCTCTCTATTCGTCCTAGGCACCTACCTCGGGGCCGTGTTGCTAGAACTCACCGAGTCCGACTACGATGCGTTTTTAACTTACAACTTCGGGCCATTAGCATCGCGTGTGAACGAGACCTACTCGGTAGCCTCTGTCTTCAATGGCTCAGTGAGTGCTGCCATGTCAACCGTCCTCACGGATGTTTCGTACAAGTGCGCAGGATACAGGGCACTTCTACAAGCAGAGAAGAATGGCGTTCCCGTATGGAGCTATCTATTCAACCACCAGCCTAGCTGCGCTTGGTACTCTGGGATACAGGCAGATTGGCTACCGTATCTAGGGGTGACGCATACGGCTGAGATCCCGTTCGTGTTCAACTTCACAAGCGGGATGCCGCCGCCCGATGGAAACTGTACCTTCTCGGCATCAGAGCAAGCTTTATCTCACACAATGAGCCGCGCGTGGACAAATATGGCGGAGTTTGGTGCACCAGATGATCAGAGTACATGGCCTACTTGGACGTCGGACAAGAGCATGGGCGTGGTGTTTGAGGATGCGATGAATGCCGGCGTCGTAGATTATACCTCTTGCCCCTTTTGGGGTGAGATCAACGATGAACTCAACGAATACTGGAAGACGCATTCAAGTCGTAATTAAGTGTAGCTGAGTAATTTCCCAGGTATTTACACTTCCATGCCGCTCGCTTGCCTCGGGCAGCTCTCTCGGTTTTATGTCACTCGTTATGCCGATGGCCAATCCTCTTAAAGATCTCGTAGACACGAGCAGCACAGCCAACACCGCCCAAGGTTAGCATAGCCCCGTTAAATAGAATCAGAATACCATAGCTTGTCCCATAGCTTCCTGGCACCCAAAAAGTCTTGTCGTTTCCGTCAGCTATCAGCCTCTCGCTTATAGGTCCACTGACAAGACTCCCAACGCCTCTCGCCGCCGCGGCAAATTCCCACAGAACACCTAGATCTGCGCGAGGACTCCGTTTCTGTATTTCGAGACTTATGCCGACCCACGTAGAGCTCCAACCGCCAGCGAAAATGCCGTAGACGAAGGCAAAGGCGCACAGGGCTCCGAAATCAGCCGCGAAACCCCAGGCGAAGAAGACCGCAACGGCGGCACCAAGAGATAGGAGGAATAAGGTCATGGAGACATGATAACGATCGACCAAGTATCCTGTGCAGATGGCCCCAATCACGGTTGCCGCGTTATACAATGACAACATACCCGCCGCGTCCAAAGACGAAGCGCCAAATTTCTGAGCGAATGCTAGATCATGAATTAGCGGGCCGGGATTACGAACGTTCCCATGAATAGAATACATACTTGGAAGATAAATACCAGGCAAGAAATTCCCGAGAGCCTGGAATATGTTGCCAGCTTGAAGAATTGCAAATATTGGAGTTGCGATGAAGCTCAAAGTACCAAGTTCAGACGCGGTGGTGACGCGCGGTTTCACGCGAGGGCGGAGGTAGTAAATCGACGGCACGGACAGTGTAGCGACGGCGATGAACCAAGCTATCAGCATAGTCCGGTGCCCAAACTTATCAAGACCCCATGTCATAAGAACACTATTCACATTGTCAATCGAATATACTACTGAGTACTACTTCCTCTGGTCACATACGGAATGATTATTCCACCCATACCAGCACCACTCTCCTGGATGCCAAAGGCAAGGCCTTTGCGCTCAATAAACCATTCATTTAGGAATTGTATAGTTACCGTATTCACGACGCTGGCCCCAAGTCCATATAGAATGCCCTGCGTCAGAAGTAGATGCCAGACTTTGGAAGCAAATGCTGATGCGAGCACAGCTAGGCATGTGATGACCGACCCAACGATGAGAGCTGAACGTCTATATGATTGATATCGTTGCAGGATGATAAATGATGGAGGAGACGACAAGTATAGGATCCCCTAAAAGGGAGCGTCAGAACAACCCGGCAGAGTGAAATGTTCAGCACGAAGACGGCAGTGTACTTACTAGTGCAGTAGTCCCTACTGCCGGCAGACCCTCCGGATGATCTGAGAAAGGGGGATGAGACGAATAATAACTTTGGAAGACGCCATATGAAAAAGGAAACCCCCACGTTAGTGCAATCATCAAGAAACAGCCAACCCAAAGGAAGAGCCACGCGTGTCTCCCGCGATCTGGCTTCGGATGGGATATAGGAAACACTCCCCCTTGATCGTCCCGCAAGGGGCCGAACTCAATTGATCCCGAGCCTGGCACTTCGACTAGCGTACTCTCGTGGAGTTCCATTGTTCTATATCGAATTCCTTGAAAAGTTAAGGCTGAACACAGTGCTTCTCATCTGGGGGCTAAAGGGATAGTATTCAGGGCCTCGTGGTACCCATGCCAACATATGGTTTAACAGGCGACTCCCTGTGCCAGAAACAGGCTATTCGACCAGAATCCCATATATAGCAAAGACGCAAGGACTTGGCACGCCTTCTTAGTTACAACCTAGGCCGCGATCGGAATTTCTCCTAGGAGGGGGTGAATACGGTGGGGCATCGTCTACGTATTTATTTCTTACCATATTCTATGTTGAACAACACGGACCCGGATGAATTACGCTCGACATAATTGGGGATATAATATCACAGGCTGGCATATTGTGGTTTTGGGGTTAAGGGAGACAAAATCTAATCAAGGAACCTCGACCTAACTACAGGATCCACGACTTCAATAGAAAATACTCGCTTCTAACAATGAGACCAAAGAGGCTCCTCGCATTGCACTAGCGGCTAAGAGAGTGATGTCAACAATCTAGCTAGGTACGGAACGCTAAGAGACCCAGATTGCCTAAGCTGCGCCGCATATAATATGAGCTATGTGGATATATAGAAGAAAGATTGTTTCTAAATATAAACTAACCAGCAATTTCCGACCAATCTCGTTCGTCTGAGGTCTTGGAATTATAGCAGATAATAGTCCACGTAAAGACCCTAGACCTCTTGCAGGAAAATAATGCGAGATTCGCATTGACTATAGTATTTCCTCACCATACAATTAGTCTGGGGAATCATAGCAGATGCCGTAATCCGGTAGTTGACCATCTGCACGGTCTTTCCGACTATGGTGGAAGGATCTCTAGATCGGCACTGGGGCAGCCAAATGGACAATAGCTGAACGACTCTTCGACCTGACACAGCCTAAGCCGTCGAGTGATTTTAGAGCCGCTTACTTCTTTCGGCTGGCTTTCAAGATTCAAAACACAATTGAGGACGAGGAAGTAGGATCAATACCAGGATAATACTCCTTCGTTCTAGGATCAAAAGCCGATATGTGTTTCACACGTCAGTTCTGGGACCTAACGTCAATAGTCTACTTCCAGCGACCGCCTCGGCAAGCTTAAGTAAATGAATATGAGTTCAACTACCACCGTCTTGCTCACCGACGTTTCTTCTCTGTATCCTTCGATGTACTTAGTCTAGCCAGAAACACGCATGATTATGTATGCGTATCAGAGCTTCAGGCGTCTAATTATAATATCTCTTCATCTCCTTAGTGTAAGCCCAAAAAGCGTACGGGCCCAACCGACAGTCAGGATCATATCTCCGAGAGAACAAGAGACGTTTTACTATCTCGATGCCATTAGGGTTACGTACAAGACGAACCTCGCGAGTCCGTGGATAGAGACGTGGTGCGAAGTAAATGGTGTCCCTCAAGGTGGGTTATTTCTATCAGGTCGGACAGATACTCTATCGGTCTCGCCATAAGACATCTATCGTGCATATTGAATGAGAGCCATGGACTAACGTAAGCAACAGAGAAAAGCCATACTGAAGTCGACGGTTCCAGCGCCTCGGCTCTCATACAACTGTCATTCAAGGATGGAAGTCCATGTTGGTTTACGCTGGGTTTGAGCGACGGAAACGAGTCCCAAGGGGCTAATAGTCCTTCTTTCAACTACATAGCGACAGAACGCAGTGAGGCCATTCCTGCCGACCGACCAAGTTCAATATCGGCGTCATTGGGCATCAGAACCCCGGCGGCAGTGTTGGAAGCTTCCACAAACTCAACCGCCACAAAATACAGAATGGCCGAGTCGGTTGCTGAGGCGAATAGCCCTTCTGACCTAGGCATGTCGAGAGTCCACGTGGGCATCGGAGTAGGAGCAGCGGTTGCCGGTATCCTGCTAGGGGCCCTGTCCAGCATAATGTGTATGCGATATCGATGGAAGAAATGCACTATAGATCAAAAGCCGGAGGAGAACGGGACGCAGAAGCAAGGCGGCCGTGCCGTTCCCCGGTTACCAACCAAGCGCGTCGCCACCGCTAGTACGCGTTTTCCTGAATTCGAAGGGAATAGACATAAGCAGGAAGTGTCACCGATCTATCCGGACGAATCGGCGTCCTGTTATTACCTAGAAGCCTCTCACGGAGCTTGGGCAACGGATTTTGCCATGGCGGACAGACAAGTTTGGACGGATCATTTGCAGAGCTGTCGAGCTGAAGAGCTCGCAGTATCGCCCTTAGCCGTGCCCCGAGTCAAGGAGACACATCAGGCGAATTCGGAGACAGCGATAGGGAACATAAGGGATGCAGGCAGGCTTTCTTTCCTATGGGTTCAATCCCATAGTAAACCCCCATAGGATCGCGGAATGTCTAAAGTCACGGTGTAAGTGTCAGTGTCACGATAATAGTAATGGAATGACTTGGTAGATCAAATCTCAATCTCATTCGTACGACCAGGGACTTTTACCAGTCCAATGCAACCGCGTCCGTTATCAACCCTTCGTGATGTCTACTTATGATACAAAGACCGCAAAAACCATCGCAAATGGCGGTACTTGAGAGATGAGTTTCCTCCCTTTCATGAAATCCCCATTATGGAACACAAAAGCATGCATGCGCATGAAATCAGCGCAGCTGATCGTGCCCAATAGAGCCATACCAGATGAAAGTTTCGTTATGAGGTGGTGGGGAGTAGGTGGTGTAAAAGGCATCGCGTTCTGCGTAGTTACTCGATCGTGTCGAACGGTATCGCAGAGTGTCGGGAAAATGCATCGCAGTTTTTGTGAGATAGTATAAGAGCGAGCTCGATGCAACGCTCTACAGAGAAGGCTTAGCCTCCTGTCCGAGAGCAGCGCCAACCTGTTGTGCTGTCGACGAGCCACCGTTTCCACCGGCAGTCAGAATCTATTGCCTCTTAGCTGCAATGGTCTTGCATCTGGTCACTATAGCATGAGTGGACTCACCTCGCCACCCATCTCGCGCATCTTCATTTCCTTCTCCATCTCCATGACTTGCTGTTCCTCGGACCACGAGAGAGCCCACGGCACGCCCAGGATCAAGGCGGTGGTGCTGATAACCCAGAGGGCCTTGCCGCCAAAGGAAAGGACGCTGGAGACTGCGCTGGTAGTCGCGTTGAACTTGCTCGCGATGGATGATCGAGTCTGGGGAGGAATGATGTCTCGGAGAGCATAGAGGCGCTCGGCTAAAGTCTCGTTGGCGGGATCATAGTCGGATTCGGTCGAGATTTCAGAGTCTAGACGCGCAGATGATTAGTTAGGTGGAATTGAAGCGATCGAGGGCGAATGACGCAAGGTGAGGCGATCGCGCAGCTTCAATCTAGGAGTGTAGAGGCATCGCAGCAATAGAATAGAGAAGCTTGACCAGCTCGTGACGTACCAGTATCAGTAAAGTCATCATCCGCCTCAGGACCAGGCTGACCCTCCTGGAAATGCTCGTCCACGACTTCTGTAAGTTGAACCATTGTTGACCCTGCGCGAGCTTCGTTCAGTGCTTCGAGACTGTGGATATGAATTGCGTAGATGTTGACAACGGAATGGTAGATGTTGACTAGAATAATGGGAGAACTTGGAGGTGCTGGTGGCGGCTCAGGAAAATCTTCCTGGAAACTCTCCATCATCGAGTCCCACTTTAATCTTTTTATTTGATTTCAATTGGGTCTGGTTGTTGTAGTGGGGGAGGATCTCGGCGAAAGAATGACGGTCGCCGATATTTCTGATGTACTATTGATGTAGAGTTGTCTCCACTGTCGGTATCAGAGAAGTCGCCGACGTCTAGTTCATACGACGATTATCCTAGTGGATACTTTAAAGGTACGGAAGGCACAGAAGTGGGTACCTGCCTCATACTCGATCGCACTTTCCTTCAATATTTTCACTTCATAGCTACTTCACAGTCGCCATCTACGCTACTTCTCTAGAAAACACTCGATTCGCATAGTTGGTATCGAGTCAACTATTATAGAGATCATCGATTGCTCATTTTGTATTAGAGCTTTGTATAGCAGGTACGACGTTTCTATCCAAGGCAAGTGGCTACACATTTTCCCACTAGACCGTCATTATACCAAAAACTACTACATAGTATCCCCTTGACTGGCGGCTTGCTACAATAGCTACTTTTTGCGTATAACTACTACCAAGCCTACAGCTCTACACGATCATAGGGCTTCCACTTTTTAGATATCCAGTAGGATAGGAGTATATCGCGTTGTACTGTTGATTTACAGGGGATTACAGTGGATATTGGTGGGTGGGTGGGTAGATGGGTAGTATGTGCATCCATAATAAGAGGCTCTTTGTCATTATACGCAAAAGGTAGCTATTGTAGCCAGCCGCCAGTCAAGGGGATATCTTCTTCTTTACTTTTACTTGTTATGATCATAATGTGAAGTTTGGCATTCGTATATGTCGGAATAGAGATCACCCGATCCGTACCTGTATATATATCGGCTCCCTCGCTTCGGGGGAGCCGTGACTAATCTCTCATATAGACAATCAACATCTTCATCATAAGCATCTTTGAGACCACGGGCCCTCTGCTGCTTCGAAGCATACGACTCTAGTATGTATTACTTTACCGTAATACTGGACTAGACCTTGTCCACCGACAATATAAGTTGTAATACCTGATGGGGAGTTGTTGGGTTAATGAAGTAGCATAGGTAATATATCAAGCCACGGTGGATATATCTTTTAATCACTAGGCGACTCTCCCTATGTCTCCTATACCTATGCACCTTAATAAATTTGTTATTGGGAATTCAAAGAATGAATCGTGCGTATATAAAGAGGGATAGAGAAGAGGGGGGAAGGAGAACAGGAAGAACAAAACAGGCGAAAGGAGAAAGGAGACGATAAGCTCCATTCCCCCTATTTAATAGGAGACTCACGTAAAGGCAACTAATAGTTTAAGAAATTTATAGACAGTTCTCTCTAAAATAAGGAGTTATACCAATTAATATCACTTCTCTATGGAACTGTTATCGAATAGTCAAATTTCATATATGTTAAGACAGGACTTCTGCTTGGTGAAAATATCTGATAAGAGATCAGCGTTAACCATCACTCGAGGATTAGGTAATTGGAGTCAAGACAAAGTTGATACAGTTGGCGGGGCTCAGCGAACCACACCGCTGTACCATGAATACCTGATATGCTTCTACATGTATCCAACTATTTATTAAAATACCTAGGTATATATAGCAAAGATCCCAGTCATCCATCTCGATAGCGGGCACATGAACATCATCAAAAGCTTATATATCATGACAAAGTCCTCGTATATACCGTCATTACCCAGGGCGCACCCAGTACTGCTGCACCCGCGCATCAAAGCATCCTGCTCTAGGATAGAAAAAAAAGTATTTACTCTACCTCATGCACATGATTCTACTACTCGCTTCTTTTTCGCTATGCGAACCCTATTGTAAATTGTAATCAGAAAACAAAACCTGCGTTTTTGGGTGCATCCGTCTTAGCCCTTGTTGGGTGGGGAATCTGCGAATCTGATCCCTCGTCTCGCGGAAGGAACTCTAGGGGTATCATCGTCGTCGCTGTCACTGTCTTCAGCCCCGTCGTTTTCCACGCCTAACGCAGCCTCTCTCCTCCTGCGCTCCGCAGGCGTCTCTCCTGCCTCATTATCCTCGCGAACACTAGCAAAAGCCGCAAGTCTACGTCGTCTTTCCGCTGCCGTCTCGGGTGTGTCTGAAGTTGGAGCCTGCTCCGAGCTAGCAGTTGGGCTGCGACCGCGAGCAGGCGTTAGACGAGAAGGAGACTTACTCCTGTCCCGAGTACTGTCGCTTGCCTGAGTCACGCTGATTTGTGGACGGACAGGAGCATGGGCGGGCGGGGCTGTCGCTGTCTGTCCGTCCTTCGCCATTGATTTCACAGCTGGAGTGGCAGTGGATTGGTCTACTACCTCGCGGCGAGTTCTGGCATCCAATTTCCGAACTTCTTTAAGAAAATCGTCTTTGGTCATGCGCTGTCCAACGCCGCCAATCGTGAATCGAATTCCTCGATCGTCCTCCTGGGTATGTTCGACGGGGGCGTCAGCATCCTGCCTCCTCTGCTCAGCAGCACCACCGCGACTAAAGCCCGGCCAAACACCTGTTCTTGACCTAGCCATAGGCTTCTCGGTACTAGCCTGAGGAGGTTCTTGATCGGATGGCTCTCCGGTCTTGGGTGTTGTTTTGTCGGATGGTTTAACAAGGCCACTCATTCCCATATACTTCAAGCCTGTAGCGACGTAATCTTTGCCGTCGCCACGGTCAGCTGGGAGGTCATATTTCCTCACAACCTCGCCATCCTCATCTTCGACAATGATCTAGGCGGATAAGTTAGCGGTACAATCCTACCGTTAATTAAACAGGGACCTCTGCTTACCGTATTGCCGAACTGATAGGCTCGGGCTGGCTCGTGCTTTCGTTCGACCTTCGTCTTGTCCTTCCGCTTCTGTGCTTCCTCCTCGCGCCACTTTCCAATGCTCTTCTTCAACGACTCGTACGTCCATCCCGGCTTCTGAGTTTCAGCTTTGGCCTTCTCCTTTACCTTGTGTATGTCCTGAGTTGGCTGGTGACCAGTCTCTTCAACCGCAAGTACTTGACCTTCTTGGTCTTCAATCACAATATGGTCGCCCTCGTCATACACTTCTAGTTCATCGTGTTGTTCGCGCCTGGGTTGTGCTTCGTGGCCCGCCTCATGTTCCGGTTGTTGTTCCTTCACTTGCACAGTTTTCTCGATTTCCTTTTCGTCTTCCTTCTCGTGGAGATCTTCTGATGGTGTGCTAGGACTCTCTTGCCGTGGAGAAATGGGAGAAATTGGAGACATGGGTTGCGCGGAGTCAGAAGGTGACATAGGCTCTGTTACTTCACTTGTACTCCTCCGCTGGGGGAAGATAGCAGATTGGCTTACGGGCCCGCCAGGTCCAATGCCATCATCCCACCTCTTCCTGCTGCGGCGCCGACCAGACATTGACGAAGCACGGCTTCCTGCTCTACTAGGGTTATCCTCCTCACGTTGGCGTCTCAGGAACTGCCCAGGTATCCCAGTCGGTGGCAACGTGCCAGGTGGGAAGTCCGGCGTCTTCATCTCTTCGTAGTCCGTGTCTGACATTGTTCGTGCTTGTGAACGCGACTGAGAAGAGATTCTTGGCAAGCGGCTCATCCATGCAGGCCCTTCCTCTGGGGCGGTGGTAAACGACATGGTAATTGACAGAGTGTTGATGCGCTTGCCTAGAGTGAAGACTGCTATAGAGGAGCCGTGGACGAGAATGGACGCAATCACCATAAAAGTAACAATGGGCCATACAAGGAGAATAACATTGTAAAACTCGACACCGGGTGGCGGAAGTTCAGCTTCGGGGATGCTGTGCTCGCTTTCTAGCTCAGCACGAGCAAGCAAAGCAACGAAGATTGCGCCGACACCGATTGGGCCGAAATGTCCAGCGAACAGAGCTTCTCGCCAGGTTTTGACATCGGGAATAACCGGTTTGAGGATCATCATGATTGGAATCCGACGGAATAAGATGACGAAAATAGCCATAACCGACAGCCTCCAGGCGGAGAGGCCGATGTCCATATTGTTGTACTGATCCCAAGGGATGATAGTACCAAGGAAGACGAAGTAGGCCAAGTTAATCAGCAGATCGATAACATTAGAAACGTGCGATTCCTCGGTCTTCTCGCTAAACCAACCGTCATTCGAAAAACCGACACCGGCAGCGAATCCGACTAGCAGGTCGTCCACGCCTAGAATACTACCTGAGCCAGCACAGAAAAGAGCCAATGTGAAGTAGAAGACGAGGAAGCTTTCGCGATCGATCAAGTCGTGCTTTTCTGCATACTTGATGCCATGTCGTGCAATGTACCCAATAAGAAAACCGTAGACTGCGCCGAAGATACACTCATACAGAACAGTGTACACGAGCCAATGGTACGTTGTCTCC
The DNA here is from genome assembly GCA_022578875.1 of Hypoxylon crocopeplum. Classification (NCBI taxonomy): domain Eukaryota; kingdom Fungi; phylum Ascomycota; class Sordariomycetes; order Xylariales; family Hypoxylaceae; genus Hypoxylon; species Hypoxylon crocopeplum. Next base: position 734,834 of record MU399567.1, read on the forward strand.
TTGGCGTCCAGATGCTCTTGAAGCAGGTAGAGAGAAAGGTAGATGAAGGGGAAAGCCATGCCGTCGTTGCAGCCGGACTCGGCCGACAGCAAGTCTCTCAAGTGCTTTGGCACTCGTTTCGCAAACTTGCCCTTGCCCACGACCGAAGAAGCAAGGACGGGATCGGTGGCGGTGACGCAAGCAGCAACGACCAAGCTTTCAAGCCATGATAGGGTCGGGAACATCCACCAGACTATCAGGCTAGTAATCAACCATCCGAACGTCATGACGGGCAGTAGCAGGAAGACGACAGATTTCCAATGCTTCTCCATGTAGTATTTAGGCAACTCTACTCCAACGGCGAAGCATTGGACGACCAAGACGATTCGGGAGAACTCGAGCGTAACCTCGTCGACGTTTCCCCATGACATAGGGTCGATCAGGTTGGCGGCATGGGGACCAAAGATGACGCCGCACAGAGTGGCAATGGTTGCTTCGCCGATATACATGCGCTCCTTGATAACAGAGGAACAAAGCATGAAAAGCGAAGTGAAACCCCCGAGGATGATGTACACCAGATGGGGTTTCGTGATCGAGAGGTGGTCCCACGCCATTGTCTATGTCTATGACCAAGTCTCGCGAGGTGCGACTCGGTTCTGGGCGTTCGTGGGAAGGGGGAAAACGGGGGACGAGAGACGGTAACCTAAAAGTCGTGGTTCAAGGAGGACGCTGGTGAGACGAGGGCGCAAATACGGGCTTCCCTGTAGAGAGCGAAAAGAGCGCGAGAGGTGAGGCAGGACTTGGAAGACCCCAACTTATGGATACAGCCCGGGGGAAATTCCAATCTAGATGCATTCAGGACGATGATGGCATGCCAAGTAGCTGGCAAACTAGCTATACAACGGGCCAAGATGAGGAGAAGCAGATCCGAGATAGCCGCTGGGAGCGAGATACGTAGGATCTCTAACACATTTGTTTACGCGTAGTGGGCGTGGGCGTGGGCGCTGGTGAGGGGGATTGCGCCGGCGACACGGCATCAAGCAAATAGAAGATGCAGGATTTATTATTCGGCCTTGATGCCCAGCTATGTAGGTATTGGTAAGGAAGAAATTGGACAAAAGTAGAGGAAAGTCAAGTTGTAGTACAAAAAGAATAATACGGGTCAGAGGAAGAACCTGGCAGCATTAAAGTTTTTGTACTTCCTCACGAAATTTGTTCATCTCGAGCAACAGACTCGCAGCCCACACTTAGATGATGAGATTTAGTGAATTAGACGGGTCCGATTTAAGGATCCTGGTATCCATGGATGTACACCTGCAGGCCTGGTACTATGGTACAGTACGTCTGTGGATGGCCTAGCGCGCCGCGGTGGGGGCTTTGGGCACAGAGTGCAGGGGGCCCCCATGCACAACGGACTGGGACTACGACCCTGTGATAGGCTTGGAGGCGACTGGTATCTCGCAAGTACTGCAGACCATCCAAATTCTTGCCGTTTTTACTTCTTCACTACACCTATCTTATCCTCGGCGCGGAGGCCTTTAAGATACCCGGCTTACCAACAATGTCGACCTGCAGAACAGAATCAACCAATAACGATATATAATTGAGGCTCAACCGAACAAGATTAGCTAGAGCGGGGGAAAGACTACATAGATGAAAAATGCGGAGTGTCGAAGATCGCGGGGGGACTAGTATGTCTCTGTCAAGTTCGTCTTTGTTTGCATGCGGATATAAGATACCGGTGTCCTCATTCATGTGTTACGCGTTGTGGTCTGCTCTACTCCGCCACGGGAACATCGAAATGAACCGGAATGTGGACGACGGCTACTGTCTCCGATGCTGTGGAACTATACCACCATTCCGCATGCTAAAAACGTCGACACCTGCTCGATACGTCAGGTAGATTCACCTTGGGTGCCGGAGGTGTTGGAGCTGCCTTCTCGTTTGAGCCGAGATGCCGCCCGTTCCCGGAAAGATATATGAAAAGATCTGAGATTCGATACCGTCGACTTCCGGTGCAAGCTGACGGCAGATAGATTCACGATACTTCTCCAAATAGCTATGCTACCATAGGGGAGATTCTCTCCGTAGATCACACCTACTATATTAAATTCCTACATTTCAACGTACGATATGCGCAGCAAGGTTACCTCTACTGAAGAATTGGTCAAGTCAAGTCAAGGTACCATAGTAGCTCACCTTGCTCTTGGGCTTTATTAAAGCGGCGTGACGCTAAGCTGAAGCCGGAAATATTGCTGTCTGCCAAGGTACGCGGACGGTACTTTTTGTTTCAATGACCACGAGGGATACGACGGCCAAGACTCTTTGTGTCTCTGATGTTTCTTCAATGTTCTTCGACGTTTTCATCATATTTCTCAAACCTGTCCCAACCGTTATCAAGCCCGTGGTTGGATATTCAACATAATACCAAAATTTTCACTTACCATTGCAATGTACTGCCGTACCACGCTCAGATCTATATGTAATTTCGAGACCGATCTTATTAATTTATTCATCAGGTTTCAACTGACTCGGCTTGTAACGGTGGCGCAATGGAAAAAGGAAGGCCGTGGCGCACTTCGCGCACCTGGCCACCATGTCCAACGTGACAATTTTAGCCATCTTGGCGGCTCTTACGAGGCCCCAACCAGTCCCATCACATTACGTCGTTTTCCTTCTTCGCTTACAGGACATGGCCCTCACGCTGTTCCGTATCACCCACCTGCAAGCCGGGCTTAACATGCCCAGTGCATGCCAACGGAACTCGGCACTCTGGGCGTCAAGGTTCAATAACATTGGCAAACAAAAATCTTCCCGCCATCTCCCGCTCAGGAGTAGAGGACAGACATTATAGCAAGCTTTACGCAAGCTTTTTCACAAGACACGCCGAGTGTTGCCTCACTTGGCCTTGTGCCATCCTAAGATGCCAAATAAGTACATAGACCAAAGTTTTAGAGAATGTTCCACCGCCGCTTCCGTCGTGCTTCACCGCTCTCCCGACGTGCTCCTCGGAGCTGCCGGTGCCCGGCCGGCCCACGTGGGGGTTTATTAGAGCCAGGTTTCACTGCGCAGCCTGGCGATTCAGGATGCGCAGCACGACAGTAGTTGAGGTCACGAGGCTATTTGGACGTCCGGCTGCGGCACGCAGATGCAGATGCAAGCCCGTATTAGTTCTTGTCATCACCGGGCTCACTTAGTCACTCTGCATTGTTGGGCGCACATACCTCCCTAATCCAGCCACTCAGCATTATCATTATCCCGCGAGGTTGGTGTTTGACATGCTGACCGCAGGACTCAACTGTTTGATTTCAGTTGAATATGCATTGGCCCGCGGGATGTTCAAATCACTTCAATCCTTATCATCTTCTGGCTATCTCTTCTCTCGCTTGTAACTTTTAGATGGTAACCTCAATCAATATTTCCACTTTCTAAGCTACTCTTACCAAGTGCAATGCGAGGCACTATTTCTCATTCACAGCCACTCTCAAGTCCCACATGTGCTACTCTAGTATTTCATGAAGTCTCATCGGATATCCTTCAAAGGACACTAGAAGCTAGCTAGTTCCGTATTTCGGGAACCGGGCACTATTCTCTCTGTCCCAGCCGTCATGTTCATCCCACAACGTGAAGAGACGCGTGTTCTTGATGAGGAGTACTACTCTAGAAACTTCGACAACGTCGCCATCTCCACCAGCCCATCGCGTAGAAACATGTTATTAGTCAACTTCACCTGAAATCTTTTGATGGCACACCTAGGTAGGCAAGCTTTCACATACTTACATAGGTGATCCCGCCGGACTTTTCATATAGGTATTCAACGCCTTGTCCTTGAATACAGTGGGCTGCGTTACATTCGCATACGGAGATGTGATGTCCAATTAAGGCGGGGCATCTCGTCTGAGAAATATCGTGAACGCGCGTCAATTGCGCCTGGTCACATGAATATTCATCCATGTGGGTTGGATGAACCGGTTTCAAGCGTTTAGGTCTAGAAGGTTGGCGATTTCTTGGTTGTCTCATTTATACCGGCTCGGCGGGAAGTCGCATGGGCGCGCATACTCCGAGTTCTTACACGTGTGTCTGTGTTGAGGTACACTTATTCTGCAGTACTACTTTCACCGTTGTCAATTCGGACTATAATGAGTGGTTCAAGGATCGATGTAGTATTCGCGCGAGAATCAAGTTTCAGTGAGGGAGGAATCCAAGAGTAACAATGGTTCAGAGACTTCATGGTAAGAGGTTCACTCACAGACTCGATAGCGAGGGATTAGTCAAATGAAGAGGGGGGAAAAGGGCAGCATTGTTTAGCCACAAGACTCTTAAGTTTAGTAATATCCCACAGCTCTAAAGCAAGAGCTTGATGCGTAGTGATCTGCGTACAAGGCCAACAAATGGCACGCAGGAACGACCGGACCCATCACTTATACCCTCATAACGCCGACCTCGCCCCAATGCGTCCCTCGGGGTCTAAGACCTCACCTCACGCCTTCGCGGGAATGCCCTCAGCCTTAGCAGCAATAGCGTCGCCGAACTCGTCACGGCCGCCGGCGAAGACCTTGTCGAAGTCGTACTCGCTCCAGCGGATGTCCGGGTAGAGGCCGGCGAACTTCCAGACGCCGTCGACCTTGCGGTACCAGTGGACGTTGGTAGAGTGTGCGTGGCCCTTGACGGCGACCTGGCTGCGCGTGGCGTCCGTGTAGCGCTGGTGCGGCACGCGCAGCTGGTGCGTGCCCACCGCCTCCGTGTCCGACACCCTCTCCCACTTGGTGCCCCCGATGAAGTGCTGCGTCTTGAGCAGCGGGTCCCCCAGCACCGCCGGCGACGACACCATCGCCACGTACTCCTCCGCCGGCATCGCCTCCCACAGCTTGTCTAGGAACGAGCGGTAGTCGATCTGTCCCTGCTGGTTAGTCCGCACATTCTTTGCATTCCGAAGGGTTAGGAGGCACGCACTCGTAGAGTCGGCGCGATGCACTTCCGCAGTCTGTTCCAGTCCTTGGTGTCATAACTGTCCGCCCACTCGACGAGACAGGCCTGTAGGCCGAGGTAATCTGACTGTCGTCAGTATGAGCGTTTCCATATCCACTCAATAGTGTAATTTCAAAGGCGCGTTGACTATACCCTCAAAGCTGATGTTTCCGTTAGTCATTTTCGGCGACTCGAGAACTCTGGTTGCTACCTATGTACTCCGGACGCACGTAATGACGGTGACTACAGCCTTCAGGGCCCGTACTGGCTGCTTATATATATTGTTCGCATTCATGTGCGGATCCCCGACACGTCCGAAGCACAGACAGAGGCGTCCGGTCTAGTGTCAGTGTACCGCCTTAGACGAAGCGGATGTTGGTGCACCATCCTTCGGTATGAGACTGTCTGATAGCGTAGTCCGCGCCGGAGTTCCCCACGCAGGGTCGCAAATCAGAGATCGTAGATTCAACCGTAGCACTTCAGGGAGGGACAACTTTTCGAGGAAATGTTTCTTATTTAATATTGGTAGATTCAGTTGCTCCCTTGACAATATCCCTATTGCAATTGTATCGTTGGAATGCCCGGCGATATTGCGAGTTTGGAAGGCTGGGCGTTCGTTACACGCGCCGGAAGGCGTCAGCATCGCATCGCCGGACTCTTTGGGGTAACACGGTGACCAACTTCCCCAAAGCCGACAGCATTTGTAACCAATTGAATGATCAATGGCGCAGTGAAACTCGAAGACGGTAGTCATCTCGTCAACCTGGTGATACGACGAGTCTCTCATCGAATAATGTCGCCCGAATCTGATATATGAGCATAGCAATGCTGATCTGGGGAGTTAACATGACGCATATAATACGCCGATCTCTTTCCTCTGAAGGCTTCACGTATGTCCATACAGTAGTATCGACCAGTTGTTCCCCGATCCGACATGTCCCTATAGCAATATCACGTGCGCCTTGGTGTATGGCATGATCATGATGCGGGGTGGTGAGATAGGCAGGCAGTTAACGTATGTCGGGAGTGACGTAAGTGAAGTTGAGATCTACTGGAGAAGATGAAAACAGTTATCTTGCTAGGACGAATTGATTAAGGCTAGAGGGGGACGAACACCTACCTTGTATTAGTATTCTACGAGCTTACAGGTCCAAGCCGAGGTTCGCTTAGCACGAGCGATCCTAGCGTTTAACCTGCGCTGAATTGAACTGCTGACATTTTAGGTAGTGTACATATATTAGGTACGCTCTGAACATCAAGAGTACCGAATGTGATAATCCGTACAAAAGCGTGACTTGATACAATTCCCCGGCTGCTGAAGAGAAGAATTTCAATCTTCAGATCACTGTCGATATGCCGTCGCTTATATCGACGTTACGCCAACTCATCCCTGGCAAGCCTACCTACACCGAGAAAGACATCCCGGATCTCTCTGGTAAGGTCTATCTAGTCACCGGCGCGAATACGGGAGTCGGCAAAGAGGTTGCTCGGATCCTGTTCTCCAAGAACGCCAGCGTATGGGTGGCGGCGCGCAACGATGAGAAGGCCAACAATGCAATTCAATCCATCCGCGAAGCGTTTCCCTCGTCGACAGGCAAGCTGGAGTTCCTGCATCTAGACCTCAGTGACTTGACCACCATCAAAAAGTCGGTCGAGACGTTCCTCGCAAAGGAGAACCGATTGCATGTTCTGTTCAACAATGCCGGTGTTATGATCCCCCCGAAGGGTAGCAAGACACCCCAGGGATACGAGCTACAGCTTGGCACGAACAACCTGGGACACTTCCTGTTCACCAAACTCCTGACGCCGACGTTGATTGAGACGGTCAAGATATCTCCAGAGGGCAGCGTTCGCGTCATATGGGTATCGTCGTCTGCTGCTGAGCATCTCATCCCCGTGAAGGGTGGTATCGATATGGACAACCTAGACTACAAGAAGGACATCTTCTACGCGTACAAGTACGGCGTCAGCAAAGCGGGTAACTACTATCAGGCCACCGAGTACGCGCGACGGCACCGCAAGGATGGTATCGTCAGCCTCGTAAGTTTTCATCCCGAAATTAAACCCCATCGCGCATCGATCGTGTTCTGGTCATAGCAGCCTTGACGAGGAAAAAGGAACGGTCTAGGCTTTGGTAAAACTGCTCTGACACAAGTTACAGTCGCTAAATCCCGGCAATCTCAAAACGGACCTCGATCGACATTGCAATACGTTCGAGATGCTCTATCGGAAAGCTACCGTGTATCCTCCTGTCAACGGGGCGTACACCGAATTGTTCGCGGGCCTCTCGGATGAAGTGACGCTCGAGAGGTCAGGTGATTGGAGTAAGTATTCCACCTCCCGTCTCGTCGCAGGACCTATTGTTTTGGACTTGTTGGTGCTGACAAGGTCTATTTGCAGTTGTTCCATGGGGTCGGTTTAGCGATATTCGAACAGATTTGCTCCAGGGTTCGAGGCCCCAGTCGGAGGGCGGTACAGGCATTGCGCAGAAGTTTTGGGAGTGGACGGAAGAACAGGTGAAGCCTTATGTGTGATTTTAATATGAATTTCCTTCTATCATTTGACGAGAAGAAGCGGGCAGCGGAGGGTTACGTGTACATGAATAAGAGAATACCTTTTGTTTGCGAGCTGCGGCGGATTCGGAGTTGCACGACATCAAGATCGACCAATTCACTTCGGACAGATGTTGCCGAGATGTCTCGTAGGGCAATATTATATCACATTTAAGGATTTAAACCCTTGCTCATTCGCCTTGCTATCGCGAATCAAATTCCCCTGCTAATTCCAACCGGGAGGATGCCTTACCTACCAAATGTCATGCAGCTAGCTAAGCTAGGTAGGTCCCTGACAGGGAAAGACGTCGCCAGAATCGACATGCTTCTCCTTTCCATACATAGTACTTTGTTGTGTGTATTGGATGATATAAATAAAGCACGTGAGTTCCGGTCAGCTGGATGTAAATATTAAAGAGCTACGACTGTTCTGTCGCTAATATCACAGCCGCTGCGAGTGTTAAAGAAGTAGAACACAAAGGATATTCCCACCACCGATGGATGGCAAAGATCTTACCTATCTGCGAACAGTTTAGCCGACGTTGGATGCAACACAAACACTTGTCAAACCGCCAGAGCGCATACATAGAACGGATACGCACCTTCTGTATCCGACCAACGGGAGCCGCAGAAGGTTGCGGATGACATCCGTTGTTCGGCGAGTCCGTTTCGAGAAAGGAAGCGTATATAAACAAGTGCCGAGTGGCGCCGGCTCACACTAAAGATGGGGTTGCTCCCTCCGCTCTTTAGCAGCCGACAGACTTTGTTTTCCGCTTCTCTCAGACACAAGCTGAGCACATTGAGTGAAGCCGTGAGCGAAGCCATGAGTTCGGAAAAAGAGGACTCTGAAGGCTCTGTAAGGGTTACCGAGGAACCGCCAAGCGAGAATGAGACGGTCCTGATCGGAGCATCTCAGGACATCGCTCCGCCACCCGATGGTGGTGCCGGGTGGGTTCAGGTCTTTGTCGGACAGTAAGAATCATAAGTTACACTATGGAAAACAGCAATTTACTGATGCCCTCCAAGTCTCGCTCTATTCAACACATTCGGCTGGTTCAACAGCTATGGCATCTTTCAAGACTACTACACGGAGGAGCTGCACTTACCGCTCTCGGCTATATCATGGACGGGGAGCGTACAGGTGTTCTTACTCGCTTGCATCGGCATGTTTTCGGGGCGCCTTTTTGACGCAGGCTACTTCCGTTCGCTGATCGCGATCGGCTCTGTGCTCCAGCTGCTCGCCGTCTTCCTAGCCTCCATTTCCAGCCAATACTGGCAGCTGTTTCTAGCTCAGGGCGTATGCGGTGGCCTCGGGGCTGGTATCCTGTACTGTCCCATCATCGCCTGCGTCGCCACGTACTTCTCTAAAAAACGCGCCCTAGCGATTGCCCTTGTTACGAGCGGAGGCGCAACGGGAGGCACGATATTCCCCGTCATTGCTCAGCAACTCTCGGGGAAGGTCGGGTTTCCCTGGACAATGCGAGTGATGGGGTTCGTAGTTTTGTTCAATGCCGCTATTATGGTCACGTTCGCGCGCACTCGTCTACCACCCCGACCAAGGGGACCTCTTGTCGAATGGGCGGCGTTCAAGGAGCTTCCGTACGCGTTCTACACGGCGGGAGCGTTCTGCTTGCTGTGGAGTGTATATCTGATCTACAACTACGTAGGTTCCCTTCACTTCTCTTTCAGAACTTTCCTCTGCAGCAACTATTGGCTTAGACAGAACGCATTGACTAACCTTCCCGACAGATCAACCATTATGGAAGAACAGTTCTAGGAATGGATGCAAGCACATCGCTCAACACGCTCTTCATTGCTAACGCGGTTGGCATCCCCGGGAGGATTATTCCGGCTCTCGTCTCCGACGCGTACCTCGGGCCGTTCCGTACGCTGATACCTCTCACCATTGGCTCGGGTGTCCTGTACTTCGGCTGGATCGGTGTACAAGATCCGACCTCGCTATACGTTTTTGCAGTGATATGCGGCATAGTCAACGGCGGTGTGCAGACTATCGCAATGGCGGGCTTACCGACTCTAACATCGGACCTAAGTAAGGTGGGAGCTCGGTCAGGAATGATTATGACTATCGGTTCCTTCGCATGCCTAACAGGACCACCAGTCGCGGGTGCGCTCATCGACGTTGCGGATGGTAGCTATTTGTACATGCAGATTTGGGCTGGTTGTATTATGTTGTTAAGTGCGTGCTTTGTGGCGGCTTCGTGGTCCGCTCGCTCGAAGCTAGGGTCATGAAGATAATTCATCATAGAATTCAATCAATCTTGGTCCTCACCTGCTCTCTTCCGGATTGTGGTAGATGAGTCTCTGTGTATTGAATCGTGTTAAAGGCTCTAGGGTTTCTTGGTGAACTGTACATGGTTGCATATTGTCAAGTCGCTAAAGCACAGTCTGCTCAGGGGCAATAAGGGGTGCGCATGAAAGCTTGGCATACAGTCCCTCATTGCTTTGACACGGTGTTCTATGCCCTACATCGCAGATTACTGATCTATGGAGTAAAAGCAAGATATTAAGCGCCTCGCGGCGTACTTACAAGTTAGTTCGTGATCCTTCAAAGCAATATAATGCGTCAGAAGCAAGGCGTGTCGACGCCGTATGAGCGGTTTCTAGCAGCACGTGTTGCTCGACGTAGATGATATTATCTGTCTGAACGATGTATAACCACGTATTATTATTATCCCCTGCCCTCTAGATGAAACACTAACGAATGCAATAGCGAGATGTAACGGTAGAAAAGCTTGGCCTAAGTGAGATGACGCCCAAAGAGAAGCCAGCACCTAGGAGCCCACAGTCGGCCCTTGAAGAAGATAGGAACCAGCGCATTAAGCAACTGGAAAAGCCCCACAAGAAACGCCAGTAACTGGCCCACTGCGAAGATATCGTCAACAGCCACCAGATGATTCGCCCTGACGATGTACTCGGCCGACGCGACAGACAAGACGGCCATAGCGATCGACAGGATCATGAGGATGATCTCAGTCTGTGGTCGGCGAGAGCGATTCTGTTGCTTTTTCGCGTCTCTCCCCTTGGCGTAAACGGCCGCATCCCAGACTAACATTCCGCTAGAGACAGCGAGGCTCGCAATCGCGACGATGTTGCCAAAGGTCCGGAACCACCCGTCTAACGTTGATCCACCAAAGAATACGATTTCAGTGCACGGGGCCACCTGCATGGTATCTAGGCCGTCGAACCAGAACCAGCAGCCGTAGGCCGACAGGGCGGTGTAGAACAGGAGCCGGCAGGTCCCGGAGAAGGTGCCGACGGCGCTTAAGCCATCTCCGGTGAGGCTGGACAGCGCGCCGACGAGTAGCCAGAACACGATGACGACCTCGAATGCGTGGATCTCGCCCGTTTGCGTCAGGAGCAGAGTGCCGGCGAAGATGGCTAACTGAAGAAGCAGATTGAGAATGCGATTCAGACCCTCCTCTTCCTGCACGAAGAGCGTCACGAGCAGTGTTGTGAGCGACTGCGCGTATAGACCTAGTCGAATCCCGATGCCGTAGAAATCGGCGTTTCCGTCCATTTCGCAACTATTCGGAGACTCCATCTTGAGAAGTGCTTTCGCGGGCCGTCGATTGCTTCGCACTCGCTAAGGTAATGGTCGTTGAGACTCGGGACGTAGGTGAACTATAGGAGGTAGTCGCCCCTAGACCTGGTTTATTACCAGAGGGATCGCAATTGGTAAAAGCAATGATATATTAGCAGAAATGGACGACACGCATCCGCAGCTGCGAATTTTCCGACCTGATGCTGACTTGGATGGCTGCGGCCTCCTCTTAGTGAAGGCATTCTACCCTCCAAGGCGAACAGCATAACATCACGAGGCACATCAAGATTATGGTGTCCAGTCAATGGGCCAGATTCCGAATCTAGAGCTGAAAGCTGAATGTATCGAAACCCGATTAGTTTAGCGCGCCTCACTACGATGTTGCCGAGAGTGTTCTGGACCGCTTGGCTTCTCACCAGGGTCGCTGCCTCAGCCGCACGCGCGAGACACTATCTACCCTATTTCCAATGGTGAAAAGCAGCCGTTACCCAACTCTCGGGATGAGATAACTCGGAAACATCACCATTATGCGAATCAACTTAGCAGCGCATGTTCATCTGCTGTACTATGTAAATCATGGCGGATGATATTCAGACGTGTCCCATCCAGGGCAATCCAGACCTATATGGGTTAGGCGTTCGTCTTGGCCTCTATCTCCAGTTCATCGCCCTTGTGTTTGCGAGACCGACTGTGAAGCTCGCATTCAAGACCATCAACAGCTCGACCATCGCCTTCATCCTCGCTAACTTCATCGTACTCATTCGGCAAACTACTCAGGGAACTCTTCTGGCTCCAGAGGCATACCTCCTTTTCTTCCTTCTCGTTCCGCAGCTCGCGGTGAACATGATAGGCGCTGATCTATGGAGTGGACTTCTTGGCCTCCGGGGCGTTATAGCCGTTATTTTAAGCGCTTCATTCACCTACTATTTCACCTGGTTCTGGTGGATAGGATTGGACGTGCTGCCGATGTCCGGCTGCGGCGATGAGTATGGGTTTTTCTTCACCAGAGTCAGTTTAAGAGGTTGGTTTAGGACCTTCAATAAGGTCATTTGGACGATCGCGGGTATCGCAATGGGCGTCTTGCTCGTGATACTTCCAATTCATGCCCTTATCAGGGCTTGTAGTAAGCTTCCTCAAACCGTTAGTAAATGAGTACAAGCCTACGATTGACGTTGCGCTCCGTATAGTGACGGGCCCTTGCTTACCGTTATTTAAATAGTCATGCGGGCTCTTCGAAAGGAACAGGCAAATCGAGACCTATCAGTTCCCTCTCCAAGACTATCTACCGTCGAGGAAGACTCGTCCATGGAGGCTTTTCGTACCCTGCAGGGTGCAAGACCTACTGGCGAACGCTTCATCCTACACAACATAATTCAACATATCTTCCTGCAGGGCTGGAGCTTTTTGCCTTTTATCATCTTCGTTACTGGTGCCGAGATTACTATCCGATATAATGACATTCAAGGCGTAAACACCGTGAATTCAGCCAGCCAACTTGTCCCCCTGATACTTGCACTCGGCCTATTGGTACATATCATAAGCAAGACATCCATGAAGCTTAGCCACGGATTTCGGCACGCTTTCGACGAAGCTCCAACGGAACAAGCAGGTTCGTACGCTCTCACATATGTCAACGATAGTATCTAATACTCGTTCCTAGGCGATGGTGATGATCAGAGTTCAATACGAAGTGAACTTCGACGAGAACTCCGAGAGGAGCGGGGATGGCTAGGTGCCATTGGCCGCTTTCTTTTCCGTGTGTATTGCGCGTTTGCCGTGGGATACAACGAGGACGAAGAAGAAGAGTCGAGCCAGTCGGGTAGGTCCAGTGCTTCTGCCTAATGAGCTTCGAGACTAATACTTATGTATTGATAGGTCCAGGTACGGGGTGCCCAAAAACTAATCAATATTCGACAGTAGAGGTCGAGTTAGAAGGCGGTGCGCGGCCGTGAGTCGGACGGCGCTATTCGGCCCCCAATATCTGCGATGAATACAGCCTACCTAGTGGAGCAAGGAAGCATTGTGAACGCCAACTGCATGAATTAGGTGCAATGATATGCAGTAGCGGCACCGATTGGGTCACCCATGCTGTCATATATGGGCCACGATAATATGAGATGCAGCAGATAATCAGGATCTCGCCGTTATGATGTATTGGAGTTGGATTTACCAACACATCTCTCACGGATCACCTGATTCGTTCCAACTGCATTTGCAAGGTGAATGCGTTGGAGAATATGCTATAAGGGTGGGATATATAGCCACCGATTGAGTGAAAGGAAGGCTACCTAGGTATGATTACATTATTTGGAGTATCATGATTTGTCGTCTTCATTCAGGCTACGAATAATTGTTTAATATCAAGTTACACGAATCGGATTCTTCTTCCCTGATCAGAGCCTTATGCAGAGTGTCTGCTGATCGGAGTTGCCTGGAATGTGTAGGATTGTAGGTGCATTGAGGCGGCCACTCGAGGCCAATAGGGATTGCCCATGTGGTTGCCTATATGATTACATGCATCAACATGCCGAATGAGACTCCTCTGCTCAGTAATGGCAGCCTAACCTATATGAGGCTCTCTAATTGATAGGGTTACACTGAGAGATATTGTTCTAGAGATCTCGTACATAAAACCAGGCATCCGATAGCGATAGAATTACGAGCCCGTTCCCCTTTTCTCACTCCAACTGAAGGCACCTACGCAGAATGGGATCGACCATCACGGACATATCGAATACTGAAAGGGACATCGAAGACGTAAGGAATCTCACTCATTATACTTGAAATTGCCAAAACAAGTCTAGTTCTTTTCTAACCCCAGAGCCAGCAAGCCCAAAGCATGATGGATACCAGCAGCGTTGACTGGTCGAACGTTGACTCAGATGCTTCTAGCACCGAAGAAGAAGGTGATATTGACAACGAGAGTTCTGGACAGCTTTGCGACGTCAAGACGTTGTATGAAGGCGAAAGCAAATGCACCTGTTGTGTCAACTGGGTGGAGGAGCTACCAAAGGATGTAGGGCCATCGGGAGAAGAAGAGAGCGAGAGCAGGCGGCATGCCCTTCTAATTCGTCTACGGAGGAACCATAGCGATGGAAAGGCAATGGTTCTCCATTCTATTGTTGTCCAAAGCTCCTATCTGAAGTCGATTCTGGGCGAAGTATTTCAGGAATACTCAGGCATCACGACGACCCTCAAAAAACTCGTGTTCAGAGCTCCCTTCCACTGCTTCTTCTACGAGTGGCAGCGCCTCGAGAAGATTGTTCGCGACATAAAGGATCCTATATGCAAAAGCCATGCGCGGCTCCTGCGAAAGATCTTGCGGTCCGAGCTGAGAGAGACCATCTCGTTGAGCAACGACCTTAACCAGAACGGGGTCATCACCTATGATTACCTCTGGACAATTTTCAAGCCTGGCATCGACGTTTATACGTACGAGGACGGGTATGAGCGTATTTACAGGCTTCAAAGAGCTCAATACGTATCAGGCCTCGGTGGCCAGTTTTACCAGCTGACTGTCCACGAGATTGAATGCGACGGAGATGGGTTTGGGTACCAAGCGAAAGTTATCCCTATTTTCAATTTCCCGGGCACCAGACCAGTACAGGACCTTGATGTATTCCCTGCATCTTGCCACTCGAAGATAGGGGAAGTGAAAGACGCCCTCAGAAGGCGAGGTGAGATGTTTAAGAACATCCATCTCAAGTCATACTACTATGGTGCTTATAAAGGCATCGTCGTCGATGGAAAGCACAAGCGCAATGTAAGTGGTCCTTCCCCATTTAACTAAGTTGATAGCATCTCCGGATCTAACAGAAGTAGGTCGAAGGGAGAATCGTAGTTGACCCTTCTTCGCATGCGACGTTCACCGAAGATTCCATGGATGTACTTCCGTTTGACTCGAGCTCTTTGAAGCCAGGGATGGACGTGTCTGATCAGACACACCAAGATTCTGTTCCTTACTCTGGCCCTGGTGGCAGGGGCCCGCGAGGACAAATGGTATGTGATACGGCCATCACTTATTGCCGTAGTAATGTGGAGTAGTCACTAATTATCGCACAGGGCGGTTATCCACGTCCATCTCCCCCCGGCTACCCTCACCAATTTATGCAACCCTCCCATCCTCCACCACCACTGCAACCAGTTGGGAACTTTCGTCCATGCCCTGATATTAGGCATTGTGAGTTTCTTCCACGGTACAATGCGACCCGCATCATCATACTGACATACTCAAGCGAAACGACCGGAGTTGACTGATGATTTAATCCATCTGTGCACCGCTTATGTTCGCGGATATTGCTTCAAAGTCAAGAAATGGGGTAAGTGTGCATAGCCCTAAGTCTGTCACGACGGTCTCTCACCACATTCAATAGTGACGTTCCACATCGACAATGTTCGGGAAATCCAGTGGCACGATGGCGCATTCGACAGCCTTGTATTAGCGGGAGAGTACAAGAGGTTGATCAAGGCTTTCGTCGAGAGCCATGTGGAGAACAAAGATAGATTTGATGATGTTATCGAAGGCAAAGGTACTGCCCCCTAGCTACGGCAGATCGTCACAGTTGAAACTAATGAGAGTGAACTATCTACAGGTCAAGGTATCACTATGCTTCTCGAAGGGCCACCAGGTGTTGGCAAAACTCTGACGGCGGAAGCAGGTAAGCACTCCCGCAGAGTCTCGTTAACTACCATGACCATCTCTAACACAATCTGATATTATTTCATAGTGTCGGAGAAGCTTAGGCGGCCTCTCTACGCTATGGGTGCTGGAGAGCTTGGGGCTTCACCTGAGACGGTCGAAGAAAATCTCCAGATGATCCTCGAAGCAGCCGCGAAGTGGGACGCAGTGTTACTTCTCGATGAGTGCGATGTTCTGCTTGCCGAGCGCAGCTCCGATAATCTCGGCCGCAACAGTATCGTGGCGATTTTCTTGCGACTGCTCGAGTACTATCGCGGCATGCTATTCATGACCACTAACCGTGTCGAGGCTATCGATCCAGCTTTCCAGAGCAGAATCCATCTGACTATTCGCTATCCCGCCCTGGATACTGCAGCGCGTCGGCAGATATGGGAGCGCTTCATCCAAACCTCCAGCCAAGAATCGACTCTTCAGCCGCGTGATTTCGATGAGCTCCAGGCCGTTGATATCAATGGACGTGAAATCAAGAATCTCGTCAAGACGGCCCAATTGCTGGCTAGTCATGAAAAGGTACCTCTGGCTATCGAACACATCCGCACTGCTTTGAGAGTATCCCGGCCGGGTGCGCATTTGACGCTCGTCTCTCGAAATTCTAACCAGTAGGGATTGAAGACGATCTTGGCACTAAATGGTTGCCTTGTATTTGATGAGATGTGTGGTCTCTGTGGGCAATAAGATCTATCGAAGGACTGTCAGTTATTTTATAACATTTTCAACTACAAAAACTGTATTTTCTCTTAATATTAACCCCAGGGGTGTTCTGCTATTACTAATGAGGTAGAGAGTTTCTCTTACCATTTGATGTTGATCTCGAGGAGGTCTCGAAGACGACAAATAGCTAGTGATTCTCAGATCCTAACTATGAAGACCCTAGAATGTTCACACGTCCTTCATGTCCACTTTCCCAAGCTTGCATTCCAACTGCACTAGTGATATCTCTGAACACGGCTATGGAAGAATAGGCCTAGAATGCATTGCGACATCCCTTACGATTGGGACGCCCCTTACTTGCCCGACTTTGTAGGTACCTCTGAGAGTGCAGACGCCGTAACCGTTGATCCTATGCTATGTCGTCCTCTAGCGCTCAATTCTGGCTCAGAATGTTGAATGTGTTTACTAAACCGTATCGCCTAGTTGAATCGTACCTAATACTAGGGAGTTGGCAACATTGGCAATGATCAATGTGTTTGTTACACGACTTGGGAACAGCTGACAAAATTAATGTAATAATATAATGTTTGCAATAATGTAATTATATTATTGTGATGACAACGTGAGGGCGTTATGGCAGATCCAGAAATGCCAATTCAGGCCAGTGCTCCTTCAAGTCCATGATGCGCGGTCCTTCATCCCTGATTCCATCGTTGGGATTCTCGGGTAGCGCACCAAAGGGATGAACGGGAAACAACCAGAACCCAAAGGCTGTTCTCACGCTCACTTCTGAGTCCTTCTCCGGAACTTTCTCGGACTGATCGTCTCTAGAAGTCTCCTTCACCCAAGTTTCTTCTTCTTTCCGCAGCCATTCCTCTGCATCCCGGTGATCATATACGTCATAGGAAGTCGGGGCGAAGCTCAAGAGGACCCGGTGCTCGGTTTGCGGCATCTCTGGACCTTCAAGGTAAGTATGTAAGAGCGATTGCCATGCGTGGAGCATGCGACCAGGGTCATCTTTCACGAAGACTTTGCCCAAGTCCTGACCGATAGGTCGGGGATCGGGAAGCGGACGATCGAAGTTGAGTGCCATGGCTGTGATGGGAAACGAAGGATTCTGCTGATTTTCAGAAGTTGGGGCGCCGCTTCGAGAACCAAATACATGACGGCCGGCCCGCTGGATCTGGACAAAGAATACTTCGTGAAGTTGACTGAGGGTCTCGGTAAAACTCGTTTTGAGGGGAGGGTCGAGCTCAGTGGGATTTATAGAGGAGAGACTGCCCCTTCCAGTTAAGCCATTGCTATCAATGGCAAGATTCAGAAGCCCTATATTGCGTGGGTCATGGATTGTCTTCAAATCATGCAGGAAGTTGACGACTGGGCACGCATCATTGCTGATGTAGAGAAAGTCGTGTTCGGGATTAAAGTAGAGGATGCCGGGTTTCATCGTGAGGTTCCTCGTCGCACTTTTGATCAACCAACAGGGAAGGTGAACTCGGTAAAATCTCGAGGCTGCGTCCCGTGACTCCCTACTGACGCGGAACAACTTGCTAAGTGTCTGGTAGCCGTCGACGACTACGCCGTAGCGCTCCTCCTCGCGTTTCTCGGGTCTACATACTACTTGTTGGGAGAGGACAGCATCCATTAAGAAACGATGCCGTAGGCGCACTTTGATGATGCGCCGGCGTTCTAGTGCGTGATGCCATATCTTGATGCGTAGTTCGGGTGGAAGTGTGGGGAAAAGATGAAACATTTGCAACGGTGCTGTCAGCATCGCTTCAGCAGATGTGAATATTTAGATATAGTCTAGGAATAAGTGAGATCAGAGAAGAGAATAGATGGCCGAAATGATACCTGAGCGGATAAAGTCTATAGTGACGCGCGAAGGACAGGAGTTTTATTTACAAGCAGAATGTGTGCTAAGACAAGATATTAGTACGTATGGACAGTACCTTGTCGCTCCTGGTTCATTGTATGTGGATCCATCTGATAGTTTCCCGGCAATAAGACATATTATTTATCAATATGAGAGTATCTCTAAATTAAAATTTCGGATACGTGCAGTGAGACAAGAAGTATCACGAATCTCGCTGTCCGTCAGATCAGACTATCAAGCCACGAAAACGCCGTGGCTTTACTAGTAGACCCACATACTGTAGATCAGGGGTGAAAGTGACCAAATTTAGAAAAGACCAGGACGATAAGGCTGCAGGGATATTTGTTAACCCCTTTGGCGCCAACTTCTGGTACAGCAGAACATGGCGAGTTTATGAGTTGTCGATTGATATGCCGTGAGTAAAGGGAACTGTTGATAAGATTTTCGGCCGATATTGCCCGGAATCTAGCTAGCAACACTGAGAAAGATTAGGTACCAGGTAGGTAAGCTTCCTCCTATTCCTGTGATATTCGTACACAAACCTGAAGAAATAAATTAATACGAATGGGCTATATCCCCAAGCCTCTAAGATGGTAGTCCCTTACGGCCGTTAGAGCGCTTATATATTACTCTGTGACACCGTCAGTGCCAGCAATCTCCTATAAACTTGGGAAATGTTATCTAACAAGGGGTGATAAGGGAGAGGTCTTACCAAGGTACGTGTTGTCTTTGGGGCCAAATATAACGAACCTCTTAAAACGACAACAAAAAATGTCCTTACATAGGCCTAGATAACCTCATATCTAACAAACAACCAGATTGGAACAGGTAATTATCCGAGTTGATCACTTGAGCCACATTTGGCAAACAGGGCAGTTCAGGTTAGTCTGGCCAGTTCAGTCAGTTGGTCAGCCCGGTACAGGCGCTGCTTGGGGGCCACAATTGTCATTTATTCTATTAGGTACCCAGTGTACAAAGTCTCATTATTCACCCGCCAATGCTCCGCGGCCAAGCTATCCGCGTCGTTCTCCTCAAACCCGTAGTTCCAGAGCCGACTCGGCATCATATCTCCAAGCGTGCCCCTAAACGCGCCATGGCTGCTCCGGCCCCCCACATGCTGCATCACCACCGGCGTCAGCGCCCAGCGCAGCGTGCCCGTCGCGTCCGCATATTCCTCGATGAAGCTGTCGGTCGGTACCTCGGACCACCTGTTGGCGCGGAAGTGGGGCATTAGTTCGTCGGCCACGGTCGCGCGCGGGAACACGAGCCCTTGCCCGCAGCACGCGTTTTCCGGCATCAGGTGCACGCCGGCGGGCCGTGGCAGGGCGCAGTTCCCTCCCGCGGCGAAGACGAGGACGATGAGGAGAGGTGCGAAGACGAGCGCGACGAGGAGGAAGACGGAGCGGGTTAGGTGCAGGCGCGCTGCGGGGATGAACCGTCGGGTCAGGAGTAGGAGGCACAGGACGCCGGTGGTGGCGGCGAGGGACGAGCCTAGGTATGTCGGCCAGGATTCCGAGTTCCAGCCGAGAAGGCCCTCGTAGTAGAAGAGGCGCAGATATAGGACTATTTTACTGATAAGCCCGAGGTATGATATATATTATCGCATCTCCATTCAACGAAAATTGCTAATAAGCTTACAGTCTGTGTGTCCTGCTTCCCAGGACTTGGTAGTGGCCCGGTCTAATGCCTGCATTGTTCGGTGCCGCCATCCGTCCAGGAAAACCACGTCATCCTCGACGATTAGGATGTACGGCGCGCCTGTTTTCTCGCACTCTTCCATGACGATAGAGTAATCGAACTTGGCTTTGGTTCCGTGGGTTTGGTTGAGTTCCATTGCCTTAGCAAGAGCTAATCGTTGCGGATCATCGTTATACGAAGGAAGTTGGTCAGCCATAACGAGCCAGGGCTGGTCGAAGTCTGAATGCTCTGTCTGGTCGGTATGGGCGAGAAGCACAACAAAGCGAAGACCCGCTCTCTCCTCTGCACTCAGACCATGTTGGAGGGAGCCCAATGTCGACTTCAAATAGGAGATGCCCTCTCTTTGCACTGAGGGAACGCCTACGCATAGTTCAGGCGGGTTTATCCTGCTCCCTTGTGCCGGTTGTTCTGTCCCCGCCAAGTCGGCATATCGCACGGCTTCTTGTATTCGATGTGCTGAATATGTGGGAGAGTGTGCACGTTGGGCCTGAAAGAATATGGATGTTGGATCTTTCCAACACGTTGACCGGATATACCCTATAAGTAAAGTGTACTAGCGCCGATGTGTCGTCAACATCTTTTCCAGGCAAGAATAATATTAGGGGTATGGACAAAAATATCCTTTTGACAACGAGCGTATCCTCAGGATCAAGCCGTACTGTGTTGGAGATAAATTGAAAGGGCTAGATAATACTCACGATGAATAAAAAGCCCAAAGTCAAGCCGATACTGGGATGCATAATGTGCGACTCCAGCAAAGCGTTCACGAAAGTAATTCCATTCTAAAATCCAGGCATCTAAACAAAGTCAGGTATGCTCCAGACTTTCCATTGCTGAAGATAGAAACGCCAAGTTGCAGAATGTCAGCCTGGGCAGAGCCTGAGGCGGGAGTCGTATAGACCCCGTCCTTACGGCAGATGCACAGCCCTTCGGGGCCGGAGGCTGAGGCCAGAGGTGCAATCCTTTGGGAGCTGATGTGGCGTCAGCTTCGAATATTGTACATTTGAGTGCCGGGCATTGACTGGCCGGGACTTACACAGCCGAAGACTTCTGCATGCAGCATGACGTAAATGTATTTCATTTGAAGCATTGTGTTGGTCTAGTTGGCTTAGTGAGGATACACCAACCGGCACTGTATAGTGGAAGGTTGGGATGGGGGCCGAATAGTATCAGTACATATAGCCTATGCCCATGCCCTCACTAATTATAGAATATGAAACGGCTCGCTACGGAGTGGTGCTTCGATGTTTTGCGCCTTGGCAAACTGCTTAAAAGAACCTTGAAGTACGTATCGCGTCTCGTATTCACATTAGTAGCAGCGAAGGGTTCAGTAGTATTGGTTGGCGACGGCGTATAAGGGGTACATGTAATTAGTAATAGGCGACAAGGATGCTCCGGCACCTGCATCTAACACCTAGGTAGGTAAGATCTACATAATATTGAAAATTATTAGTTGGGGATTCCTTTAAGAGTACTAGGCTTATAGATGTACCTGCTAGCTGATCTAATCTTATTCCTAGAAGTCCCCTGGGTAGGTATCTTTGGAGATGATATTAGAACCAAACTACAGGTATTTACCTCGAAGCTTAGTATAGTTAGGATACCAATTATGCCATTTCGAGCCTTTATAGTCCTCAGTGCGTATGGCGACTAATCTGCCGCTCGCTCTATTTGGATGATTGGCATAACTGCTTGTCGTACGAATGCTAACTTCAGTAGATAAGCATGCGATAGTCATGAGCGTGGTATAGAGACAATTTAGATGCTGGTTGGTTTTTGCGGTGTTTTTGCGAATGCTCGGTAAGTTGAATTCGCTTTGGATGTGGAACATCAGGTTTAAAGAGCTCTTGGTAGGTATGTTATCTGCCGAACTGAAACTAATAGCCCGTTCGAGTTCCATGATCTCCAGAGGAGGTCACCCCCGTAGGTTCGTCTCATCGGGCACTTTGAGCCAGTTATGATGCTTATGGTATAGAAAGTCTAGTTAGTGATAATGGAAATAATTAGAAAATATAGATTGAACCAAAAAGCCCTAGGTCTTGAATAGCCGGAGGTGAACGATTTCCCAATTTTACAAGTTCTACTGGATCTTGATCTCGATCTCGATCTGGAAAAGCCGTCTTACTAGTCGCTCGGTTAAGGGGTTTGATGATACTATAATACTCAGAGACAAAGCTCAAGTATACCAGATTCTATTTCCACCTTTAGCTGCCCTAAAGACTAGCTGAGTCAGGCCGAGCTAAAGGACAAGGATGTCGTTTCACCCTATGTGCAGAGTTTACGTGGGCTGAACGGAAAGAGATCATCCTCAGGCTACAACTAGGGCCACCAAGTTCGATGCACTCTCGAATTAATCGTGGTGAAATATTCTTTAACCTCTAATTCAGGCTAACGTTCCTTATAAACCCAATTTTAAATGCCGAGTGTAGATTTTAGAGATATTTTGCTTGGCTAGTGGGAACATAGTAGCCTGAACTTCTAAATTCTCTCCATGTGTATATACTGATGCTGGGATAACGTACCGACGCAATATATAAAATTTCAACCAAATGCTTTTAAGTAATGCCGACCTTTATGACCCGAAAACCCACCCAGAAACACCCGAATGACGATGCACGAATAAGGGGAAACATTGCCAATCATGGAACTATCCTTACTATTGAGCCTCGATCTTGGACTTGATCCAACCCTCTAGTCCTCCAGAAGCTATCACCTCTTGCACATTAGGCGGTAGCTCACCAACTCTCTGCTCCCAGGAGGTGCCATCATTCTCGGTGATGACAACCTTGGAGCGGCGGACGTCCCAGAGTAGCTTCCAGCCGGTACGACGTGTCAGAGGCTTCTCGGTGTCGTCTTTATAGGCTTCCCGGAGACGTTGAATAAGCTTTGGTATCTCTACGCCCATTAAAGCATTGTTGATGCTGTTGCGACTGAAGATGTTGCCGAAGCTGCCTGCAACGACAAGAGGAATCTGCTTGGCCAGAATAGCAGTGGCAGCCTGCTCACGAGAAGAGCCACAGCCAAAGTTAAAGCCAGCAACTAGGATATCCCCAGCCTTGGCGATTGTACCGAAGCTTGGATCGTAGTTTTCCATGCATACCTCAGCCATTGTCTCTTTAGTAAGGTTATCCTGATAGGTGTATTTACCTAAGAGACGATTAGTATGATATTTGTATTTTAGAAAAGAAAATAGCGAACCTGGGTAGATGCCGTCTGTATTAATATTATCATTATTACAGAAAATAATTTCCCCTTCTATCTTCTCAGAAAAGCCGGGAAGAATGTCGGTCAGAGTTTCGTCCTCAGTGACGGCAGAACTGGATGGCTGCTCTTCAGCGCCCTCAGCAGTGGCCACCATACTTTCGACCTCACCAATGAGCTTGTCGAAAGCATCTTCAATAGAACGAGCCTTATCAGCGGCATAATCACCGCTGCCCTCTCCGATGATGACTTTCTCTACACCTTCGGGCTTTTGGTACCAACCAGGACCAGCAATCTTGCCCTGAAGAGCACTAGCAGCAACTACCTCAGGGCTGGCAAGGTAAGCTTTACTCAGGCGGTGGCCGAGACGGCCAGAATAATTCCTATTGGATGCACTTATGCCAACCTCGCCTTCCTCTAATAGGCCCGTCCCGAGGCCTATGCATGGTCCGCAACCAGAAGGTAGAGCTTGGGCGCCAGCGTCGAGTAGGACCTGCCAATCACCAGCCTCCTCAGCAATCTTCTGCTCAGCCACAGAAGCTGCTGCAACATAGAACTTGACACCAGGAGAGATCTTGGCAGGCTTGCCGTCCTTGGCAGCTTCGCGGAATACCTTTGCTGCCTGAGCCAAATCGGAACTCCTGGAATTGGTGCAGGAGACAAGATAAGCCTTGTCGAGTGCAATATTCTGCGATTCGAGTTTTTTCAGAGGGTTGGCGATTTTGACAGAGTTGGGGCCGGCTACGACAGGGGAAAGAGTGGACAGGTTTATGTAAAACTCCTTGGCATATGTAGCACCAGGGTCAGCTTCAAGCCGGTTCTCAATCATGTCGTCGATTCGCTTGTGGTTGATACGGTCCTTAGTGGGACTATCGAACATGGCTGCAGTGGTTGCTCTGGCACGGTACCAAGAAATGAGGTTCTCGTCGACGGGGAAGAGCCCTACAGTAGAGTAAGCTTTCATACATCTTTATACTTTTGGTTCAGGTTCATACCGCTCAGCGCACCCCATTCCGTCGTCATGTTGGAAATGGTCAGGCGGTCGTCGATGGGGATACTTCTCAAAGTTTCCGAGTCCGCTGCAAATTCCAGGCAGTGGTTCAAGACCTCGTCCTGGTTCAGAAAGCCGCACAGACCTATGATAACGTCTTTGCCAGTGACTCCAGGGGGGAGTATGCCTGTAAAAGTTATCTTAGAGATCGGTGGCACTTGAAACCAAGTCTTCGATGTGCTCCAGATCGCAGCTGCGTCCGTTCGTACGATAGGGGTTCCCTAAAGATAGTGTCAGTGCCGTGAAAAGGGGTGCTTCAGCCGGTGCAACGTACCAGGCAGCCTATGCCACCGTACATGTTTGAGTGAGAATCACTCGCCACGGTGACTGTTCCCGGCCAGGCGTACCCTGCTGGTATATTAACAAGCTATCCTTTGACAGTAACTAATGGATAGATAACCGTTTACCTTCTTCAACCATGATCTGGTGACCGATGCCATGCCGGGCGGGCCAGAAGTCGATACCATGCTTTCTAGCAAACTCCTCGATCTGGTGATATTTCTTCAGGTTCTGAGGTGATTCGTTTTGCACGTCGTGATCCAGAGTAAAGACAATCTGGCTCTTATCGTGGATTTTGGTAGCGCCAATGGACATGAATTTAAGGGCAACGGGCCATGAATTATCGTGCGTCATACACTGTAGAGAGTGTCAGTGTCATGGCTATCTTTGTACAGAACTAACTCCAAGAGCTGCCTACACGCCAGGGTTGTATAGTGACATAATCGCCAGACTTGACAACTTTGCCAGCGGCAAGGCCGACAGAGTGTCTTTGAATGATCTTCTCGGTGAGGGTCTGGGGACTGGCCGGCGTGCCGGGCTTTCGAGAGGAAAGGAGAGCGTTGGCGTTGGGTGTATTCTCAAGCTGCGTGTAGAAGGCATGTTGCCGTCGAAGAGCGGTCGAGGTGTATGCGCGAGACTGAGACACAGCTATGGAAAGCGACGGAGAGAAGCGAGCGACTGTGATCCGGGACTGTAAATGCGCAGTGGCGACGGCATTGAGAGCAATGGCTCTTCTCTGTAGTAATCTTAAGTGAGTCAAGGTCCTTGCACTCGGCGCAAAGCATTTGTCAATAGAGGAAGGAATGAAACATACAAGCGTAGCCATGGTGAATAGCTATTGCTGAATTGATCGCGTGGATCATACCAGAGGAGTTAAGGCTTCTCTGGACGAGAGCAATCGAGTCGACGGCGGCGGCAGCGAGGGCGGATTGCGAAGTTGTGAATAGCTCCGATCTCGTCAATCGCAGAAGCTAAACCTCGGCGCAAAGTCACCCAGAAAAATAATTTCTCGTGGGGAACTAGTGGCGGGGCGAGTAAACATACAATGTAGTTCCAAAAGTCTGTGTGCACCCCACCCAAACCAATGCATACCAAAAATATCCTTTGATTTCAATCCACCACCAATAGCTCAATTGAGAAGCTATTTACATCTAGTCAAGTAGATTACAGAGGCAATTGATAGATCTTTAATACTTGGTATACCAGCCTCTTGCGCGACGCATTGCTGCAAGCCGCTTCTTCATTGAGTTCATGAGCTTCTCTATAAGATCATCATCCAAGGCCTCCCACGCCGACAAGATTAAGTCTTTCGCCGCTTCTATATCGGCGATATTGTTCTTGTAGTATTGAAAGTCAGGTGTTATCCTATTGATCTGTCTTTTGAGAGCTCGCTATATATGTTCAATCGGATTTAGATCAGGAGAATGTGGAGGCTATTCCAGGAGTCGGATATTATGCCTTCTCATCCACCTTTTCGTCCGTTTTGAAGTATGGATTGGGGCGTTATCTTGCATGAATAGGTCGCCTTGTTCATATAGAGGTAGCATGCCTTCTTCCAGGACGTCAATGTAAGATCTGGATGATACACCGCCCCGGGGAGCATCAGGGTCACCCTCGACGAAAATGAGCCTGCTCTTCCCTGGCTCGTCGCCTAACCAGATCATGGCCCATACCATGATAGAGATAGGAGGCTTGACGTTATGTACGGTGCGTACGAAGTCAGGTCGATAGCGTTTAGTCGATAATCTTATGACCCACTCCTCGGGATGAGAATCCTTGTTTTTGATCGTACACTCGTCACTGAAAAGAACGGCGACCAACTCTTCCTCACGCCCCTTATACTTTCGAGCGAATGCTAGACGCTTTCTTACATCGTCCTTGGTAAGTAATAACCGTTTAGCGGAACGCCATTTCCTTAAATGGACCTCACGTAGTATACGGCGGATCGTAGTCTTTGAACATCCAGAAGTTAACCAATTAACGAGATCTTTATATTTAGAACGAGGGAAGCGGCGAGATAAAGTGATGATATGCCTTCGTATACGATCGGAGAGCCTCGGGCGACCTTTTCTTGGAAGGGATTTCAAGGTATGGTAGATCTGGAATCGTTTTAGGGTCTTCGAAATTGTGTTGCGATGGCAGTGATATTCCTCCGCGATAGAGGCTTGCGTACGGCCGGCTTTTACGGAAGATATAATGCCCGCGCGAGCTTCTGGTGATAACTCAGCGTTACGCCTGCGATTGCCGCTTATTTCAGTGCCAAAACGGCGTACTCTAGCCATGATTTCGTGGAGTTGTTGTTGTTGAAAGATAAAAGGGGGTCGAGTGGGTATGGGAGATTAAGGTGAGTAGGGGGTCAGTGCACACAGACTTTTGGAACCGCATTGTATAAGGCTAGCCCATGATTGGCTGGAGATTTGGCTTCCTACACCCCGGCATATGGCTAGGTACCGCCTGCCTAGATACCGTCACTGCCCAGGATGCTTAGCGCTAGTGCTAGAGGGTGTAGTGCCGGTGCGGTTAGTTGCAATGATCGGATTCATCTTTTATATCAACACACTTGACTTCATCCTCTAATCTTTATTCACCTATCTGAACTTGGTCCATTCGCAATTTCTTAACGCAACTAATCCTCCGCCAAACGAACTACTACTTCCATGCCAGGGCGACCAGAGACAACGAACTCACTTTCAAGTTCCAGATAACCAGATTGAACTATGAAATGAAAGACACAGTTGTAGTACATGTATAGGGCCAATGAGAAATCACTATAGCTCAATGTCGTTCCCATTGTGAGTTGCTATGCTCTCTTTACTTCTCTCTGCTGGCTTCCGACACGACACAAGACGTAAGGTCATGCCAAGATCGAGTCAGATATCATAGCAAAACTTTGAAGGCAAAAGCCGGAAGCCACTGAAAATTGAGCTACGCTGTGAGATCTAAAGCAACGGCCTCTTAATAAAAAATGGCTATGACTTCAGGTTGAAACGACAAATGAGATAACTAAACTTCTTAGTAAGTCGAATACATGATCTACCCCCGTCTTAAGTGCCTTGTCTCCCATAAGAGGTACATAGGTATGTGAGGGACATGTATGTCTTCCGTGGCTTATGGTTACACCAGGCACAAACTTTTAGAGCGTTAAAATACCTAGGTACCTAGGTACTGGGCCATTGGCAGCAATAGGCAAGGCGTGATGGCTTCCTTTGTACGTGAGACTGTCGACTCACAAAGGAATTCTGTCGGCCTGCGTATTTACCAGGTACTAGGTATTTAGGTATATATGACTTGCTATATAACATATCACAATGTAGCCTCTTTCTTGCTCTGCACTCTGAAGCCGCTGTAGGAATTAGTTGCTGGCTCTAACTAGGGAAATGGTCGCGGACTGATGAGACTGTCCGATCTTCGCGCGCGCGTAAGAGAGAGGCGGTCATCAATTCAGGTACCGAGGCGTATGTAGTCAAGAGTGTAGGTATGCCAAGATTAATATCGTACCTTAAGTCTTCACCATAGGATGTGAGCCGTGGACGACGGTATTGTTCAAGCCAACCCTTCAGGAGCAATTCCACTATGCTTCTACCAAGATGCGACCTATGTGATCGTAGGTGGGATTAGTGGTCTCGGCGGATCCATCGCCAACCGGATGGCGGAATCTGGTGCAAAGCACATTCTGATTCTCTCCTATTGGGCACTACGAAGGTGGCGTCCATGTGATGATTGTTCTTAGCGACGGGATAAGCCACTCCAATTCAGCATGCGTACCTCTAGGCACTATGGATCGTCGCTAGCAAATTTTGTTGGAACAGATCTATCAGAACACGTTGTCAAAGCAATTCTCAACGCAACCCGAAGTAAGGTCTAGGGGAATTGGAACTTGCACCATTACCTACATGTACCTCCTAGATACCTAGGTAGGTACCCATCCAACGACCTTAATATTTGAGTAAAGCTCTCGTGCATTGCTAGTATTGGTAGCTCTCTTAGAGAGGGTAATTCAAGTACCTTAGGTACCTAGGTACGCAAGATGCACCTGCAACCATTTGCATTCATCATCGTGGAGTTTTTCGGATATAAAAACCTTGACCTTCGTAAAATCCGGGCATTTTTCAGCCAATATATGAATAGCTTCTCTTCCCATTGGCATTTTAACCAATAGGATACGTGCCTTATACTCTTCCCAGCAGTTTCTAGACTTTCGTTGGGCTTACTCCTAAGCCGTCAAACCACGAGTGGGAAGCAGGCTAAGCAGGGCTTGACAGGGGGGCCAGATCCACGTCCACCAATGAGCTCGTGCTTTTTACACTCCGTCCTGTAATTTCATATTGAAAACATAGAGCCTCAAGTCCCGACGAAGCCGTGATGATGCACTCTTTGGGGGCCGCGAGCTTATTTTATGGAAATTGAACGTTGGAACCAATTGGAACCGTACCTATATACATTCCTTCCCCTCTTCAACCAATGTTTCATAGGAACGCTCAAGCTCACGGTATAACCTTTTATGCTCACGGTACCTCACACTTACTATTCTATATCTAGGTAAGCGATAGCCAAAATAAGTGGCAGTAACTTAAGCGAAACAATATTAACGAACTTTTAACATAAGATAAAATGTAATAAATAGCTTAAATAAAATAAAATAAAATCTCATTATTAAAGCGAAAGCTTTAAATACTTAAATATAGCAAAGCTAGTTAATTTAATTAATTACGTTCCCTTTTCAATAAAATATAAAGTTAGTATGTGTCGCGATCTGACCTGTGGCTTGCCCCGTTATGGCAATGCCTAGGTGTGGCGTTGGATCGCGGGGTAGAATCCCCCGCATCCCATATAGACCCTGATTAGTTTCAATCGTTGGATTGAAATTAGTACCCTTTTGCCGGGGTTCCTCCAACGGACTTGGCAGTGGCGCACCGGTTCAGGGGTTGCCCGCACAGGCCATGACAGTATGTCGTTGTTGAACATATTCTTACTGCCACTTATTTTGGCCACCGCCTGCCAGGTTAGCATTATCCCCTTGACTGGCGGCTTGCTACAATAGCTACTTTTTGCGTACAACTACTGCCAAGCCTACAGGTCCACACGATCATAGGGCTTCCACTTTTTAGATAACCAGTAGGATGGGAGTATATCGCGTTGTGCTGCTGATTTACAGGGGATTACAGTGGATATTGGTGGGTAGGTGGGTAGTATGTGCATTCATAATAAGAGGCTCTTTGTCATTATACGCAAAATGTAGCTATTGTAGCAAGCCGCCAGTCAAGGGGATAGGTATCGGTAGTTTACAGTACAAATCCACATAGAAATCGATGTATCTCTCATACCCGTTAATGACTACCAACCATTACCACCACCACTACTTACTCTACGATCGCCGATCTAAACGACTCCGCTTTCTTTATAAAGAGCGATACTGATCCTGGTATAATCCCCGAGGAATTGCATACGTTTACCAGCCTTGCTAGCGATGCTGATCCTATAAACGATAATTTTACTGCCCTCGAAACTAAGGTATGGGATAACTCGGAAGTAGCACAGCAGGGGCGGCGGCACGATGACGGTACTAGAAAAGATCTGTTACGCGATGGACCCCTTAGGTAAAGGCGCCAGTTATGGGAACTGCCAATCTATTTATAGCGTCGGCGGTAACAAAGTTAAGGAGGGGGCGGCAGCCAGGTTCGTGATACCTTCATATATAGAATACCTACGTGTAGGTAGACCCGTAAGGCCGACGGGCGTGAAAGGTACATCGGTCTGTATATGGATCTATACTGTAAATCAAGTACCCACACCGTGAGCTTGAGCGTTCCGCCACGGAGGAATGCAAGATTGACCAGATTCAGTCTTGTAATGACTTTGTAGCGTGTCTGCGCGTGCAAATTTCTTCTGACAACCCCATCTCTGACCGTTTTCCAGCTCACCCCCACATATGAATTCTTTTTCTTTATGAGTTTTCTCGTGGCGATTAAGATCGTGATGCCTAGCGAATGGAGCACCACACTCATGACAGGAAAAGGGTCGGCTATCACTGTGGGTTTTGAGGTGAGAATCGAGGTTGTACTTCTTCTTGAAAATCCTTTGACAATGCGGGCAGAGAAATTCGGTGATACGAGGTCGCTTTCTTGGGCCCGTGAGCCCTCCTTTTGAAGTCCCCGTATCATGTCCATCTCGTTTAGACCGGGCAATCTCTTCGTCTTCGGGAAAGTCTAAATCGATGTCTTTTATCAGCCCATGTATCTCTTTCATGTGCCTCTCGAGCTCCTTTGCAGAGGTCAAACCAAGAATATTAGTCGGGCAGCCGACGACTGTGCAATGGAACGGGCGAGTATGCTTATTCACATGTCGGTCTCTTTGATCAGCCATCGGGAAGCCATCGCAGAAGTATCGACAACTAAGCCTCGGGCATTTGAAGATATTCTGCCCGTACATTTCTTTCATCCTCTCGGCCCCTGCCCTCTGTCCCTCGTCAATGTACGTCTTCTCCAGTATATGACGGATGCTATTCGTGATGTTAGTGAGATCAAAAGCGATCTCGTTTTGCTGCATCTCTCCAAAATGTGTCAACTCCTTTCGGATCGACGCTACTGCCTGCTGCAAGTCGTCATGAAAAGAGCGGTCCTGAAATAATCGTAATCTCTTGGCATTCTCCTGTGAGATCGGAAGACGTTTCGTTGGTGAGGTGTAATGAAGTTCAAGGAATGTTTCTAGTGATTCCGAGATATCCCTAAACAACTCGTTGTCTGTGGTTTCGTCTGCAACCTCTTCCAAATGGCGAACCCAGTGAGCGACAGCATACTCCATGAAGCCATAGTATCCCTTCAAAATGAGAGCCGTTACATCCTCTGCGTTCCGGCGAAAGCCTGCCATATTAAGATAGTCAATGGCAAGAGTTGCAAGAGAAATATTTCCTCGGCACACATCCACATATGAACTGGAGATCAGGAAACTACACATCGTTCAGTTTAGTGTCCCATATGGTCGGTTAGTTCGCGTATTTGGATTTCTCACTGTTTAGCCGTGGTGTGCACAAACTCTACCGTCCCATCATCTCGGATTTCTACGAGAGAGCCGCACAAGTCTTTGGAATCAACCCGAAAACGACGTCGCTCCAGATCAACTGATTGTGACTCAACATGAATCGACTTTGCAGCTTGGATTTCGTGCCACTTCAAGGCGCGCTTCGCGCACACGAGCCAACGAAGAAGAGTTTCAGAGGATACTCTTTCAGCCGATGATGCCTGACCCAACAACCTTTCTAAGATCCGAGAATACCTTTTTTCTGTCAGCGTAGCTATTTCTGATTGAGGATCATATATGGAACACATCTTAACTTACGCTTCGTTTAGCTCCCGCGGTACCCGGTCGTCCTCAAGTTCATTTTCAAGGTCTGCAACAGATGTTTGTTGAGAGAGGTTAATTGAAATCAACTTCGCTAGTAAAAACATGCCTATTCGAGCTTTTAGCCAAAGAACGCGATTAAGTACTTGGGTTAATCCATTACCGTCAGCGGCGACCTGAGTCTTGATGGCGATTTGATGGCTCATGTCATCGGAAAGTTGGAATGATGACTGAATCTTATCAGCCGCACTCTTCGAGTATATTTCAATGTCAGCTCTATTGTGCTTGCTCTCGATCTTGAATGACGTGAGAGCACGAAAATCTTTCCTTGCAACACCATCGTCCTGGCTCACAAACAAGCATCGAATGCGATCTTGATGTGGAGGCTGCAAGTTTTCGACAAGCCCACGGAACCATCCGGTAATCCTTTTCCTCTGCTCTCTTTCACACTCGTCTATTCCATCCAATACAATATAGACGCTTGCACAGGTTTGTAGGGCCACCTCGAGGATACTTTCAATTAGCGGATAGGTGTTAAGGACCGGCTCGGAGCTGTTCGAGAACTTATCCCAGTAATATGGCAGTAAGATCTCCTTATTAGTATTGAGAAGCTGTGCTAAAAAGTTGCGACCGATCGAAGTGAAGCTGTTTTTTTCGTCATCTCCATTTTTACAATAGAAAAACAGAGTAATTGGAGGTGGCAATATCTTTCTGATCTCTTCAACGACCAAAGAAGCGAGGATAGTTTTACCTGAAATCTAATTAGCAAATCTACATCAATTTGGTTATATTCGCCTTCATCGTCATACCAGCTCCAGGCATTCCGGTTATCCACAATAACGGAGGTATCGTTGGAAATTTGGGATCGATCCATTCTTTGAATGCTTGAATGTCTAAGAGCCATCGTCCGGTTCCGGGACACTCTTCCCTAATCTTGGAGTACTGGTATTGGTCGTTTTCAGCGTTCGGCGCGCCTAGCCAAGATATCACTTCACGGAGCATTTGCATCTCTTGCACTTCTTTGATGGATTGGAGTTGGCGGGTATGGGTTTCGGTGTCTTTCCTATACACTTCAATCTGAGTTAACGTAGCTTGCTTTTGGACTAGGTCACCATGGCCACGTATGTTGTCTATTAAGGGCCCAAAGCGTGACTTGTAAGTTTTCCAAATTGAACCAAAGATCTGCTTCCACGCTTTTTCCTGACTTAGCGGTAGTATTGTAAATAATTTGATTTTATACGTACTCGGTAATTGGAAATATTTCAACGCTTGACGGTGGAATTCTAGAATATCTTTGTACATGGTGGTCAAGACTTTCAGCATATTTGGATCTGTCTGGAAGAGTTGTTGGTACTGATGTAACAACGGTAGACTCTCGCCAAGCTTCGCATATACGTCGAGTAGCTCATGGAATGCTTCAGCAAAGGATCCCGCGACCTATTACCATGTTAATTGAACTCTATCAGGTACATAGTCATCAATATACTACCTGTAGAATAAACTTCATCGGTCCCTGTGGAAAATTTAGTGCTCTGTAACGACGGGTTATTTGTTTGCGGAGATTCTACCCAAACAAAGGCGACCATCTCGGTAGTGTTGCAGAAGACTTCAATAACCTTCCCAAATTCATTCATTGCTTCGATGAATGGTTGTAGACGAGCGATGTTCTTTCCGCGTCTCTGGGAGTGCTGCGTATTCTGAATATTTTCTATCTCTTTCAACAAGCCTTCGAGAGTCACATCCTTAAATTTGTCTCGATCTCTTTTCTTCAACCCTGATTTGAACTGCACTAAGGCTGTTTCAAAGGCGAAAGCATTAGTATTAGTCGCCATTTCGTCTTGAAATGGGGAATTTGGTGCAAAGAAAGATTTCAATAAGGAAAGAGGATGCAGTCAGTGAACATAATGAGGCTACGACTGCTAATGGAAGGAGATGGATAAATCGAAGACGTGTTAGGTATACTGGTTGGGTCGCACAGCGTCACCTCCTAGGCGCCAAGGCAGATTCTCAGGCTGACAATTCTGCATGTTTAGGCGACTTCCTACATCGCGACCCCAGGGCTCTGACCAAATCTTTTTCTCCTAGGCACTCATCGTATTGATGAACTCCTCTTCCATCCCCCCAACAATAGAAACCATGAGTCAAAACACATCGAGCGCAATCAAACGTCCTTGGTCATTTGGGGATAATCGGGGATTACCACCAGTTGATCAAGCAGGATGGACTGAATGGACTTCAAGTAATCCCTTTCGAACTTCTTCGCAAACTCCTTTTGAGACGATAGAGGGATACGACAATATCCCCTTTCAAGATTTTCCAAACGATCACGGCCAAAGAACTGTCAGCATTGACAGCTTATTAATCAAGCCACCCTCTGTCGAGATACCGTGTGAGACTTGCTTCGGCACAGTGAGGGTGGCTTCGTTCTGAAGGTACTAGGTAATGAATGCTGACGAAATCAGATATCTGGGGTCCATTCCCGCCTAACAACTCCATTTCCCCGTCTTTCAAACGAACCGGCCCAGCACTTTCGTATTCGCCCCGATGGAGCTTACTATGGTCTTAGCCTTAAGTCGTCAAGTCCTACGTTTTCAGTCTTCAGCAAAAAGACATGTGAAGTATTTCGACAATTGTTTTCAGAATGGCGACTGCGATTAGAGGCCTACGCACGAACCAAGGATATACAAGTCACCAACGTTTCGCACCAGCGGCGGAATTTGTCAAGTATAGATGTAGATATCAACATATACGGTACGAGAGAGGATGCTAGGCACGTCGGGAAGAAACTATCATCTTTCGGTGTCACTTTGCAGCAGCCACTCTTTGGACTTGCAAACGCAATGTACTACAATCCCCATTTCCTCCATGTACAAGAAGTATTTGGCCACTATGTTGCTGAAACACCGCTTCTTCCTCTTGGGATGACGCCACCGACGATGGGTTCCGGAGCATGCAGCCTTCTAGAAGCGTCAAGATCACAAGTTGACGAAGACACAGAAGTCAACTCCATACTAAATTCTTTGTCGCATCACGCAGTTCTTCAGAGGCAAATTGCAATCAAAGGTCTAAAGACCCCTCTAAAGGAGTAAGTATAGACATGCTTGGAAACTATGCTGCGAAATATTGATCTCTGTCAGCCATCAAATGGAAGCCATCGATTTCATTCTTCGACGCGAGGTAGATTCACTGCCGCCAGAGCTTGCTCTTTGGCGAGAGCTGGAATCAGACGCTGGCGACGTCATGTAATTATTCCCTACCTACTAACCTATCTACACATTGGCACTAATCCCTATCATTCTGCAGTTATCAACACATCATCAGTGGTACTAGACGGCAAACACCAGCAGAATCCAAGGGTGGGATCCTTGCTGATGAAATGGGTTTGGGAAAGACCATGGTTGCATTATCAACTATTGCTGCGTCCTCAGACCGTGCATTCAAGTTTGCATCAGAAAATCTACAATCTAATGACGAGCAGAATAGTCCAAGGCTCTCGAGAGCCACCCTTGTCATCGTCCCCTCTTCCCGTAAGCGATAAGACATAATCCTCAATCCAAAAGCTCATCCTTCTACTACAAAACACTTCTTTCTAACTGCATGTAGTTTTGATAGACGGCTGGATCGACGAGATCCGCAAGTAGGTGCTTTGAGCTGAATCGTTGGCTTATTTCTACCGGCAGATTAACATTTTCTTCAGGCATATATATCCAGGATACATATCATATCATAAATATCACGGACCAAGAAGGGAAGAAGGCTCTGATGAAATATTCGCGCATGATATAGTCTTAACCACTTATGCCACAGTGGCTACTGAAATAAGTAGTGGCCGAAATATACTTGGCAATGTGACGTGGTTTAGGATCATCCTAGACGAAGGTGAGTTAATATTATATACCAACGTTTATATACGAGCTACATTGGAAGATGCACTAAAACAGTTAAGCGCATGAAATTCGAAATCGGGCTACTAAACAGTTTAAAGTCGTCACCAACTTGAGGGCTCAATACCGTTGGTGCCTCACTGGCACACCAATTCAGAATTCCCTTGATGACCTTGGTGCGCTTGTCACCTTCATCAAGGTCCCCCTGCTGGATGACCCCATGACATTTCGA
Organism: Hypoxylon crocopeplum; assembly: GCA_022578875.1. Classification (NCBI taxonomy): domain Eukaryota; kingdom Fungi; phylum Ascomycota; class Sordariomycetes; order Xylariales; family Hypoxylaceae; genus Hypoxylon; species Hypoxylon crocopeplum. Next base: position 770,804 of record MU399567.1, read on the forward strand.
AGGTTTATCGTGAATGAGTCTAAATCCGGTACTCGAGAGCGTTTCAAGAACCTTGGAACTCTCCTGGGATCGATTTGTTTACGACGAACGAAAGATGTTGTCGGTTTATCCGATCCTACCGAACAAATCCGCCGGCTTGAATTCACACCTTCGGAGAGAGAAGAATACAACAATATGCTTTCTAGATGCCGGTCTCGTATAGACATGTATGTGAGTAATGGTTCGAAGGGAGTGAGCTCAGCAATGCTACAGTCACTCTTGCAACTGCGTCTGTACTGCAACCACGGTAAAACTGGCCACCCATCGCAGTCTACGTCATGTGATCCAGACGAAGTCCTGAGTTACCTTCAGCAGATGGATCAAGCTCTTTTTGTGTGCTGTTCTCGCACTATCTATTCTATCAACGATATTCCTGGTACTGATGGCGGATCCATCTTGTCATCCTGTTCGCATTTAGTCTGCCGAGATTGTCAACCCCAGCAAGAGTCGAGGCCACCACGATGTCCACAATGCAATCCCGGAATCCAATCTGCTGGCGTCCCACCACTTCTCCAAGACATGAGATCAATGCAAATTATTCAGACCGATCGTTCAAGCGAAATCAACGGAGGTTTTGAATGCCCAACTAAACTCAAAGCATTTCTAAAGGACATTCAACAGCAAGAAGGTTGCAAAAGGTGCGTCTAATCCGAACATGATAGTCTATAAGACTCAATAACTAAACGTGCCATCTAGCATTGTGTTCTCGTCATGGAAGAAAACGCTGGACCTCATTGGTGAACTTCTCAAGAGCAAAGGTTTGCCATACTATTGTATTCATGGCTCCCTCCCGCTGGAAGGACGAAGACGAGTCTTGCACGAATACGAAGCTGAAGGAGGAGCAAATATTCTCTTGATGACTTTAGGCACTGGAGCTGTTGGGTAAGCCGTTCTATCTTTTACGAACTGCCAGACGGCAGAATATATACTGTACTAAAAGCTTGACTTCCTCTATAGACTTAACCTTGCCGTAGCGACACGGGTATATCTTCTTGAGCCTCAATGGAACCCTTCAGTTGAAAAGCAGGCATTCGGCCGAGCTGTTCGTTTGGGTCAGAGGGAACAAGTAACGATCATCCGTTATATCATGAAGAATACAGTGGAAGATGTAATGCTCAAGGGCCTCATAATTCTTTTGAAATTTGTGACAGCTAACTCATGACACAGACTAATATCCTATCACGTCAAATAAACAAGCTACGACTTGCGTCGGGCGGTTTCGAGCAGAGATCACGGGGCGGCCAATCCGATCGGATCGAGGCTTTACGGGTAAATATTACTTAATCGTCTTCAGGAATGATGCTAATATTCATAAGAAACATTTTGGACTTCCAGAATCAACTAGCCGCTTAAACAAGCCAAGGTAGACTCCGGAATCTAGTCCAACTGACGTAGCTAGTCCATTCGAAAACTCTACCATTGACATTGATCAGGGCGGTATGCTATCGGAGTTAAGGAGATAGGGGTTACAGTCTCGAATGTATAATATACGGGACTTGGCCCTACCATAGTTCGGAAACATAAAAATATAAAGAAAATGCTAGAAAGTTTGTAAGGTTACTTCTCTAGGTATATCACAATTACTTGGTACTACTAATGAAGCTTATGCAATTTTGGAGAGGGATCTTTGTTTACTAATACATACCTTTTACTCACCATCGCCCTATTGGTGCTTCAACTGATACGGATTGTCGAATGGTGTAATGCCACCGTCAGCCAAGTTTGAGGCTCGTGGGAGGCGTCTGGTATTTTAGCATGCCTCCAGGAGAGACCTGAGCCCTCCCCCGTACCTAAAGGTTAGTATGCATCCTTCTATGGGCTTGGAAGATCAACGTCGATGTTGAGGTGCATGAGGAATTTACGCAAGGGTTCTCCTTCGAGCAACATGTTCCTGTGAATAAGCTGCGGAACATACTCGTAAATGGGGAATCCTTGCGGTACAAGCCACATGATGGTCGGCGCTGACCTAAAAGCCATTGCCTTGACCATTTGTGCCCGCTGTGCTCTAATGGAGGGGCCTGATGTATGTCAATCAAGTGTTCGAGCACGGCTGGGTAGCCAGCTCGCATAGCGGCGTCGGCTAACGGTGAGCTGCGGCGCCAGGTGACGTACAAGGGATATTGAACGAGATAGACATTGATGAAGCGCTTCAGGATGCGCATAGGCTGGCGCGTGCGGAGCGCCCAGCCGAGGACTGACTTGTAGCCCAATTTCCCTGCCTCCCGGTGCTCAGGGCTGGCAACCACTCCACCCACGTCCACATAGGACGATGTGGAATGTGTATACTAAGTCCACCATCTCGTCGTTGTGAAGTGGTTCCATATGGCTTTATGTGTAATATATGGGCCACAATGGAATAGTGGATGAGGTTATCGCGGAGTATTCGGACTTCCGAAAAGGGAAAGTGGAGAAAGAAAAAAAACGGCGAAAGCGAAGCAAAAAGGCGACAGCGAGGTCGACGATAGTATCACTTACCTTACTTACCTTCTCGATACCTTTAACAATAATAAACCAAGAGATAAGTTTAACATAATAGGGATAACGGTAGGTTTTATATGCGAAAACTGATCTAAAGCAGGTTGGCTGATTACAATTTATTGATCGACAACGCGTCGGCTATGCGTATGCCGAATTTTTCTATTGGTCGATAACAAAATCAGTAACCAGGCCGCCAGGTTGACAAGAATCAGTAATTAGGTACGGATCCGTAGACGCGTCAAATATAATACGCGTTTCACCTACCTGGAGCCCTGGAATAAGGGGGCTGGGGCTTTGGAATAGGGGGGCTAATCTTAGAATAGGGGAGCTGATCTTACAAAAGGGGGGGGCTAAGAGGGACCTCTGGAACGCCACCTCAGCCTCGACAGCCTCACTGTTAGTGCCACCACCGAAAATACTAGGGAGCACTAACATTTGGCCTGTGCCTACCTGAGGACTCCACAGTAAGTACACTACCTAGGTATTCCACCCACTCCACATCTACGAGGCCTCATATGTAGTTGATGAGTAAGCAGGCAAGGGTCTCGTGGAGTGGACGAGCGTGGATGTGGATTCACAATGTGGCCCACGTGTGGAATAGCGTGGAGTGGTTGCCAGCCCTGCCGGTGCTCCTTGTGCCGCTGTGCGTCTCTAGTGACCATCTCACCTAGCTTTGCTAGCATAGCCTTGCTTGTAACACCGAGGCTGAAGATGTCAGCCGGGTCGTCTAGCTGCTCAACTACTATCTCGTAGATCTCAGTTGGTAGATCAAAGAGCATAGTACGAGATGAGCTTGGGGATGCCATTACCGTTAGAGGAATGGCTTTGTTTTCTTTGGCGGAGTGAGAATGGTCAATTACAGAATTGTCTTTGTTGTTGATTGCAAATGTTGTATTCTTTGCCTTTGACTGGATGTCTTTGGAAGCGATATTGATGAAAGGAACTGAAAGACCACAATGACTTTCATGATGCTTAAACTAAATAATAAACAACTGCTAGTAATGAAATAATCCTTTTGTCTTATTGTATTTCTAAACAAGCAATGCGTTGGTGCTCGTTAAGATACACCTAGAGAGTCCATGAACAGGCATCGTCGCATATAACTAGCAGTCATGTTGGAAACAGTGAACTAATGAAGAGGACTCGTTAATAAAGGGTATACTTTGGGATATGATAGTGCGTATCGTCAATATCACATAGTACAGGAAGCATTTCTTGACTTGAGACTTTATGTATTAACCCCATCCAGGATCCTACAGATAGTCATTACTAACAGGGAACTGTTTAGAACAGACGTCAATCATCACAGCGGAAATACAATTCAGGAATTAACATCCTTAACGGAACCTCCAACTTATTCAGACTATGATCGTAGTCCCATCTTGTTAGGACACTATCTTCGGGACCGGGTCGCAGATTGAAGAGCTAACCTCTCTTGGCCTGTGCCCTCTCCTCTGAGTAGGGAACATAAAGACGTATCGAAGTCTAACCAGACATCGTGTATACAGTATAGATAATTAACAAGAGGATGGCACCTTGCAGAAACATAACCTGCATCATCAAGGACGGATTAGAATGCTGGCACGGGAAGGAATAGGCAGGAACCAAAAGCGACTCACCATCTGTACCCATGCCCTCAAGACATCGAGATTGTACAAGACATCGATCGAGTGGAATGCATAGTCGAGACTAGCATCGTGAATTGCTGTGATCTGTTGGATGCTCCGGTTGTGTATCGACAATATCTCTTGAATGATCTCCTGCTGTCTTCCAAATGCTTCTATCTGACGGGAGACTGATTCTTGGTGTCTCGGAACCCGCTCAGCGAGCTGAGCTTCGAGCGCCGCTATGTCTCGCGAAAACCGGCGTCCGGGATTATGTTGATTCGTCTCTTGCGGGTAGTCATCCCGAGAAGAGAGGCGAGGCGAGGGGCCTGTCCTACGACGTTTCGGAGGGTGTTCTTCCATGGCTTGGAGATGGTATATTCTACAGTGCCGGTCCAGAGTTAGTATTTGATAGCATCCAAGAGTCACTGTACCCCGCCAGGAGTTTGCGGGCGATCTGACCTAACTGCGCGTACTGAAGATTCGCCTCTAAACGGCGAATGGAATTGTCTAGGACTCGCGCTGGAGTTCTGTTTCTGAGGGCCCTTTCAGTGCGTGATTGAATTAGGGAGAGTGTGCGGGAGGGAAGATGGAATTAAAAGTACCACCTAGGTTTAATGTGTGCTAAGTAGGCATACAAGAATTGCCAATGCCTAAGGACGCGTCAAAAAAAATATAAGGCAAAGAATTACATCCTAGGCAACGGCGCTTTCTCGTTGCGAGGGAATAGGAAGGCGTCGCTAGCATGATAGGATATTTACACCCACCTACGTATAGGTAAGTACCTAAGTACCTAGGTACCTGTAGTAATCGACGCTACACTCCAGCCAATAAGCTGATACGAGGACAAGCTCCACATTCCTATTCAAGTATTTCAGTTCAACTCAACGGCCCACTAGCGAAACCAGCATAGCTTCGGTCGAATTTGTTACGTGGCGAATTCTATGCGATTAAGATCTATCACCATAGCCAGGGAGGTGACAAAGCCTTAGGCTGAAGTCAAGCACAAGAACGTCCTTTCCGATCACTAGTTACCAGACTATACGTGAGTCTATGTGGTTCAATTCAGCCGTGATACCTTTTGTTAGATCATGGATATACCTATATCCGAGAACCCTGAGGTGCCCCTAGGTACCTAGACAGGTATTCATCAACATCAAGTGCAGGGCTAGTCTTGATGTTCGTTAGTCTAGAAAAATAAAGACACACACGCGTCACTGCTAGCTAGAAGATCTTTCTAACCGCTTATTGCTCGTGGTCCTAGGCTAGACGTGAAATATACCCCCTACCTATCTATTACTCGACGATTTTAAAAGACACAGTTTCCACGATTAATATGGTACCCTCCTGACCCTTGGGCCGGAATCCCGCGCTTGGGCCCCTTAGTGATCTTAAGTTTGATGTCAGTGGATCCTGGGATACCTACCTACCTAGGTATGTCTTGAGACTTGGGCGGTGAAATTGCGTCGCTGCAAAGCCAGACCGTGTTGAACACAGTGTGCCATGTCTAAACAGTCACCAGCTTAGGGGCGAATGCGTCGAGTGCCACTGTGACAGAAAGCTTTAGAATAGCACCTTCACTATCTCCGTGCCTGTATGTAGGCGATGTACCGAGAGCAAGACGTATTGGTGTACCTTCCAGAGGAGTAAAGTGAGGCTTGATGCGCGCGCTCGGAGATGCTGAACTATTTGCCGATGAAGCCCTAGGGAAATATTTTTTTCTCCACTGTGCTTCTCTCAATATTCGAACACTGCTTGTCTAGCAACAAATTCTCGTAACTGGCGTGTCTTTATCACTAACGACGCTGCTCGTCAATTCTTCTCGGCCAGAAGTCGATGTATCGCGATTTAGGTAGTTCGCAAGGTGCCGCAAATCTAGTGTGGAAACTTGCTACTGTTGCCCAAGAAGGCTTTACTAGCGCAAATGGGGAAATCAACTTGAACAGCTCGGGCTGAGCGACAATACTCATCCCTTTGGTTAGCGATGGGATGGAGTCGATACAGCCCTAGCTGGTAGCTAGATACCCGTATTGTCTAGGTACCTAGGTAGACCTAGAGATCCTCGTTTCCCCCGAAAGTATACCTAGGTACTAACCCTTCTATGACTAAAGTCTTGAGAAATGCGCAAAGAGATCTAGATGGTGACTACTAGATTAATACGTACCACATCGCAACACTAATACCTCGAAAAGCATATAGGCTTTGGCTTAGAAGGGCTATTCATAAATACATATATAGTTGAACTCGTTCCCATATAACTTACAAGATACCTGCTAGTCTTCCCAATCATTCCACGCTCCTAGACGAAAAGTACAAATACAGTAGATAGACCGGCCCAATTCAACACTTGTGAATTCTTAGAATAGCTTTTCAAACCACCTTGTTCGTAGTATAGTATTGAAGGTACATGATATCCTCGTCTAAATGTCGAATTCGTCTTCGTTTTCTCGAAAATCATCTTGGTTGATAGCATCAATCTTGTCTACCAGACTGACGAATTGAACCCTCAAGTGGCGCTGATACCACCATCCAATGTAAGTCATGACCACTAGGAATATAGTTACAGAGACCCCACACTGTAACCAGAATCTCTGGGCCATTTCGTAGTTCAATTGGTTGACATTATCTAGAGTTGTTGTTGTCTCTAGCACATGTCGATTGGTCCAATACTGAATCTGTGAAACCACACATTAGCTTCATGAAGGTGCTATAGTGGTAGAGATCAAACCTACTGGAATGAAACATAAGCAATTTCTGTACAGCCCAATGAGAAGAAATACTAACAGGAAGTTAGGTTGATCCCAAAAGCAATACAATATAAAGGAATACTTACCAGTACCAAACACACCACTGAAGATAGCTGTTAGGATTCCAAGTGCAAAGCATATATACCAAGCGATGTTAGCCCATAAGCCTGGTTGAATTCGAGGAACAGCCAAGCTTCTCCACCACCAAACCCAGTCACACGTCCAAAGAAGAATGAGCCACGTTTGTGAGCACGCATATACCAGCATCGTCATGGACCGGCAGCTGAGTCCCATCGTCGGAGTAGTGTAACTGCAGAGTTGTCAGCCAAGAGTTTGGAACTTTTCTTATCATTGTGTCTAACTCACCTTATCAAGCCACCGAGAAATGTAGGCACATAGAGCAATAACATAGCTGGTAGTATGATGTACAGAGTCCATCCATCGGGCCCAAGTCCTAAGACTTCTCTGTCTAGCCCTGACAAACGAGGATACTCTTGAATGTATCTTGATATCCACGCTGCCTTGCAAGCTCCACGGTCCCACAGCCATGCCGTCTGATATCGGCTCTCGTACATATGCCCGAAGATGTGGGATGTCGTGCGGCGCCACATTTGTTGCATTTGAACTTGAATTGAAGAGCTAGTGACCTCTTCCAGCTCATTCCCGATGCCCTGAACACGAGTAGTTTGGCTGCCCAGTGTGCTATTCATGGAAGCAAGACGCTGTCGGTCTGATACGACGCTGCCCACTATCCCTTGCCATACGTTCGGGTTATTTCCGGCAAGCAGGAGACTACTGACGATGGCGATATGAGGAATTATCATCCAAAACATGCCGAAAGCGATGTTGTGAGCTGTCCAGCTAGAGACGGGGCAGTCAGCTCATTGTATGATGATGACGAGACAGGTGCCAAATGAGATTTAGCTTACATACCTGTCCCCAATCATGCCAGTAGATTCTACGAGGGTGTAGATGAAACCGCCCATGTAGAATACGAGGGCCGCCCCAACAGCAGTTCCGAAACTTGTCTGAACTGCTAGCATCGACTTCAGTCTCACTTTGGTTGTGTCAATATGAGACTGATTTAAATTATTGTGAAGCTCAGTTTCCGTAAAGGTCTTGACAAACAAGCTCCCATCATTTGCCTCTATCCTGTCGGTATCTGGATAGGGAGATCCTCCATGGGAGTTCAAGTAAGCCTTGGCTGGGCCGCTGTTGTCAGAGGTCTTCTTTCGGAACGTCGAGCTCACAGGGGTAAACTGGCGTCTCATTGTCTCTCTGGGTAACACTTTTACCAACGTGATAGAGTCTTCCCACGCGGGAGATAGGTCCAGGTTACCCAGAAGGACCACTAGTAGAAGGTGAACCCTTTCTCGGACTGATAAACTATTCACATTAACCCGAGACTCAAGATAGCGCAGAATGCGTTTGTCGATCAAGGCTTCATAAATTCCGGAGAGCAACACGGGCCCGGACATAGCAAAAACTGTCATCAACCAGATTATTGTGTCCAGGGTCACTAGTATCGATGCAGCAGGAATTTTGTAGAACAGAGCAAGTACTTCCGACAAGGACGTCAATTGCCGCGGTACAAGGGTATGGGAAACCTTCAATCTTCGTCGCCGAGGAATCGAAAGGACGAAAATGGCAGACGGGGATATGTAAGAGATCAAGGGCCGCACCCACTCGCCGAGGTCCTTGTTACTCGACAGTTGCCATCCTTTGCAGTTAGAGTTGCACCAGTCGTAGGTTATTGATACTTGCGGCTCAGTCAGGGAAGAAGACGATCCGTTGTAGGTCGAATCACAAGGAAACTGATGGCTGAGGAGTGAATCGATGGTACCATGCAGAATTGTCTGTCCGGGCTTGAATGTGACGTTTCCATTTTCGATTGACAAGGAGTCGTTGACAGCTAAAAGGCAGCACCAGTATACATCGCCCCCTCCAAGGTATGGGTTGCGGTTCGATGGTTGGCTGGGGAGGTCGGCCAACTGACCGTTGAACAGTTCGCCTAAAGAACCGTATGCAAGAACTCCTTGGAAATAGTACAGAGAGAGGATGCAAAGCACATAGATTGTGAACATGACGATTTATTATTCTTCATTCCCAGTACTGCGGTTGCATTGTGATGTTGCTAAGACTGCTGGTAGAGCAGATATGAAAGCGGCTTAAATATTTGTACTGAGGGCATACCAGCATTTAAAATCTAAATGGGTCGCAACCGACACATATCGCCTTACGGTGCCGTAGGTAAGGCAATCTTACGCTTTTCCAGGTACTGGCGCGGATGAATCACCAAAAAGCGTTGCTGGCCAATGAAGGACGAAAGGATTCGACTAGAATATGAACCGGCTTATTTGATGGCGAAGCTGCTGTCGACGGATATCTCGGTGAGGCTGGGAGGAGTCGGATAAGTTGTTCTTACACATGTACCAGTCAGAATTCAGGGTATGTTCAATGCTCCGGTTCCATTGGCTTCATTACTTTGTGATCTTTCTGTGAGGCTGGGGAACGCTTGGCTCCGGTGTCGGGTAAGAATAGTAGACCAGTAAGAAGGCACCGTAAAATTTCAATTCCAAGATACAACGCCTCGAACGCGTCAGTCCCGCAGGATCCGTTGTCCTGGAAGCCTAACTACCAGCACAATCAGGTGTGCAAAATTATTGCCCAATACGCCCGACAAGACGCTAGATACAATAGATCCACAGTACGGCAAGCCACACGCATACGTTGTAATAAAAATAGAATTCTGAAATGTAAATACCTCTTGCATCTCGCATTATACTCATTAGACGCAAATTTCCTGCTATATGTCAAGTGTGCCAACACTCACTACCTACCTACATCTTAGCTGTTAGGTAAGGTGTACCGATAATGATGATCTTATATAACAATAAGTACCGAGTAAGTCTTACTGGGAATATTTTGCAAGCGCTAACCTCAATCTTATAACATTGTCCTTTCTCCAATGCTATAAACATGTTATAGCTAGGAATTTAATGGGAGAATTCATGAATTATCATGTCGAGTACCTTAGGTAGACATGGATGGTTGTAAGCTGGTAACCCTCTTATATGAAAATAAGAATGTTGCAATTGTTATATCAGAATAGTAATTTGTACACCTGATACGTGCTATAAGCGAATGACACGCTGACAGGGTGATATTCAAGCCGGAAGCGCAACGTAGCATATACCCCCCATTGAGCTACTGTCTCTATATTACCTGGCACCTACCTACCTATGTAGGTAGGTGGTAGGTAGCCTCCTGGTCTATAGGTGCGTACAAAATGGCTGGTCCTTGGCGTCCGGTGACCCTATTTGTTCTGTGAGAGGAGTAGAATACAGCTACTCTAAGCAGCTCCATACAACCAAGTTGCAATGTCCGACATTCATTCGGATTCGTATGAGTTCATATCTCCGACCAAATTGCATGGCTTGCTTCAAGCACATGTTGTTCTTGTGACAGGAGCAGGCCGAGGCATTGGCCGATCAATTGCGTTTGCCTTTGCAAAGGCGGGGGCTTCAGTTGCGTGCATATCCAGAACTTCTTCTGAGATAGAAGCTGTCGCAGCCGAAATCGAATCAGCGTGTGGGGTGCCAGTACTCGCAATTACCGCCGACGTATCCGAACCCGCAACGCCTTTGCGCATTGTGGCGGAGGTTGAACAGAAGCTTGGTCCGATCGATGTGCTTATCAATAACGCTGCGATCAGCAAGATCAACACATTGGAACACGAGAAAGACTTTGACTCATGGTGGCATGTAGTCGAGGTGAATCTAAGGGGGCCCGCAGCCTTAACACACGCCGTTCTCCCAGGGATGCTCAAGCGCGGGAGAGGAAATATCATCAGCCTAGCAAGCAGATGTGGAAGTGGCAACATTCCGTACACCTCCGCTTACAGTGCCTCGAAAGCAGCGTTAATTCGATTCCATCACGTCTTGGCTATCGAGATCGGCCCACGTCCCGTCTATACCTATGTTGTACAACCCGGAGACGTTCCTACGAGCTTATCTAAATCTCCCGGTGTGATCGACCTTGAAACCCTACGACGGGTTCCGAACATGAGGAAGATGCTCCAAGCTACTGCTGGGCAGTGCACAGAAACTCCAGAGCTGACTGCGGACACGCTCGTCATGTTAGTTGCAAACGATAAAGCGAAAGTCCTTTCCGGAAAGTGTATCAATGCACAGCAAGACATGGGCCAAGTTCTGGATGAAGCTATGAAGCTAGAAACTGGTCGTATTGAACGGGATAGCTTGTATGTTCTCAAGGTAGAAGAACTCTGACAATATGCACTTCAAATTTTGCGAAATTTGCTCCGGAATTACAGACTTAAGAGAATACCAATGCCCTGATCTCTACACTCTCTCGGTGCGGTGCCCCCGATCTAACCTGCGCGTGTTTGAAAGAGACATGAGGGCAGCCTGATATCTTGCATCAGTACACAGTTAAGCAGTCTAATCGTAGAACCATGTCAAGGTTTCTTACACTTTGCTTTGGCATTGTGAAGGGAGTCGAACGTCTTAAAGACAAGAACTTCATCCTTCCGCTGCATTTTCAAGTAATACCACCGTGCAGATGGATTGTAAAGCGGGTATATGCTTTCGCCCGTGTAATCGCGGCGGACATGGTCGGCACATATAAGATCTCGCTCCTTAATAGAGCTCCCGTCGCAAACTGCCAGAGGATAATCCTCAATTGGCTCTGAAATCGGCCGCCATACACTGTCAATGTTAGGTTCAAATCTTCGTAATGGAAAGACACGGCAAGTTACTTGATAATACGGAACCTTCGTCGAAGCAACGATTCGGCTTGGTCACCCATATGAAAGTGGACACGCTGATAAGCACCAGCTGTGCTCTGATCTTAGAGCCGGTGTCGAGTCGTCAGTGAGACTACATCGACCTTTAAGGACCCAATAGGAAGTCATCGTACCAACGTGAACTGCTTCGACGGGCTTGAGGTACCGAGTAAGGTCATTCAAATCAATTTCGCTACCAGGCACCTCGAATGTCTTGCTCCTGTCGCTTGAACGAAGCTATATTTACAAGAGCGATTCAGTTCCGCCATATGTACCACGTGTAGGTAAGAAGAGCTTACTCTCCAGTCAAACACATAGACTTCCTCGGCATCATCTATATTCTTTTTGAGCCATTCACTCATCAATGGGATGTATTCCTCTTCGATCGTGTCTTTGCTGAATTGCGGCAAAGCATCATGCTGTTTCACAAATGTGAAGCCATGGTCGTCCAAATTGAATTCATCTTCATGCCCGCGAACATCGTGCATCTGCTCTTCATCGAACAGCCGAAACGAGAGGTTTGAAGTGGGACAGCCTGGAGGGACATTTGTTATGATCTGGTAGGGCTTCTCCCTTTCAAATAAGGGGTTCCATTCAAGATATCGCAGTTTTACGGTCTCCATAGCTCGTGAATGTCATCAAGGTGTGATGAAAATGCTGTAACCGATACTGCTACTTAGGTACCTACCAGGTAGACAATCACAATCACAAGCACGCCACACCTTTATCTCGTAGCCTAGAGGGCAATTACTAATGTACAGCTATGTTATTTCAACGGCCAGTGGCGGCTCAGTAGTTGTTGGTACGTATCTAACGTGGGATGTATCATATGGGACACCACTAGGCCATGGCACCTCCCTTCTACCCCGCTAAGTTACAGTAGTATGCGATATCACGTAATGAAGGATAAGCTATGAGAGACTGTGGTTGGTTGACTGTTATGATAATGTTGTATGTATCTGAAGAATCAAGAGAATGAGCGATCCCGTAGCTTGGATACACCCCTGGATAAAGTGATCGTATGACCCCATACTACACATATATGCCTCGTTGCCAAGCTTAGACAACATAACTACACGCATACTATAACTCGAAACCCCTCTGATGCTTCAGCAAGGGTTTTCTGGTTCATCACGTCTTTGTCCTGCTCTCGTGATGGGTCAAAATCTAAAAATGTGCATATATTGTTAGGATTTTGAAAATGGCGAGCTCTAGTGTAGATTATTGGGAGTAAGATCTCACCAGCTTGTTTAGGCAGCCACGTGCATCACAGGAGGCTTGCTCCAATCTCCATCTCCGTCAACTTTCATCAAATCCTTCCCCTCGCCATTAGTGGGATTGGTCTTGGTAACGTTCTTCATGAACTTTTTCCAAGGCTGTTCACGATTGTCTTTTGAAGGTGCAGTGAAGTATTGCGAAATCTCGGAGCTGATCGAGGCAGGGCTAGGGGATCGATCAGGGGTATCGGAAGTGTTAGGCGATGACATCGTGTCTGCTGGGTGGACTGGAGGAATTGCGAATAAAGGGTGATTCAGAGGATGGTATTCTCTACCAGATAATCTGGAATGTGGTTGAACCGGGGAGCCTTTAAACATGATACAAGGTAAGACATGCTCTCACACATGGTTCTATCCCCCACACTCAGAGCCTCAAAACTGATAGTATGAGAAAGATAAGGATTTGTGTGTGGTGAAAATCTGATTGGATTTGAGGCTGAAGGTGGTCACAAGGTTACCTCTGCATTAACGCCCAAATTGTTAGGAGGATTCATAGCCCGCGACATGCCGTAGACGGGGTTGTATTAATTGGTCAACAGCTGCATACTAGATTTATGCATGAGGCCACAAGGACACAATTATTGATGAAGGCTTTGGTCAACTCTGAAATGCTTGAAGATGCTGATCTGTGTCTAAGAAGGGGTGATTTGGGTCGTACTTCTACACCCATATAATGTCTGTCTACACGCAGGCACCCCTTAATCTCTATTGACAATCCAGTCACACTGCAAGTCGGTACCTAGGTACCTTTATTGACGTTACATATCCCTTGTACATACATAATGTATGTAGCATAAGCATAAATTTCTTCACGTGACTAGGTACCAGCCTTGTTCTCAACTTCGTCAAGAGTGGCGCAGATCGCCAATCAGGAGTCAACCATAGAGGATTTGTATCGTGTTCTCTCCGGTTAGAGACAAGAATCACAGCACAACGTCAAATAATGCAGACATCCAAGCGAACATAATTCGTCACAGTCTCTCTGCATGTTCCCGCCAATCTTACTCACTGAGGCGACCATACTCATGCAGAGGCCCGCACATCTGTTTCCCTGGCATGACGAAGCCGGCACGTCGCAGAGGCTCACCGCTTGCTGCCCGAACTGGACCAACCCCCGGACCTTCCCATACTTAGCCCGCCCGCAAGAACTATGCGTCTCAGGAGGCCAAGGGCGTACCACCATCGAGGGCGGGTCGAAATCATCATGCTCTTTGCCTCTGTGTTTGGAGTAGCTCTTACCTTTTTCTACTTTATTAGTTCTGCTCTGCCAAATCTTTGGGCTGGGAATAGAACAACCCTTCCTCTCCCTGCCGGAACTGTCAGCTCCGATGGTCGTCTTGGAGCTGTTGCTTCAGTCAGCAAAACTTGCAGCAAGGTTGGCACGGATATCATTAAGAGCGGCGGAAACGCCATCGATGCAGTATGCACCCTTCTCAACACTATAGTTCTAAGTCTATGATACTAATCACCCCATCCATCTAGGCTGTCGCTGCTCAGTTTTGTCTGGGAGTAGTTGGTAAGTCTCCTGGTGGACCCATAGCCGTTCTATTTCCGAATGCAGCCTAACCACGATAAGCCCCGAACCTCACGGGCCTTGGGGGAGGTGGTTTTGCGCTGGTGAGGAGCAGGAATGGATCATATGATTTTGTCGACTTTCGGGAGGCTGCCCCGGCGGCTTCATCTGAGGATATGTTCGAGAAGAACCCCAACTCATCTTTAGAAGGTGGCCTTGCGAGGTTGTTAAATGATCTGTGATTGTTCCTCACTCAGCTAATTCTCATGCAGCGGCATACCAGGCGAAATTCGGGGCTTGGAATACCTCCATACAACATATGGCTCCCTTCCATGGTCGCATCTCTTGCAGCCGGCCATCCAGTTGGCTCGTTTTGGTCATGTCGTCACGAAAGACCTTGATGTTGCCATGGATACCTATGCTGCGAGTGGATTCCTCGTCCAGGATCCTTCCTGGGCTGTCGACTTTGCCCCCAATGGAACACGGCTTCACGAGGGCGATTTGCTGACTCGAAAGCGGTATGGAGAACTCCTCCAAAGCATTGCCAACGATGGCCCTGATGCTTTCTACACTGGGAAATCAGCGGCTGCGATAGTCCAGGCCTTGAAGGCAACTGGCGGAATAATGACAACAACTGATCTGAAAGAATATTCAGTTACTATCCGCGAACCACTCAGCGTCGACTACCGAGGATTTAAGATCATAAGTGGAGGAGCGCCTTCTAGTGGAGCAGTAGTACTCCAGGTTATGAAGACTGTAGAAGGATATCCCGACTTCGGCAAGCTAGATGCCATTGACCTAAATACTCATCGATTAGACGAGGCCATTCGATTCGGTTATGGTGCTGTAAGTGTATGCCGTCCCGTGACATGGAAATCGAGCTAATCTCGCGTGATATATCAGAGGACTTTGTTCGGCGACCCCTCTTTTGTTGGAAACGTCACAACGTTCGAGCACGGGATGCTTCGAAATTCGACCATCGTGAAAATTCGTGGGCGAATTTCCGACTCTCATACTCTCCCGGTCTCTGATTACAATCCACTAGGACTGGAGAGCATCGAAACGTGTGTCATGATCGTCTGAAGTCGATTCCCATAAGCTAATATGCATTAGACCTGGGACTTCACACCTAAGTGTTGCAGACGGAGGTGGCATGGCTATTGCTCTTACAAGCACCATCAATCTCGACTTTGGATCTAAAATTATGGTACCAGAGACCGGTCTTATCATGAACAATGAAATGGACGACTTCTCGAGTCCCAACTCTACCAATTCATTTGGATATATCCCGTCGCCGGAGAATTTCATTCGCCCTGGAAAGCGACCGCAGTCATCAATGGCACCAGCAATTGTCGAGTTTCTGAGCAATCGTACTCTCTACTTTGTTGTTGGTGCCGATGGCGGATCCAGAATTATCACCGCCGTGATTCAAGCCCTCTGGCATGTTCTTGACCACAACATGACGACATTGGAGGCTCTTGGGGCCCCAAGATTTCATGATCAATTAGTACCGGATCAGGTACGAGATCTCCAAAGTTCCCGCTGACAAGTTCTAACCAACAACAGATGTCCTTTCAGCCTAGCTACAGCAACGAAACTATTCGATATTTGCAAGCTAGAGGTCATAATATCACATGGGAGGATAACGGTCAGTCTGACGCCCACGCACTTAGAAGATTGTCCGGTGGAGTCTTCGAAGCTGCTGCAGATCCACGCTTGAAGAACTCAGGTGGTCTCACTGTATAGAATCACTGCTCTACTCTACTGAGCACTTGTATAAACAAATGATTGGGTTAATTCAATTTGCGACATTGGTCTATCTATTTATGTAATGAAATATTCTCCGGATTTTATACCCAATGATTGCCGTCGTCGTGATATCAGGCTCTTGGCTAGTCGTCCCGGTTAGAATCGGGCTTTAATCTTCAAAGATACGCCTAAAATTCATCGAAGTAACCCTCCAGATAGCCGCACATAGATAGTCCGAATCATACGGCCTACCTACAGATATACTTGAAAGAAATTTCCCGTGTTGTTCCTAATACTTCCTAGAGTACCTGTCTAGAGACGTCCCTCCTTCACTGCTTATATCAAGTCTCGCGATCCATCTACAGTTACTTTTACCATTTAACCATCAACCACTCTCCAGCTTAACATTATGCCAACTCCTATTTCCACCCAAGTAAACCAAGGCCCCGAGCGGCTACTCCAATTCCTAGCCCAGAATGTGGATGTTCGCTTTATCCGTTTTCAATGGCTCGATTACACCAATATGCTTCGTTGCCGAGTCCTTACCAAAACATATGTGGAACAGCTAGCGGCAGCGAACAGGTATTACGCGGTCGGAGTAGGATTTCTGACCTTGCTTGAAGATGAACACGGCAACCTGTCTCTCGACCCTACAGAAGCCGTAGGCCAGTCACCCCTGATACCCGACTGGAATTCTCTGCGTCTTTGCCCCTGGGCACACGGCCATGCATCCATCCAGTGCTACTTTGGCAAGTATGGTTCGGGACCCCAGCAGCAGAATCAGGATCATCTTCGTCCTGACGAAATATGTCCCCGCTTCGCTCTTCGGAATTCCGTCATCCAAGCTCGGGAGCTTGGCCTTGAGATTGATGTCGGCTTTGAAACCGAGTTTTGCGTTGCTCTAAAACAGGCAGATGGATCAGTCACCGCGCCGCCACTAGGCTCACATTCTCCGTCTGCGATGCATACCCTGGAGGATTTCATGTTGCCTGTGATGGACGAGATTGTGGCCTGTCTCGAAAGCGCCGGCGTGTCGGTTCTCGTCTACCACGCCGAAGGCCAAAGGGGCCAGTACGAAGTATCCACAAGTCAATTACCACCCCTAGAAGCAGCGGACGCTCTGGTCTTTACCCGCCAAGTCATTCGAAACGTGTGTAAGAGGCATTCTCTCGTGCCTACGTTCCACCCTTGGACGCCGGTAACGAATGGAGCACATACCAACATATCACTACGTAACAACGGACGCCTCAACGCTGGCACCGAAGAGAGCTTCCTTGCTGGCATGTTAGAACATCTCAGTGCAATACTCGCTTTCAGTTTACCACTTCCCGTGAGCTATAAAAGAGTGGTAGCAGGCCAGCAAGCATTTGGCCGATTCGAGACGTGGGGCTTCCAAAACAGAGAAGTGCCGATTCGGAAAAAGGGACCGGCGTTCTGGGAGCTAAGGTGTGTGGATGCAAGTGCGAATATTTATCTAGCGCTGGCGGCCATAATCATATCTGGGACAGCTGGAGTGACAGAAAAGATGAGGCTCACAGTACAGGACTGTCAAGGTGCGGAAACTGTGCTCTTGTTAGAATGAATCGACCGCTAATCACACATTGTACAGTGGACCCTGAGACACTCTCGTCTGAGAGTCGAAAGAAGCTAGGTATCATCCGTGAGTTGCCTATTAGCTTGGGTGAGGCTCACTCGTCGCTAAGAATGGACCGAGTATTGAATGGTGCTCTGGGTAGCGGTTTGATCCAGACATATCTTCAGCTGATGACTGAATTCTCCAATACTCTTAACAAAGTTGGGAATATAAACTCGGATGCGCAACGGAATTTCCTTAGTACTCGCCTCTGATACAGAGAAGAGCTAGTCTGCTGATTTAGGAGGCGTGCTGGCGTCTAAGCACAGCTTTTCTTTTCTGCAATTGCTTAGAGTAATATGAGAGGATACGTCCTCCATCTAGGTTTGTCGTCGTAGCTTGGATGAACCCGCAATGGATAATGGTTATGAAGGGCAGCCCCGTTTAGTATAGCCGGCACGATCAATATAATGGAAGAGAATGCAGTGCATTTAAGTAAACGTTTCGTATTACTATCTTTCAGTCCTCCTCCCAAGGTCGTCGCTAGTCTATCACACCACGATCCTCTTTATCCTACCATTTTCAGTCTACGTTCAAGAGTTTCTTACATAGCTATGGGCATGCCAACTCCCGGCAGCTCGGTGAGCCCTGTCGACTAGTTAGAATGCTAATATTGCAGCTTGAATAAGGGGTTAACTTACATCCGTCCTCATCCTCAGTCACGACCTTCTTAACAGAGCATGCCTTGGCGGTGTTGATGTTCTGAGTCAGGAGGTTCGCGCATTTGGCACCCATGCAACCAGAGGTGTCCATAGCTCGCTGGAGAGCGTCGCCCTTCCATCCGAAGACGTAGTCGGCGTGTTGACCATATCCAGTGTTGTCTCCTGTGCTCAGGTAGAAGGGTTGAGATCCATCCTCAGGCCATTGCGACTTGTCATTGAACTTAGTAGTGTCCCAAACAACCTCGTACATGAGCTGAGGGATTCTGATGGGGTGAGTCGACGGGCACGCGCCTCCTAAGCTGAGGAAGTTGGCCGGGCCGGTCGTAGGGTAAGTAACGTGGTCCTGGTGGTTGGGGCTGTCCAGGTTCTTGCCATCCCAGCAACTATCTAACTGTGAGTATCATTCTGGACTTGATAGCTAGGTAACGATAGTGAGAAACTTACGTGGGGAAAAGAATGTTGGATCGAATACCACCTGCGCACACCTTGTTGGGCAAAGCCTCGGAGTCGACGCTATATTCATAATAAGCAACCACAAAGGGTGAAAGGTGAGAGAGATATCACGAACTTGTTGTCCATGCATGGGGCGCCGACGTCACCTCCGTAGTTTGGTCCTGTGTAGCAACGGAAGCAGTTTTGCCTCTGCAACTTGTTGTCGGGCCTTGAACGAGCCATGGCGTCACCGGAGAGCATGCGGAAACCCTAGAACCAGAGGTCAGCGTCGTTACTTCGCGCTATTATCGTATCAGTATAGAACTAACCGGCTTGAAAGCGGTAATCTGGCCTGGCTGAGCCGAGACGTAGTACACAAGGATACCACCGGCCGTTTGCGTACTGAACTGGTCGTTGAATTGGAGCCTAAGGAAGCGAGAGTAAGTAAAGAGCGAAGATATAAGGAAGCTTCGGGATACATACGCATGGCCAAGTTGCGGGACACGCTTGTAGGTACCGTTGCGGGCCTTGAAGTAAAGGTTGGCCGTCCAGTAGTTGCTGAAGTCCTCGCCTGCATACATGTTAAAAAGTGCGCTATGCGTGCTCTACTCGATGGATTATAACTAACTGAATTGGCAAGTGGTGCAAGTAGCAGTGGGAGCAACGTCGCCAGTCGTCATCGAAGCGTTGAAGGCGTTTCCTCCCACAATCTGGTGGACGTGGGCGGAAGGGATCGAGCCGGGGTTGACGAGGGGGTCGAGCCGGTCGATGACAACGTTCGGGCATCCGAAACGCAACATGGTGGTGCCACCGAAGCCGCCGCCGAACTGGGGCGCCGCTTCGGCGAGCGCGGTCAAGCCGAGGAGAGTAGTCCAAAACATTTTGAGAGAACTTGATTCCTAGACTGTGTTGGATGGCACGCAGGAGAGTACCAGATATGGCCGGTAGCTGGGCATGTTTAGATATATATAGATCAAGGCGCACATGGGAACCAAGCCCTCCTTTGCTTATTAACTGCCGAAATTTCGGGATACTATTAATATCAACATGGATGGTACACAACTTATCGAACTTCCAGAAAAGCCTCGGCAGCTCATTGTCCCTCTACGATATAAACGCTTAGAGGCTAATATTCTCGGGCAAATATGCAGCATCCTCCTGGTAGGCCCGCACCGGGTAAAAGGGCTGAGGCCTCTTCAGGATATCGGGCAAAGGAAATATTGTAGGGGCTCTCTTTTGCCGGTGATGGAGTCACCACTTGCTATCCTTGACTTGTTGCGCGAATCATTCAAGCCCATGAAGGTTCTGTCAACATCGCGGAATGACAGATGAGTGATTTAGACTCGTAATCTTGATGAAGCGAAGGACAAAGGCCAACCTATCCTACGTCATGGTCTAGTTTAGAAGCGCAAAAGAGATGAGAATTAATCCTAGGAAACGGGCCTTCAGGTGAATGACAAATACTTCCGAAGCGCTTGCAATATCAACCTCGTCCATCATTGGCCTTGGTTGTTGCCGGTGTTGGTGCTATATAGACCCAGGTGAAACATGAGCCAATCAAATGGTTGACATTGGCAGAAATCCGGGATGCAGGTCTCCTTTTTAATAGAATAGGTCTCTCGGGCGAAGCTAGAATTGGGATATTGCAGGAAGGCTATATACCTAGGTAGATATCAGGTGGAAGGCAAAGGCTTCCAGTTCCGTGGCCTACACGTCCCGCCTAATAATTCTCTCTTCTGGTGAGACGCTTCTGAAGGCACATTTCCCTCACTATCGACCACGTTAGCGAGATTGATGATGTTTCCAGCTTCCTATGTCCACGTGTCAATTGGATATTAAGCATTCTTCCCAAAGACTAGCTGTCAGGTGCTCAGGTGACAAAGGGAAATCTAAGGCTTTATTAAAGAGGCGAAATAATGTATTTGACCAGTTTATGGAATGGGAAAAAGATGTCCATTCTAAGTATCCAATGCTAGTACGTCAACGGATAAACATTAACTCTATGAGAGTTGAGTGAATCTATCGTAAGAATTCAAATTTAAGTTAAACATATCTAGATCCCCTTTGCTTTTATTGATCATAGCCTCCCCATTCATCATTCCATGTAAGTAAATGTCACCTTCCATTGTATAAATATTATCGGCTTCCTTAGTTCTTCTCAGAAGGAATGGTAAACGTTCGCCGGCGAGGACACATCATGTCGATCAAGTGAATATCACGAATGTTTGTTCGTAAGAGAAGTTTGGAGTCCTATCACTACCTTCGGTTTAGGATGAAGCTGTAGTCCTAGATTGATAGCTGAAGAGCTAAGGAATAACTAGATACCTACGTAGGTAGGTAGGGAATGCTATAACTTAGATAAAGCGTCTGGTCGCTCCTTCCCTCCTTCTTAGTGCTAATATGAATTTGATCTATTTGATCTAACTGATATGTATGAACTAGTCAGGATCTCGTATTGAAGCTTGATGCATGGAGTTCGATGGTGGGAAGAAGGCGCAACAAATGTCACCCCTGGACACTGACATCTCTAAAGTTACTCGCGAACAAAACATCGGTGTTCATAATGCAATCGACGGGCTGGAGTATGTTGAGATTGACTGCTCTTGGCACACGGTTGGACTGGCTAGTAGAAAAGGCTGCCGGCAGGATGATAGGAGGTATGAACCTGATGGCAATGTCAGCCCGATGTGCCTTTCCATGCCGCCTTGCCTTACTCAGCTAGGCCACGGCGGATAAAGAAACATGGGTGCTTGCTTGGCCATGCCTTGCCCCGGGGGATAAGGACAGGGGGATGGGAGATAGGGGCGAGGTATAGGGGGAATAGGGGGGACGATAAAGGGGCGCTTAAACCTCGGGCTATTGTGTGCGCGTGCGTCAGGGCATAAAAACGGAAACTTCAGAAACTTCACCATAAACTAACATCAATACCACTTCTCATCCAATCAGTGTTCTACCTGTCAAAAACGTACATTGACCCTGCTTCAGAGTTACTCAGCCGATTCCCATTTGGTCTCACACCACTCCCATAGCTTCTTGCCGTAGCCGAGCCCGCCCAGCTCTTCAGACTCGGCCGCCTTCAAAACGTCCTGACGCACGATACTACTATCGGGAATCAATCTACCCCATGGGAAGATATACCTGCCGTTTGTGTCTCTTGTGACCTCGGGCGATAGCCCGGCAAACAGTTCCGTGTACGCTCCAAATACTGGTTTCTGCAGCCACAACATCCTCATCATGAACATGGCGAAACGCGGCGTCCCTTTGAACGACCCAGCATCCAGGTTGCCGGGGTTCATGACGACGCTGAGAACGCCGTCCGGGGCGTGCCTGCGACCGAACTCTCGCCCCAGCACTCACGCGCACGCCTTAGAGGCCGCATAGTTGGTCGTCTGGTCGCGTGTGCCCGTCTCCAAGACGGTGAAGTTGATGCCATCCCGCGGCGCCGACGTATCCACGAGGATGCTCGTCAGCCAGACGACGCGCGAGGGAGTCTCAGAGGAGGCGGCGGCCCGGAGCTGGGGCAGTAGCAGCTCTGCAAGAAGTAGTGCGCCTACACAGTGCACCCCCATGAAGAGCTCCAGGTCTTGTGCCGTGCGCACTCCGTACTCGACAGCGTTGGGGCCGATCCCCGCATTGTTCCAGAGGACGTCAAGCTTGTTCTCCTCCTGCGCGAAGCGACGCGCCATGTCTCGGACCGAGCTAAGGTCGCTCAGATCTAGGTGTAGAAACTTGAGTTGACCCGTCATAACACCTGGCTCCTTGTACGACGACTTGATTGATTGGATGGACGCTTCGGCTCGCTCCTGCGAAGTAGGGTCAGTGAGTCAATCTGGTCCAGCATAAACAAGTGCGGATACAGCCTGTAGTATGCTGCCAGCACCTAGTTCGAATGGACTCACCTTGGATCGAGTAGCCATGTACACGGTCGCGCCAGTACCAACTAGGATTCTACACAGCTCGTAGCCTATGCCTGCATTGCCTCCCGTCACCATAAAAACTCGCCCGGCCTGAGAACCGCTGGGACTGTTGGCATCCGTGAATGTAGGGCGGGGCGGCCAGAATTGGGTTATCAAGGACCGAAGCTTGGACAGAGATGCCATCGTGGATAGCAGCAGATCGCACCTGATAATCGTGATGTTTTCAGCCCTTCTTCAGATATGACTGCTTAATTATTGACTACAGCAGCTGTTTTAGTGGCGCGAGAACGAACGATGCGGACCAAGACAGAGGGGTGCATGACTGCTGAAACGGGCGCCGTTGGTCGCGGACCATGAGGCACGGCAGAACGATTGCGGCGATAATTACCTCTCTACTTAGTAAAGAAGTAGTTGGTCCCTAACACCTAAGCTACCAAACTAACTACAGAATTGTCAAGCAGGCTACGTTGGAATCACAGTGCTGTTAGCAGGCTATCACAGATCGGATGTACAAGTACCTAGTTTCTTGGTAAGTAGACCCCCAAATTACCCCTAGGGATAGGTACACGTACCTATCCTCCAACATGTACGTGCGTACGCACATGTCACATCTCACAGCTTGCCACCCAACCCCCAACTGTGTGAAGGGATGCAGGGATGCAGGGACCTGTACCCTCCGTAGCCCTATTACTGAGAGTTAAGTAACTTGACACTCACCACCCGAAGTCGAGTAGCTTGTTTGATTGACTGTGTCGACGCTTTCTCTCGTGTTGCATTCATACTGCTCAATTTCTCGAATTGTCTATCATGGCCACCGTGGTTTTCATAAGTGGTGTGAGTCGCGGTACGTGCTCTATCTCGCCGTCTTCCCTGAGTTGTGTAGTATGATCGAAGTCTACTCATCGTCGTCGTTGCCCAGTACTAATACTTAGTATTATCCTCTCAGGCATAGGGAACGGCTTTGCCAAAGCGTATCTTTCAAGGCCGCAACATATCGTCATCGGCAGTATTCGCGAAAGTGCCGCCTCGGCCCCTGGCGTTGAGGAACTGAAGGCTTTCCCCGCAGCCGATGGGACCAAGCTGCTGCTGGTCATGATCGAAAGTACCTCACCAACCGACCCAGAGCAGGCTTTGCAGGTGGTCAAGTCTGAGGGAATCGAGCACTTAGACATTGTCATCGCCAATGCAGGCGGGAGCCCACTTCCAACCACCCCACTCGACAGGGTTACTGCTCAAGAGATGACGACCACGTATCAGGTCAACGCTGTAGGCCCTCTCATGCTCTTCCAGGCATGTCGTCCCCTGCTCCAGAAGGCTTCAAAGCCGAAATGGGTGAGTATCTCAACGGGGGGTGGCTCTATTACTCTCATGGGAAAAATTCGGTCTTGGGATGGCACCTCCTATGCTGCAGCCAAAGCTTCTTTAAATTGGCTTACCCGGTGAGCGCTTACCTTCAACGCCTACCTGTTTTGCCCCACGATTTAGGATCGAATCCTGCGCCGCGAATACAATAAAACTTTGTGATACTAATCAGTCCGGTTGGTAGTGCAATCCATTTCACGAATGAATGGCTGGTCGCCGTGGCGCTCAATCCAGGGTAAGAAGTGATCCCACATACAAATCGACAACCTTCCTAACTGAATTCTGTCAAGATTGGTCCAAACTGAACCAGGGAATTGGATTGCCAAGGAGTGGGGATTGGGGAAAGCCACATATACCATCGAGGAGAGCGTGGAGGGTATGATGAAAATAGTTAGTTTTATGGGCTTCACATCTCGTACCTTGCTAACCACCTAGTGTAGATTGGCAGAGCGACCCGAGATGAAGTGTCTGGTGAATTCTTCAACTTGAAGAGTGATAAGCTTCCTTGGTAAGTGTCGCGACACGGGTCCAGGATTTGTGTATATATTGCTTGAAACTCCCCAGCATACCCGTCATAGTTTCCTGAGAAATCGACCGATACCTGGCCACGTTGATATGTCAAGTCTTGTGCGAGGACTGCTTCTTGCACTGTCCAAACATGATCCCACCATAGATTTCTCAGAAAGAAGAAAAAGAATGTGGATCGCAGCCAGTGACAAGGTCAGTCCAGTGCAATCTCAGATCTCCTCCAGCGGCTTCATGTATAGCTGTTGAGTAGATGCGGCCCGTAACTCGGACTTAATAATTTCGCTCATCGGTACCATCTTAGTTAATGCAGAGGGCTATCTACCCACAATGTTCGGATGCGGTCAGGATCTTACAAGTAACGAAGAGCCAAATATAGGTTCCTTGTGACTCTATGTCACTGGCCTTCAAGTGCTAGGTAATGGGAAGAGTGTCTGTTGCATCTCCCAATACATATAACAAGGCTTCAAGATCCGGTAGATGGTCTAGCAATGACATCAAGAATTGGCATTGAATATCACTCGATACATCGCCAGTCAGGAGTAGGGGGAGCCTGAAAAGGGGTTCTGGTCCAGTTGACCCCGAATATATTGTTTGGATTTATGTTATTTGTCTACCCAGTGTACCTAGGTAGGCAAGTATAGAAACAAAGATATATTTGAGAGGTTTTAAAGATTGAGAGATAACGCACCCTAGGTAGGTCCATAAGACGTAGGAAGTAGCTCTCGAGTTTAGAAGGGGTAGCCAGACTACCCCTTAGCTGATACTGGCCCGGCGACTAATATTTTATAATTGCCTATGTAGGTACCTAGGTAACTTGACCTATTAGAATGCTGTGGGGATGTCCGAAGCGTACCTAGGTCCTAGGTGGTGATGGCCTGGCATCAATCAGCCCAGCAAATAAGAATAAGGAGTCTCATACTTTGGGGGTTGCATCTGGCATCAATGCAGGTTGACAACAGACATATGCATGGCACAGCCCCAGGAGCCTCGTTTTTGGCCATCCCGGCTAAAGTCCGACACAATAGCCCTCATCAACTCGGACATGATCGGATAACTACCTGATGGGGGTCAAAACAGAACATCAGAGTCACGTGTCGAAAAAGCCTCACAGACGCAGACTTGGAATTTGGAATTGCTCTGATACATAATCCACCCGTCTCATCATGTCTTTCGGCTACTCGGTGGGTGACTTCCTTGGGGGTGCAAACCTCACGTATCGATTAATTCGGACCCTTTCTGATTCTCGTGGAGCATGTGCCGAGTACCAAGAGGCAGTGACGGAACTCAGGCTTATGGAGGATGCATTCATTCAGGCAGGCAATCTCGTAAGAAGCAACATGTTCACTCGAGACGTCATCAACGGAGTCGCTTGTATTGTCTTATCATCGGCGGAGATTATCGAAAAGTTCTTCGACCGTACACAGGATTTGCAACGCCGTCTAGGTCATGGTCGGAACCATATCGAGAGCAGCTGGTCAAAAGTGGGATGGCAGTTTTTCGGCAAAGACGAGCTCCGAACGCTTAAGAAACAACTGCATGAGCGTCTGACTTCAATTAACACTCTCATAGCGACAGCATCTTAGTAAGTGTCGGTTCTCGTATTATCATCCTAACCTAATCGCTAACACCGGGATTGAAGCCGTATCGAGATGCCACCAGCTGTTACGCAGTACGAAGACAAGTCTATTGAGGATGGTATGAACGATGATGCAAAAACTGAGAAGAGGCAAAGTCCTGGCTCTCTCAGTATATCGCAGTGGCAAGAGGATCCCTCAACATCAACTGGAGTCACGCCTTCCACTGCCGGGAGTCAAGAAACCGTCCAGGCGCTCCCAATCATCCGTAGCCTTGAAATAGGTCAGAACTTAAGATCCTGTGCTCATTCGCCAAATGGAAATACAAGCACTTCTCAGAATAAGAATGGTTTCTTAAATTTTCAAGATAACGTCTCTTTAGTTCATACAACTCCGCCCCCCGATCTGCCTGTGAGTCTAGTGGTGGAGGAGAGCCGGGATCTTGAAGTAAAACTCGAAGCAGCTATACCCACTAGAGGAGTAGCCGAGAAAGCAGCAGCTGAGCGGCTAGCAAAAGATATCCAGGAGCAGAAGCGGTTGTTGGAGGAGATGAAGTCCTGGACCGAGGAAGTTGAGATGAGCCATAGGGTCAAGACCCAAACAGATGTGGCTACACCGAGAAGAGAGACGAAATCTCAAGCCGAGCTGGAGCGAGAAATACGTGCTAAGGTTACAGCTGGGGATTATGCAGCTACCACGGATGCACAATTGAAAGAGAGTATAGAGACCCTTAAATAATTGATGACGAATTTGAAAGAGAAAGAGGTTAGGAAAGGAGCTGCTGAGGCCAAAGCGAAGGAAACCAAGGCTCCTATCAGGTTCAAGGATGCCGTCGGTCGAAAATTCAGCTTTCCTTACCATCTAGCCCAAACATGGCAGGTATGTGGGAGTCCGTGCCCTGGTTCAAAGCCATTTACTAATTCACCATATTTAGGGTATGGAAGATCTTATTAAACAAGCATTTTTGCATGTTGATGTCATTGGACCTCATGTGCGGGCCGGACACTACGACTTGATCGGACCCGACGGCGAGATTATTCTTCCCCAAGTGTGGGACAAGGTAATCAAGCCCGATTGGGCGGTCACAATGCACATGTGGCCCATGGGCCAACGACCACCCCTATCTCAGATGGAACGCAGATCAATACCAGCTCCCTTTACTGGCCTGTTCCCAGTACGGCAGCAGCCGCCACCACCTGTTGGGGCTTTGACTCAGCGTCCTAAGAAGCCCCTTGGAGTTTTGCAATGGATTGGGGGATCCAGGGGGAAGCTGGATCGTAAGGTTCCAGTAAGGGCGAAGCAAGAAGTCTCATTATTACCAAATCAATATGAGAAACCCTTGGTGGAGGTTGTTCAGCCCTAAGAACCTTCAAGACCATCTTCTAGAGACATGGAAAAGGGTCATCTACCAGTTTCCGAGTTCGAAATGCTGGACGCTTTCAACCCTGATTGGCGGAGTCATTACGGTAAACTAATCGCAGAGGCGAAACTTGCGGACGACTTCATCAAAGAACACTAGGGCGGTATCATAGAATTCTTGAAGAATAACAAGGACTCCCTAGATCTCCGAGTCAACCAGGCTAAAACCGTTAAGAGGAGGAAAAGTAGAAGACCTCGTCTCAAACTGAAAGTTCGTCAACGAGGATGCCCTACGTCTAAATCAGAACGGTCAGGTTAGGAAACAGATAACGGAGATGTCAGGATACCTGACCTGCCAGGACGGGGCCTAGGCAGGATGCAAAGAGGGTCTTCGGGGACATGTGTGTTCCTGGAAACGGGTTCCTTAGGCATAAAGTAATGCCTAGCAACTAAGGTTGTGGTTGCTAGGCTATGAGGACTACCTATATTGTTATATAAAGCCTAACCTACCTCCGAGGTACTCAGACTTTACATTTACACAACAATCAATGCACGGTATTGTAGGAATCACACCCATGGCAAATGCCTACCTAGACATACGTGTCTACCGTTTTCCATGCAACTACCCGCAAACCCAACCTACCGCTAATTTCTTCCCAAACGAGGTCGGTCAACACTGTTTGCTTTTGTATCGTTACAGATACACCTAGCTCTCAAAGTTACCTTACCTTCTCCTCATCCTAATCCCGAGCTCTTCGACTAACTAATCCAACTAGTCTGAATAATCGCCTCTACCATATCGGTGCATATCTTCTTACCAACCATCGCCGAACAAGATGGCTCCCGTCGTTTACCACGCAAATGTCATACACCCCGGAATGGACGCCGCTGAGATAGAGGCCATGGTCAACGCCAATACGGATGCCATCTCGCTCTCCAACGCGGCCGGCGCTGCCTATCGATCCGGACAGTATGACGAGGCCATCCGACTGAACCAGCAGGCGCTGGCTCTGAAGCTCCGCGCTTACCCCGAGGCCTCGGTCCAGGCGGCCATCAGCCTCAACGCTTTAGGCGAGTCGCTGCTCGGGGCCGGACGCTTGCAGGAGGCCGACGAGGCATTTGCCAAGGCTCTCCCGGTCCGCGAGAGCGAGGGCCCCGGTCTAGATGCCGCCGTCACGCGGGACAACATCGGCGCGCTGCGGGAGGCCCAGGGTCGGTTTGCCGACGCGCGGGAGATACGGCTTAGGGGCCAACAGAGTAGCAAGATGGTGTGCGGGAACTACAACGTATGTACATGCTCCCCTTGGGATCGAGCCCTGTTTATACCTACTACCTATTTATAGTAGCGTCCTCTCTCGCGGGGTTTGAATCGTGATGCTGACTACTTCCAAGTGTCCCACAATTAAGACGTTCGCTCTGAAGGAGCTCCATGCTTGCGGCGCCTGTGGATCCGTCTTCTACTGTAGCAAGGGATGCCAGGTGCAGGATTGGGCTAAGCGACACAAGCCGCTGTGCCGGGCACATTCTGCTAGTTTGCAGGCTAGTAATCAGGAGGCGACCGGCTGAAGGCGATAGAGAGACACATACTGAGATAGTATAAATAGACCACCAATGATGAATGCCCATCCGGGCCCTACAGCTAACGATACATGGTTTCATAACTATCTCAAGTCTCTGATCAAGCCGCTTATGGAAATTAAAGTCGAGTTTAAAGCCGAATCTAGGGTTAAATCGCTCAATGTTAAGAAGGCGGGCAACCTTGATTCGGTCTAGGTAGAGAGGTCAACTCTCGCGATACATCAACCACGCTTCGAAAGGTCATTTGACGTCGCTAGCATGCTTTAGGAGCATAAATCTTGTAACATATCCAGAGTAGTGAATGAGGTACACACTATTGCCGTTCCTGACATTGCAAGCAATCGCAACTTAGCTCTAGGGCTTCATTTTACGCCGCCACCCCCTCTTTAGTACCACAGAAGGCGTGGACAATGAGACGATGCATACATCCCTCATGCATCTTATTAAGTTGGAGCTATCTTGCAGTTCGAGAAGCCCCACAACACTTCCCGGTAACCGCTAAAGGGTATCAAGGCGCAATGTTTCTAGAGAAGGCAAGTTATATATGGTACGCTTAGCTACCTTCGTTATGGGATAACTTGATGGCTAACGCATACTCCTAGTCAAATTACTAGTAGAATAGTTTTAATTTAAAGACGCCTTTTCTTGACCTTTTCGTCACTAGAAGGAAGCGTCCTTTTAAAGCTACGCTTCATGTTACTAGGTGACAGCACTCCAATAGCCCGGTCTAAATCTCCTTCCTTTAACAATGCCGCGGCAGTCACGATCCTCTTCTGCGTCTTGGCGTTATCCTTCAACACAGTTGAGTGTTCCAAGCACCAAAGAAATAAGTTTCCCAATGCATCCACATCGTTTTCGTAGTCGGGGGCCACATCTCCCATGTCTATCAGGAGCAACCGAGCAGCCTGACAAGCTGTCGAGTTGGGTTGCGTGAGAATAACGTTCCAATAACAGATGTCTCCATGAACGATACCACATTTGGAGAGGTTGCGTATGCCGCAGGTGAGGTCTAGGAGTTGTTCTTCATTGATGAGCGTATCTGCTGGTGTTGACAAGGAATTGATGGGAAAGGTGGAAGGCATATCTTCATCGGAATTGACAGCCGTTCCATTAAGCAGGTCAAGACTAGGACCTGCATAAGGCATCAAGAATCCGGCAATGTTATGGCCACTGGACTCGGGGTCTTCATCATTGGGGGAATTGTCGTCGGCGGCATGATTTGAAACAATCCAGTTGCTTGTTTCGTCGTGCAGAACAACAGCGAGGATAGGCACGACATTAAATCGACTTTCCATCTCGAAGTTAAAATCCTTAGAGGCACCTCGCGGGTTTCTTTCGATACATTGAATTATAGCTTCCCTGGCGCGAATCTCGTTCTCATGAGATTCAACATCACAATCGAACTCAATACGTTTAAAGACACACTTTTTACCGTCCCAAAGACAGTAGTCAGCGCCTCGGCTAAGGTATGTTTTCTCTCGCAGTTCGTCGAACTTTGTCGTCGGTAGTCTATCCGAAGGCCTATATCCGTAACTGAATTTCTCAGAAATTGGCCTACGGACCAAGGTTTCCTCGGAGAGTTCGAAAGTGGCCGGGGAGCCGCTCGAATTAGTGTTAATCGTGTTCCAAGGAGGAAGAGCAGTTTTCGAAGTGTAGTATGCTTTGATATGCTTCTCAACCGTTAGACTGAACCACTCATCATCGGGCACTTCATCTAGTCGTGTATCATGATGCCAATCATCATCCGGTGCTACTCGATCACCGATGTTAAGCTGGTACCATCGGCGGTTGGCCAAGTCGTAAGCTGCGGCAGTGCAGCAAACCCCGGGCGTGATGAGGTTAGAGTAGACTTCCACCACGGGATCATGCCAGATACGGTTT
Source organism: Hypoxylon crocopeplum (assembly GCA_022578875.1). Taxonomy (NCBI): domain Eukaryota; kingdom Fungi; phylum Ascomycota; class Sordariomycetes; order Xylariales; family Hypoxylaceae; genus Hypoxylon; species Hypoxylon crocopeplum. Next base: position 801,941 of record MU399567.1, read on the forward strand.
GCTTCCATATCAAGTGGCTGAGTTCGACGACGAGGGTGGCAGTACCAGTAGAAAACTGGAGATTCCCAGTCCTTCAGTAGATGTAATGTGAATCAATTGAGAAAGCAACTGAGAAATGAGAAGTAGGTTGTAGGCGGGAGTCTTACGATGAAGATCATAACAAACGTAGCTGATGTGGATATCTACCTGTAAGTAAGGGAGGGTTTCGGTCGAGTAAATAAATGTAAAATGGACAATGCTGAGGTTGCCGGTATTGAGTAATTGCAGCTCCGACGTAAGTTAGCCTAAGGTGGGGGTTTCAGTCTGAGGCTGGTCGATACCACTAAAATGAGTTGTTGGTGCACTACATCGTCATTTCGAGGTTCCAAGCCGCACCAACGACATGACAAGTTGCAATTTTCCACTTACCTATAGTCAATGCTTTGCTGGCCTCCGAATATGGTTGCCGCCCAGTTGACATCCCTAGGAGGCCGTGTTCATTTCAATTGTTGGTTAACTTGCACAGTCAATTGGCTATAGCTACTCACTGGCAATGGTTTGCTATCGACATACTATCAAGCTAAACCAGCAACCTGCGCCTCGGCCAGGCCAAGGTCATCCCTTCCTAACCAGTATCCGCTCTGCTGGAAGGCATCGAGGCACCTTAGTAGGTAACATATTCGTTCCAACCAACATACAAGGCTGAACAACATGGGATATCGAAGTCTTTGGCGACCGCCTTGTATATTTAATACATCCTTACATCCTATACAATTACCATCATGTTCATCACAAACATAATCAATTTTCATCTTCTCACAAATATCACTGAAAGCTTACTTCCCAAAATATCAACACTATCTTTATTCGTCTATTTGAGAATCTCGTCAGTTAAGACCGATCGCCCGTCTCAGCCACCATAAGATTTTCATAATGCCACCTCAAGCCCAAGTCGTTAGTGTTGCCACGTTCCGAGCCAATATCGTCAATTATCCCACACGTGTACGTCTCGATGAACATGATACCCATCCATGCAGATGCGGGCAGTGGTATTTCTACTCTAGCAGGTGCGGCGGCGTTTACCAGGTCTTGCCCGTGAAATGCGGTCGTCGCAGAACAGCAAGGGGTGTCAATACATCATACTGCAGGGGAAAGTCACAGCGAGCGTTGATCTCCAATATTCGGGTTAACGCACGCTGTCCTGCTGAGCATCCTCACGCTTGATAGACTCAAGAGCAGGACGGTTCCCACAGTAAATATAGGGTTAAACTTATTCGATAGCTAGCTTCCTTGCCAGCAATGATCACTTGGTTTCTAGAGCCTGTTAGTGGAAATATGGGGGTATCGGACTATAAATGGAGGTGACCGGCCGGGGAAGAAGGATGCGAATTAGTACTCCGGTCGGTTCAGGAGCTGCGTTGGCTGGCCCAACGCCTTGAGCAGGACTACTCGGACTAGCCATTATAATCTGGAATAGGGGTAACACAAATCTTAGAGACTCGAGCATTCGTTATATATTAAAACACTCAACAATTCTGTAACAAGATGTTAGTAAATATCACTTTGTATATTTCAGGAGCGACTGCAAGCTCAAGGTATGAATAAAATGTTGCAGCTATCATGCTGTCAGATAACCTGATTACCTACCAGTAGATTATCTTGATTGAGAGCAGCTGGCTGCAGCTGATAGCAGCTGGCATACTACATAATCTACCAAGATGGTCAGATGTCATGTGATCTCCTCTAAGGACACAAATTACATCAGAGACCATAGCTGTTTGTACACACAACTTCTTCTCAAATTGAATCAATCGATCAAGATTTAACCACAACTTTGTACTGATCAGAATAATGTGCTTCTGATACATGCTGTCACGAGTTCTTGCTGTCGCGAGTTCTTCGGCGTCTTCGCGTCGGTGTTTCCCCGGCTCATCTCCGTACGCCCCCATAATTAGATCGGCTTATATCCCGTCGCCTTGTCCCTGTTGCGGTCGATCTACTCTACTTACTAGTCTCCGAACTTGGTAAGACTTACATATATTGTTTTCGGTCAAACATATCAGACAAGTGTTCGTTCGCTTTTCCACTTCTGTAGCATGCCAGTAATGTTGACTTCAATACATTCAGCGTTGCCTGGCCTGAGAAATCGCAGTCGCGGCAATTTCTCGGCTAGCCACTTTATCTTATCTACATGTGACCAGATGCCTCATACCCCTATCCTCCATTAACCGTCTGGAAAACATCCCGAATTTTTCACCCCTGAACGCCGGAATCCGAGAACCAATTCGCCCTAACTCCTTTTACTCGTAACAATTACCGCCCGTTTTACCCTTAACAGTCGCCACCAGCACCCCTAATGCAGCAATGCAATGGTGCCGTATTGTGGCACTCCAGATAATAGAGCACGGGTTCCAATCATGCGTCATTATTATACATCGTCGGCCCGTCAATGGCAGCGATGAGAAACGTGTAGAGTGGCACATGTTTGCGCTCTCCTCTACTGCGATTGAGTGGTGTTGAATGTCAAGTTTTGCCAATTTGAAGCCGGTTGCGATTACGACATTCGCCTTTGGAGGAAAACGGGGAATTCGAAGCCGTCTTCAAAACTCAGCGCATTCCTCCGGTGGTGGGAAGGCAAGTGGTATTGGTCATAGGCACTCTCGTCTTCGTCGAGGGCCGATTCGCAGTCGCTGAGGGCTGGACTTCCGACGTCGAAAAATTGAGACTCTGGTAAGGGAGTACTCCTCTTGTTGGCAGGAATCGGAATAGGAATGGGTTTGCTTTGGGTTGCGTGAGTGCGAGTGTTTATTTGCGCCATGTTGTAGGATTATATCCTGTGTTGGTGATGTTTATTGGATTGTACAATTTGTGAATACCAGTAGATGTCTTGGTTTGGTGTTGTGGTGCGCTAGGTGGGAGATCTGGTAGATCCATGATTAGATCGATGCGAATATATACCCAGTTCCAGTTGCTCAAGATTCCGACATAGTGACGATAGGTCGTCCGAGTGATACTATTGATTAATCTAGAAAAACGTTGAACCGAGCCATTCTCGTCTCATCAGACAAACAAATAAAGTTTCAGACGCATTTCCGCAATGCACTCAGATGCTTCCCACGATGCACAATCGAAAAAGTGGGTTCAAATGGCATGTTTTCTCCGAACCCATGTGTTGAGAATCATACGATCGGGACAATCCGGACCTAGTCACCAGGCGGGACAAAGCGCAGTGGGAACAATAATATACTAGCTATAGAATTTCAACACTTATGCACGTGTCCACTTTGCTGACTCTCACGTGAAATGAATAATGACTGAGTTATCGTGCAGACTTCGCATTGTCTAGGAGCAATGGAGCTTCGAAGAGGTTGAAGAGGTCCGTACCACCATCGTAAGAGTTCACGGCGTTTCAAATAGGAGAGAGCGAAGAAATAACAATATTGCCATCGTTATTGCACTTACTAATCTACATTGTAGACACTAATAAGCATCTAATTACATAACTATCCAAAACACATGACATATACCAGGCACTAGACAGGTAACTGCCTGTAAAGAGATACGTGTATGAGGTAGTTAAGAATTTTGTCCGCACTATATATATTTAAGACACTAAGGTTTACTCACATTCTAGCTCAAGACAGAGTAACGGGCACTTCGAGGCGTCGAGTGCTCTAATCAAGCGTGTTGTCTCTCGGCAAAATAACAGAGTTGACGTCGAAGCTCCCACTCTGCCGAGTAGAGAACAAAAAATTATGAAGCCATCCTCATATATATCAAAACCAAAGGGCTTGGTTTCACACAACTCGTACTCGCATGGGCAAACGGGGGAATTCCCACCTTGAACCATGACGTGTTGCTGAGATACTTCCTGTTTTCTCCTCCCACAAACAGTTGACAATGGTTGGAAGGCGCAACTGTTTAATATACAATGGATTTTGATCTTAGAACGATTAGAGTAACTATCATTGTTACTTTGTACCTTTCTACCATATTTTATATGAGAGAGTACTTAGAAAGTAATAATCATTATGTAAGAAAAAGATCATTGTCAATTCAACAATGATTGATACATCTATTTCCGCTACGGAGTATATATAGAACCCTATACTATTCGACGTCTCAAAGAATAGAGTTCGATCCACCGTTGCGTAGGTTATCATAACTTCATATTTGCTGAGGAAACCGCAGATAGAAATATATACTCGATACTAGCTACCACGGCAACTATCCGTCTATGATTTCGAGTATAAAATACTGATTCATCTGTAGGTAGCGGTCCCTCGCAAGTTTACATATCGACTGCGCAACATCGATCATGAAGTCAATCTGGACGGCGGAGATGGCACAGTCTCTGATCCAGAGCATTGTCATGCAAGGTAATCTGACAGAGCCTACGGAGGGGTTTCCTCTGGGTAAAGTGGGAGATTGGAAAGCTGTTACCGAAGACATGTCAGCCAAAGGACACGAGTTAACTATGAACTCTTTGCAGTAAGTCAAATAACCCCTAATCTACATACTCTAGACATCCTGCTTACCTGATTTTCAGAGCCCAGTGGAGTAGAGACGCGCGAGAGAGGTTATCACGAGCCAAGTCTTCAACAACAATTCCAGATGGCACTAGCGCCTCAGACGCCCTTGCTATTATAGCCGGATTGCCCATCCCGACGCCTCGTTCGTCTCCTCCTGCTCAATCTACGCTTCCTCCACCCGACGACACCACAGCCATGGAGAACTTCAGATCCGAGATGAAGGCTTTGACCAAGCAGAGTCGCGTCGATCTTCTTGCAACTTTGACAACGAGTGTAGATATCCTATGTGAGGTCATGGAAGAAGGCGAAGAAGAGTTAGTAGCCTTGTTGCTAGGGGACTGATTACGAGCGGTTATGACCTGAGAATAGGGGGACAGGGTACAATCTTGTAGAAAGCACTACTAGCCGCTATCGATTCATAGGAAATCAAGAGGAACACGTTCTCCAGCATTGCCACCAGATAGTCATAGTTCTTCCTAAAAGCCCATTGCAGACCTGCACTACGCAACAACGCCCTCCTGTGCATATGCATCCTAAATGTGCTAATGAGATGCCATCATGGAATCGAGATTTTATTTGCATAAAAAACCCCAACACACAGTGGACTGTAGCCTCAACGTGTTAGAACCAGAAGTTCGTACCAAAGGCAAGACGCGCATAATCTTAGTTCAATAGAGAATTGCCTCAGTAGACTCTAGTCGCACTTCACTTTCCGACTGATTATAATTGATATACAGACTCGCATTCTAGATAATATCAAGAGCAAATATCAGGATCCACATTTCAGCTGCACTTTAGGCACAATAGACTATCCGTTATTCGGGGTCCGCGGTCACCTAGATAGCCACTATGGTCTGGATATTACATCACTATTCCCGGGAACCGCAGTACCAAGGACAATATGCGGTGCACGTGATGTTGCAACCTCACTCATACTTGAGATAACGAAAGCTGCTCCAAGAAACTCTGGAGGCATCGTTGTTAAGTCCGTTAAATCCATAATTATAGGGAATTAAGGGGATATCAGATCTATAAACGACGCATGTGAGTCAGCCCGGTTCCATCAAACCTCTCTGACAACGGAGATAGGAACTTAGGTAAGTTCCCGATAGAATCGGGAAGTTTCCCAGATACATATATATGTTGGCTGAGTGAGTGAGCGAGCTCGAGAACAAAACTTCGATTGACAAGCGCAGATCTCCATCGTGTATTCTTGGCATCATCCAACTCTTGGAGTAGACACAAGTTCACCAAAATGACGGCTACATCGCATCCCGAGTTTAATGACAAAACAGAGGCCTTGGACGTTGCCAAGGCTTTTGCGGAAAGAGTTCGTGGTAAGACTGTACTGGTAACTGGAGTGAACCGCGGGGGTATTGGGTTCTCGACTGCGCAAGCTTTTGTAGGTGACTTTCCCGCTCAAGCCTCACTTACCTACTAATTTATCTTCCGCGAAGGCATCACAGTCGCCGGCCCATGTGATTATTGCCAGCCGAACTCCGTCCAAGATCCAGGAGAGTATCGACGCACTCAAGGCCGACTTTCCCGCCGTAGACTATCGTCCTCTCATACTCGACCTCTCCAAGCAGAAGTCGGTGCGGGCTGCTGCCGCTGAGCTCCTATCCTGGTCCGATGTGCCTACTCTCGACATCGTCGTGAATAGCGCGGGTGTGATGAATCTCCCAGAGCGCATAATCACCGAGGACGGAATCGAGATGACCTTTGCTACCAATCACATCGGGCACTTCCTGTTTACTTGTTTAGTCATGCCTAAGATCCTCAAGGCCGCCGAGAGCAACCCGAAGGGAGCCACTCGCATCATCAACGTCAGCTCCGGGTCGCCAACGGTGGCGCGCCCGCGATGGAGCGACACCAACTTCGACAAGAAGAACAAAGACCTCCCGGCGGACGAACAGCCCAACTACGAGATGCACAAGATGTGGGGGGAGACGGATCCGGAGGAAGCTTCGTATCTGCCGCTAGAAGCCTACAACCAGAGCAAAGTGGCGAACGTGCTGTTCAGCATCGGGGCAACAAACAGGCTGTTCGACAAGTACGGGATCTTGAGCCTGTCCCTCCATCCGGGCGTTATCATGACGGAGCTATCCAGAAGCGCCCCGCCAAGAATAGTTGAGGCAATTAATCGCATGGCGGAACAGAAAGTTTTCACATTCAGAACACTTGGTGCTGGAGGAGCGACAAGTCTGGTAGCCGCGTTGGACCCGAAGCTAGGGAAGCCAGAGACCAAGGACGGCAAGGAGAACTACGGAGCCTTCCTTTTAGATTGCCAGATTTGCGATAAGGCGACTCCCCAAGCCATTTCAAGCGAGGGAGCTGACAGGCTGTGGAAGAAATCCGAGGACTTAGTTAAGGAGAGGTTTTCATGGTGAAGGGACAATGCTATGTTAGCAGATAGGAAGCCGCTGCTTATTAACTACCTAGGCGGGTTAGATTAAAATTATCCATTAATCTAAGCTAATATAAAGTATAAGGATACTTTTATAAGCGATTTTATATCGTACGAATTAATGTACGGATTCCCGTTACGTAAGCGTACGGGCTTTTTCCGTATATATAATATTATATTTAAAATATAAACGTATTATAAATATTAAAATAAACTATTTTTATATATATATAAAACTTTATATTTAATAATATTTTTATAATAACGTTATAATAATTTAATATTATATATATAAAAACGTATTAATATATATAATTTATATTATTTAATAATTTAAAAATAGGTTTTTAATTATCGATTATTATGTTATTTTTTAATTTTTTTTATATAATAAATCTAATTAATTTTTTATTATTATTTATTTTTTTACGTAAATTAATATTATTTACGTTTTAAATTTTTTTTTTAATTTTTATATATTAAAATTTATTTTAAAAAAAGCTTATTTAATAATAATACGTTATATTTTACGTAATTTCTTTTCTTATTAATTTTATAAAAAAGCTTAAATATATTATATTTTAATGTTATTTTTTTATTAATATTTTCGAAAAAAATTAATTATATATAAATTATAAAGTTTATTAAAACATTTATTTATAAAATAATTATATTATAAATTTATATTTAAAAAATAAAATTAAAGTTTAAAAATATTAAATTTATATTTATTTAAAAGTAAATTAAATTTTTAACGCGAAATTTAATAAATTCGTTTATATTTTTATATAATTTTAAATAAATTATAAATTATTATAAATTTAAAAAAGTATTATAATAAATAAATAATTATATTTAAAGTTTTAATTTAGATTCGGAAAATTTATTAAATAATATTATATTTAAAAAAAACTAAAACTTAAAAAACGAATAAACTTTAATTAATATTTAATTAAAAGAAAACTTAATTTAAAATTTATTTAATAACTTTTTTAAATCTTTAAAAAGTAAATTAATTTAACTTTTAATTAAATAAAGTTTTAAATTAAAGATTTTTTTATTTATTAAATAATTAATTTTATTAACTAAATAGTTTTAATTTTTTTTCGAAAGTTTTAAACAAATATTATTTAAATCGTTTCGTATTTATAAAATCGATTTAAAGTTAAGAAATATCGTAACGAAATTATAAAAATAAATAATAATAAAACGTCGAAAAAAAAATTCTAATAAATAATAAATAAAGTTTACGAATTAAATAAAATTAAAATATATTAGATTTTATAAAAAATAATAAAGCTAAAAATAATTTAAAAATTTCTTTTTAATATTTTTTCGTTATTTTATTTATTAATAACGTTAACGTTTCGCGTTATTTTATCGTTTATTTTTATTAAAATTAATAAAGTTTAAATTTTTAAAATTTAAATATTAACTAAAATTATAAATTTTATTAAAGTTTCTATTTAAACTTAAGTTTATTTTAAAGTTTAAACTTTTATTAATATTTTTATTAAAAATTAGAGTTTTGCTATTTGCACCTACCCTTTTTGCTATCGGAGCCTTATTTGCACCCAGGTACATCCGGCTATCTCCCCCGCACCCTTTTTGAAAGCGGTGAAAGCTAGCGGCCCCAAT
>MU399568.1:600000-761635 GCA_022578875.1 Hypoxylon crocopeplum
CAAACTAGCTCGGTCCCCATACACTGTCTCTGCTTTATTTTAAGCTTAAGCCTTTAGCACCCACCTAAGCTCAATCTCCTGGCTCGACACGAAGGCTATTGAGGATGAAGTTCCTTGATATGCTCGCAGCCATCGCGCTGTCGTCAAGTCTCGTCGCTGCGTCGGTGATACCATTATACCCTCTCCGAAGGTCAGACGAAGATCCGGTGTTCAACCAAGACTTCGCTGATCCATCGATACTCCAAGATGAGAACGGGACTTGGTACGCTTTCGGGACAGCAAGCAACGGGAAGCAAATACAAGTTGCCACAGGAGGAACGCTGTATAGACAATGGAGTCTTCTCGAAGACATTGACGCCCTCCCTCAACCAGGGGCCTGGACCACTGGCCGTAACACCTGGGCCCCTGACGTACATCGGATGTCCAACGGAAAGTACGTGATGTACTATAGCGGCGAAGTGGCCTCAAATGCCGCATTCCATTGCATCGGCGCAGCAGTATCGGACACAGCTACCGGTCCCTACATAGCGGGCGACGAGCCTTTCGCCTGCGACCTCACGATCGGCGGTTCAATCGATCCCTCCGGCTTCCAGGATGCGGACGGCACGCGGTACGTCCTGTACAAGATCGACGGGAATAGCATCGGGCACGGCGGCAGCTGCGGCAACACCGTAGAGCCGATCGTTCCTACGCCCATCATGCTCCAGGAGGTTGGAGACGACGGCGTGACGAAAATCGGCGACTCTGTTCAGATTTTTGACCGCAGCAACGACGATGGCCCGTTGGTGGAGGCGCCAAGCCTACTGCGTACAGCCAATGGGTTGTATATCTTGTTCTTCAGCAGCGGATGCTACTTAGAGTCCACCTACAACGTCAACTACGCGACGTCAACTAGCGTGAAAGGCCCATTCCAGCGAGCGCCGCGTCCGATGATCAGAACCGGAGAGTACACCTTGCAAGCGCCTGGCGGCGCCACTGCGGTGAACGTTGGCGACAGAGTCGGTATTGCCTACCATGCGAATTGCCCAGCGGGACGGTGTATGCATACATCGCAGACTGTCGTCGACGGCCGGGAGATTAGGGTTATGATGTAGGGTACGATCAGATCAGTGATTGGAGATGGATAGAATAAACACCACCTGGCTAACAAAATGGGTTCTGATATCTCATATACACTGAGAGATTCAAGTTGGAGCGCAGCTCATTTGGCACTTGTCGAGCTAAGTATACGCTCGTTCGATATTTCATTTTAGTCGTTGGATTTGGGGATAGTAGCGAATGATACCAGAGCACATAGCTTCGTAGGAGCGCAGTATATCGATAATCATATTGTTTCCCGATTCGTATTGTATTTGGAAGTTGTAGATGTAACAGTTCAACGTCTAAGTCCAATGCGACGATAATGAGAGGTGTGGCTAAACCTGGGCTGGTAAAATGTGGCTAACTGAACTTAGGTGGAGTCCTGCGGGAGCCGTTCCTAATTGGAGTAAGATTCTAAAATAAGCGCCCTCTCTTCTCATTCCGTCCATCTTCAACCTGCAAGCTGCATGCCTTCCATCACAGTCACATTTCTACGCGCAATGGAACAGACTGAATCCTGTTCATGTCTATCATCGAATCTTCTTGTCTCCCGAGTAATTCAAGGCATCACCTCTAGAAGCGCCTTGCGATGCGGAATACTTCATTGCAACCCCTCTAGAACGCGTTGGAACGTTGAGTGACGATGAACTAATGCGTAAGTCGACTACGCCGTGAAGCATCTGCTCAGAGTCTACTCGAGATTGAGTGTGTCTATTGAAAACGAGCATAACCAGGTAGAGTTGCGATTTCAAAAATTCAAAGAGCCTACATTCTCCTATACAGCCAGTGCTGTCTGCCATAAACAAACAAACAACGGCCTTTGTCAGCCCCTCCCACCCAGCTGGTATCGAAGAGCATCACCGGTTCGGGAAACATGTAAGCTTCTTCTACGGATCCGTACCCGAATCGGGATTATATTGGATTAAGGCTGTCTTACTGGCCTCAAGATGGGGGCCGAGTGGCCGTGATCTTTGCCGCCAGCGACCTCAGTACTGACCCACTAGAGGTGCTAGGTAAGATTGCCGAGCAAATCACGGCGCTTACAAACGAGAACCTCCAGGCCTTTCTCCCATCTTACTGGTTCGCCATGTTGTAGGGTATCATTTTCAGGACGCCTACCTCCCACTATTCAATGTGATCTCTGACTGTTCAACAACGTGAGATTGTCGTTCCCCTGATTGAAGATACGCACCGTTCGGGGATTTTTTTTTTCAATATGCAAGGGACGGAGCATCGAGATATCTGCAATACTACCCCGCTGTGTAAGCCATTGATGTCTTGCTTCTAGGCGCCGACTACCACCAAGTCTCCGGTAGCGTGAAATCGATAGCGCGATACACCACCATGGGCACTTCGCAGACTACGGCAAAGCCGATTAGATCTAATATAATATTCGGCCTGTCCCGGCATCTTCTAAACATCCCATACGCTCATTTTTTCTCTGGTAGTCCTTATATTTTCAGGCACTGTTGAAGCATAGTCGGGAACTTTACCAGCTGGCTGGCGTTAATTTCATGGAACACTCGTTGTAATATCTTTAATACTCTACTTTTCTAATACTACATTCCTTACCACAATTCCTTTAGCACGATCACCACAGCTATCGATATATCTCCAGGCGAGATGGCTTCTCTTCTGTCTAGTCTAATCCTCACCCTCCTTGTACAACATGCCGCTGGTCTGCAGGTCACACCGAACTCCCCGTGTGCTTCCTTCTGTGTGGACTCCAGTGACCTTGACTTTTCCGATCCGAACTCTTCAACAACGAAGAACAAAGACATTACATGCTATGACTCCGAATATTCCACCACTCCTGCGGGCCAAAAGTTCCAGAGTTGTATGAGTTGTCTTCAAGATAGCTCATTTTCTCAGGGGGCCGAGAGTGACCAGCTTTGGTTCCAATGTAAGCACATTCCTGCCTATTCGTGTATCAGCTCTAATTTTCGTGCAGATAATCTCAGATACACATTTGATTATTGCATCTTTGGGTTTCCTAATGCTACGGGTGTAGCGTCAACTCCTTGTTCAACCTCTTTTGCGTGTGGTGAACTCCAGGAGGGGTTTACAGACGACAAACTTGACCCAGAGAAACAGAGCTACTCGTATTGCAGCGCGAATGGCGGGCCCATGGCTGATGATATTGTCTCCAAATGTGTTTCCTGCGTGGCCGCGTCTGAAGATCAGGACTACCTGGCCAATTGTAGGCCATCCCATTATCCCCTATCCAGTATTTACATGCTAACTGCTGTGCCAGTCCTCATCGCTCTAGACACAGGTTGCAAACAACAACCGCCTAGTGGAATGATTATAGGATTGAATGATACCGTCTTCTCCAAGACTATGGTTAGTTCGGTTGACCCAACTGCTGAAAAGACTACCGAAGACAAGAAGCCTGCCCTGTCCGTAACTCAAATTGCGGGCATTGCTATCGGCGCTACTATTGTTATTTTGGCCATAGCCGGGTTCTTATTTGTGCGTCACCGGAAGCAGCGTAATCGCCGTCTTCTCGTCGGGGACACCAGGGTCTCAATGACAGGGCAAAAGAGCCGCCACCGTCCGGCCTCGTCGCTTTCATTCCGCTGCCAAACACACTTGACTCCGAGATCACCATACTTCCCAAGCCCATCCGACGGCACTATCGAAGAGGAGAAACCATATACAGATCCACACTCCGCCCTCAGTTCCCATCCCGTATCACCCGAGTCGCCAAGACAATCGGCATGGCGGACTCAGAGCAGTAGCCTTGGTTTCAGTTCCTTCTCTCGTGCAGATGGTAAGGTATTACCACTGCACAATATCGCCACAGCTATCCCAGCCATCCCAAGCAATGTGCACTACTCTACCTCGCCTAAGGCCGCATTCTTCTCCCCTGTTGATGAGCCCGCTAGCACCACTAGCACTAAGAGCACAGCACAACTACTACCCCTCAGGCAGTATAACCCTGCTGAGTACGGGGTTACATCGCCGCAGATGGGTGCCAGCCCCGACGGCACGTTTAGCAGCCCAACCTCCGGCTCTACGGGTAGTCCCCTGCTGAGCCGTGCGTGGGAGCAAAGGGCCTCGACATGGGACCTCCCACCACGCGGATCCAGTCGACCGTCAGGAGTCGGGGCTTGGGAGAGAGTCGCCACCGGAGTTGCGGGAAAGAACAGGAGGACTAGTAATACCGGAAGCCCAGTTGAGACGAAGCAGTTTAATTTCAATTTCCCTCCCCCGCCTGCTCAGCGGTAGTTCCTATGTACCTAGGTATATATCCTACCTTGTAAATATACGGAGTCTTTTAGGATGGCCTGGCGGGACTGAGAACCGGAACTCGATAGATATTAATGGCAGGATACGTCGGCACTGGACGCATCCGGTAATAAAGATGAAAAGATCTAATATGTATCTTGGATGCTTTAAGACACTGTCTTACTGTGTGACCGACGCGGGTCTTATCCGATGATGACTAACTCTAGTCGATGCCGATGTCCATAACTCCACGTAATGTGGCGCTCTCCAAGAGATGCCTTAGTACTCCGCACTTGACCAGGAACTAGGCATTATCAGGTTTCAATGATATCTTATTTAGTCTTCTAAAAACAAATATGAGGCCCTGATTGTATGTGTTATCGTGCTAGCGAGACTTTGCCAGGCTTCAGGGCTCTCATCGCGAACGCTTTCTTCTCTATCCCAAAACGCTACTCTATCGCCATCACACGAGCCAGGTGCCCTAGAATATTCTGTCACAGAGAACCACAGTCTATATGTGTCTGGCGAGCTAACATCACTGGTAGCGGCTGAGGCTATTCTTCCTCTCATCCGTCATGACATATCGTTACCCGGTTAGCACTCGACTGCCTAGATTGATATCAAGGTTGACCTCGTCGTGAAAGCTGCCAAAGCACCGACAGCACAGTACAAAGAGGAGCTGCCCCTAAGTCCTATAGACGGGATACCGGTAGTAATCAAAGATGAGTATGACGTGGAAGGGTACGCAACGACCCTCGGTTCCGCGCACAAAAACGCAGACCCGGATCATGGTGTGTACTATGACTTAACTAAACGCCCGCGTACGTACACCTCCTTGATATTCCGGTCATCGCCAGTCATGATGAACTTATCAAATATCGTCCTAAGAGAGTCTTCATCCTCCAGCATGGTCATGACACCCGGTGCATTTCCATCGATAACCAGGGCGTCAAACTCCTTACCGACCTCGAAATTTCCAATCCTCTTGTCGAGGCAGCATACTTCAGCTCCTCCGAGCGTAGCCAGGTAGAAGAGCTCTCCGATATCTAACCCCTTGTCTTTACCCTGGCTCATTACCTCGCGCGCATTCGACGCGACGAGAGCCTGCCTCATGGCGTCCAGGATGCTGCTCGAGAACCCCCCGCCGCTGTCGGTGCCTAGACCGACCTTGATACCGCGCCGGAGGAAGTCCCGGACAGGCGCCGTCATGAAGCCCCCGCCGACGGTCATGTTGGAGACGGGGCAGTGCGCGACGCCGCAACCGAGCTCTTTCAAGCGACCCATTTCATACTCGCTCATATGGCAACAGTGCGCGAGGATAGAGCGCTCGTTCAGAAGCCCGTAGTGCTCGTACAGATCCGCTTCGCTCCCCTTGAACTGCGGGAACAGCTCCTGCGTAAAGCTCATCTCCTGCTCCGCCTCGTTGAAGTGCGTCTGGATCGGCAGGTCCGGATTCGCGCGCGCGATCCCGCCCAGGCCCTCGAGAAGCGCCGGTTCGCAAGTAATAGCGAACCGCGGCGTCAACACGTGTTTCAACAACCTACCCTCGGGATCAATGCGCCGGACATGCGCGATGCAGTCCTCGGTGTCCTTCAGCGAGGCCTCGACGCTCGCGTCGCGGTAGTAGTCCGGCGCGTTGCGGTTCATGTTGCACTTGCCGACGAACGCGCGCTGGCCCCTTTCCAGGCACAGGTCGGCGAGGATGTTAGTTGCTTCCGCGTGAAGCGAACCGTAGTACGACGCGGTGGTGACGCCCTGTCTCAGGAACCCGTCGACGCAGCTGGCGTAGACGCGGCGGGCGTAGGCCGGGTCGCGGAAGCGCGCTTCGTTGGGGAACGTCACTTGCTCCAGCCAGTCCAGGATCTGCATGCTCTGGCCCAGCCCGCGCTGCGCCCACTGCGGCGCGTGGTTGTGCGTGTCGACGAAGCCGGGGATGAGGAATTCCCCGCGCGGGAGGTATCGCACACTCTCGGAACAGGAAGAGGATGGGATGTCTAATGATGAGAGTGTAGAGAGCACTTTATCCTTATGGATGTCGTCGATGAGGTGAATGATTTCCCCATTGGTGTCGACGACGAGCAAGGTGTTCTCGAGTATGAGAAGTTCTGACGGCCCAAGTGAGTGGATCACCGTGCCGTGGAAGATGTGTGCGGCCATTCCGTCGTCTCAAGTCATCAATCAGTGATATATGCCTTTGATATAATGTAGGCTTTATTAGGTGAAGTTCGTCCTATCGAGAAACACATCTGATATAGTATGCGGTGCTCTACTAGAACGGTATCTCTACATCGGTAAGTCAGGTCAAAACGTCACGCAGGTGGCCATAGGTGGATGCAGATGGGGGCAGTTGATGGATTACATAATTAGCTAGATATCACGTGATTTCATACAAGAGATCAACGAAGACCGTAGTCGTTTGTACACACAACTTCTTCAACCAATCAATATTCCAACGGATCTTTGAATCGATCAGAAGAGAAACAACTCTATAAGTAATCTCCTAGAGTCATATACCAGAATGAATGTAGGGTACCCAAAGCAGATTTGACAAATTTTGTTCCCCTTCATTAGGCGCATCATCTTCGTCATTCCATCCCTTGGTCGTTCTTGCTGAGTCATCGCTATCCTGATTGTGATGTAGACTCATATTTTGTCTCTGGTTCGAAGTCCTTTCCTGGGTCGTCATTCTTACGGCGATTCCTTAATTCTCGAACCGCGCGATGGAGCCACTGACAGACTCAAAGATATGTTCCAATATTGATTGATTGTATTGAGGTACAAACGGTTATGGTCTCTAATCTGATGTCTTGATGGAGATCACGTGATATTTAACCAATTATGTAATCCACCAGCTGTCGCCATTTACAACCACTTGTAGCCATCTGGATGGCCCTTTTGCCAACTGATTTATTCAGGATATCTGACAGCTATTTAGCCCACATCGACAGCTAGTTACTTGCGGGTAGATTCTTTCCAAGTCATCAAAACATTCCTATAAAAACATTCCTATAAACTTACATATAGGTACATACTGTGTGGATCATGTGGTTCGGCTCTGCTTTTAACTCCTGGTTTTTAAGTATCTTAGTTTGTCTTAAGTCGTCGTGCTGCCTATCTCCCGAACCTTGGCGCTAGATCTTACCACTCGGCCGGAACGCGTCGTTGTCGTCTTAAGAAGGTTAATGGTCCCCACCCTGATCCTCGATCGTG
Organism: Hypoxylon crocopeplum; assembly: GCA_022578875.1. Classification (NCBI taxonomy): domain Eukaryota; kingdom Fungi; phylum Ascomycota; class Sordariomycetes; order Xylariales; family Hypoxylaceae; genus Hypoxylon; species Hypoxylon crocopeplum. Next base: position 607,522 of record MU399568.1, read on the forward strand.
TTTATTGGCTCTGCCATTTGGAACGATTCTTCCTTTAGCGTGCCTTGGCGTTGACATAGCACATACATGTATGTTATCGATATGTCTGACTCGTAATAGGAGTTCCACTGCATCATGACATTCGTACAATAGTCTGGGTCATCTCCGGTATCTCTTGAATTGAGATCGACTCTCTCGGTAGCAATTAGCAGCTTAACGGCAACCTCGTACCCGTTCTCATGTTGAGTACTGGAAGCCTTAGGTACAGTCCAGTCACCCGTCCTTGCTTAGCTACGTGTGCAGATATTTCCCGCCGCAATCCACCGTCCCAACATCAGGTCCATCATAGTCCAACAACTCTAAGAGCTCAGTTCTAAAGCGGAAAGGGAATTTGGTAAGATTATTTTTTTAGGTAGATTATATCGCGATTGTGTTGCGTGTCAGTTGCAGAACATTGCGTTCCTTGCCAGCTAGGAACTATCGCTGTCAGCTGTTCCATGGTACCTTCATACACGAGCTTCTAAGGTACATTGGGTACAAGAACAAATATGACAGATGTTAAAGACATTATCTCGTCTCATCATCCAGTCTGTGCAGTGGCGTAGAGATACGCACAATATGAAATGTCTATGAAACCCTTATTCGCAGCTCCATTGCGTTTTCCCATCTGCGCCCGCCAGAGTAGTACCTCATAAGGTAAGTACGCTATTATCGAAAGCCGTTCGTCTCAGTGAGCCCTATAAGGAGGTCCCTAGACCAGGCTGACCAACTCAGAATTTAGCCCATTTAAAATTTAAAGGAGTGAAAACTGAGATTCCCCTATCCAGCTGACATATATCGCTGGATTCTATCTTCATGGCCTGACTTCCTCCGTCTCATTATGGGTAGCCGGAAGTTCTCGACGAGCAACATCACCAAGCATTTCGTGGGTGTGTTCCTGGTTTGGCATCTCGTGATACATTGGCTGGTATTCCTGCGTAGACTGGAATGAATAATGGCTTTGCTCGGGCTTTGAGGATGGTTGATATGACACCCACTGCCCGTCGATCCAGTGCCCTTCCACCCCTGAGCTGTATGCCGGAGCGGGCGAGCCAACGACTGGAGGCGGAGGTTGGTTAGCAGCAGCTGCCGCAGCTGCTTCGGCGTCTGCCTGCTTCCGTTCCCTTTCGCCTTTCTTACGCTGAATAAATATGTAGGCACCCAGCGCTATCAGTATGATACCTCCCACACTGGCACCAACGCCGATCCCAGCCTTAGAGCCCGTCGATAGGCCTGTGTTCGTCCTATCTACTGGGCCGCTATCTGCCGCCGTGTTGTTATACTTCAAGAGCGCCGACGCTGGCTCCCATTCGTCCTTGCTTGATTGGTATACTTGGGTCATATTGCCGTCGCTCATGTAGTAAATCCAGACTAAATCTCTACCGAAGTCGAAAACCGTAGCAAATTGGGCATTAGGCACATCGGCACGAGGCCAAGACTTGATGTCCAGACTTGAAGACATTCCCCAGGCGCCGTTGACCTCTGAGACGTGATGTAACAGCGAGTCATTGCCTATGTAGAAGATATTGCGGGTAGAATTGTGATCGAGGGTAAACCCAATCCCACCTGCTTCACCGTCCCATCCGTCGAGCGACCAGTTAACGCTTGAAGTTGTATTCAGACTGAAATCTTCGGTGGCGGTGTTATTGGTAACGGGTAAATTGAGTACAGGTTCATCATCGTCTCGGTCGACTTCGTTGAGAGGAGTTGGAAATGTAGCTGCAGTGGATCGGTGTCAGCTTGTCATAATTCAAGAAAACGTATATAACTTACTTATTACCCACGTCCCGTCCTGTTGTAGCGTAGTTACTTCTATATTAACGGGTCCCCTTCCCATGACGACTGTAATCTTGTTGGTGTCCGTGAAACCGGCCCCGATTGGAAAGCACTGAACAATATCCTGGGACAGATAGCCCTCGCTACTCCAACCACTTGCGCTGGTAAAGTGCAGGAACGACGTGGCCATGCTCTCATCGTGGTAATATACTCGATAGCCAGCATCTGCACCGAGGTTTACCGCCATGAGGCCAGTATCCGAGTGCACTGACAACCCGGATGATACTGGCCACTGGTTTTGGTCCCCGGACTTGACGAACAGTCCATTCTCACAGTTCCAGAGCGCATGTATAATTTGATTCTCGTTGTTCTGATACCAGATTGCTGCCTATTATGATCATGGAAACATGCCTTTTAGTTCCATCGATTTCCTGGGGTTGGACAGGTAGGTACCTAGGTACTTACGGTGGTGCCGTATTCATTATAGTAACCGATGCCAGCGAGACTAGTACCATTCTTAGGAGCTAGATTATCTGAATCAAACGTGAATGCTGCCGACTCGTTGGCGGGGAAGATCGGCGTGCTCCCGTTGCTATTGCATAGACTGTAAAATATCTTGCCGGTCGCATCGTCCTGCATTATTATCTGAGGAGCCCCAAGTCCGGTTGTCCAGGCAGCTATTGAGCCTGAGGAGACTAGCCCAAACAGCCATGTCGAGGCATGTATAAATGCGAAGAGTGTGAAGGGAGACTTCATGGCTTCGGTTATACGCCCCCTAATAGGGGTACGCTGATCGTGAACGGCGTGACAGTATGATGGTCTGAGGTAAAGTGATTGAAACTCAAGCAGCCAGTTCGGATGTGTGAGGAGGAGAGAAACGCCTGAAGGGCTCAAAGACTAATAGGAAAAAGACGGGAGTGTACAAATTAAGAATCAGGCTAGATATGTTCAGCTGAGGCCCCCAACATGACCGCTTCGCCTACTGCTACACTCCTTGTTGGCCCATTTTCGTAGCCTGCAGCCAGCACCCGATTCAAAGACTGCCAATCATTGCCTACCTAGAACACGACGAGTGATAGTAAATCTAGCCACTATCGTATGGATGGGTCTTTCGTCGTGATGCTTCCAGCCATTCCCCTCCCCCCCAATCCTACGAGGTGAGTGAGGCCGGCGAGGCTCTAGTACCTGCCCTACTACACAGTAGTGCTTGTGGCGGCGCCTTGTAGGAAGATCCAAATTGTGACCTACAAGCCAACCGAGGTAGTACAAAAGGCGGAGCATGCGATGGACTATCCCCATCCCTCAACTCCGATAGAATCTCGTTGATGGACAGAGACAGATTTGCCATTGAAGTTAATTATCTAAATATTCTATCGCGAACTATCCACAGCTCTTCGACTGTATACTAAAGTACGTTGATATACGGACGTCGAATATACACTGGCCATGGGAGAAACTAGACGTACAGGAAACAAAGAACGTCTGTGTTACGCTGGCAGTCGATCTCCGGCTAGTAATGCACATCAGCCTCAGTCCTTTAAGCCACCATTTCTTTTCTTCGATCCCGGATCTAGCCCCAAACGCCAGCCACCGCCATACTACCTAGGTATGTATATCACCCAGACACGAAGACATAAACGACAAGACAAGTGCAGTTCTGGACCCCTGTTCTGTGCTTGCAAACCGAGAGCTTGTCCATTTACACTGCTCCAGACTCTGAGGAACCTGAGGTTTTAGGGGTTGCTAGCAACTGTATCTCTCGACGTTAACGACATATGTTAGACTTCCAATTCAAGCGTATTGGCCTGAATTTGCGTTTCGTGTGTATCATTACGTATATCGCCCTTCTGAGGCAGACCTTCAAGACTTAAGATTACATTTACCTCCTTATCAAATGCCTACCGATTATACTTTCGCGATGTCTACCTGTCATAACAGCCAGCTTGGATTGATTCAATTGGAGGCTTATGTATTTGACAAGGGGGTCCCTGGCTGTACATCTATGGCGCTTAGGCGGCTATGCATGTCTGATCACTCGTTACTGTTATCGTCCGTATTTAGGTATTAAAGCTAACATTGCTTTGCAGGAGTCTCTAGACCGCTGAGAGTTCTCTCTCGGAGATAAAAATGTAACGTATCATCACAAATCGCAAAAGCGTGTGAGCGGGCACGAATAATGGAAAGTATACTCAGCTTAGAAAGACCAGAGGTTTCAAACATTGTTTCTAATACCCCACGCTTCAACACGCCGGCGAGGAAACTTCTAATTATCTACGACAAGGTAGTATTTAAGCTGATCAACACGCGAATACCTTCAAATTTAGGAATTCTTTAATCTCTCCTGGAGAACCTTATAACCAGCTTGCCACTCCTTATCCATCCCTGGCAGTGGTTGCAATCCAGTACGAACTAGATCCCCATTAACCCAATCCAGTACTTTCTCGATGTATGTATCCTCCGCAGCAAACATACTGTGAAATCTATCCCCAGGCTGGAACCGAGCTTTCCTCTCCCTGTGTTCTTGTTTCATAGCTGACACGGACGGGAGCCGAGCTTGGCCCGCGAATACCTTGGCTACAATCTGGGCCTGGAAATCAAATAGCGAAAATGTCGACACTAAGTGTGACACGCCCACAAATGCTAGCGAAGGATCTGGGATGTAGAAGACGTCCTTGTGCAAGTTGTGGGTGATATAACCATCAGACGTTATGAGAACCTTCTCATCGGCGTTCTCCCATGGAACTAGAGGTTGTTCCAAGTCCCCGAGGAATGGATAGGAAGTGATGTATCCAGTCGCAACGATGACATGATCGATACCCTCGAGGACTTTCCCGTCTTCTAGAATGACCTTTCCCGGTATCGCCTGACCAGGCTCTAATACCTGGGACTTGGCGCCTTTTGCTGTCTCGTCAATGGTAAACTCGGCAACCATGGCGACCCTTTCGGTGCCCTCAGGTAGACGCGATCCGAGTACGTCGTATTTGCTCTCCCGCCTGCTTTGGATTATCTTAGCACCTAATGGGGCTGTTTCCTTGGCGATATCCAAGGATGAGACACCAGCACCAATTAGAAGCAAAGTCTGATTACTAAAAGGGGTAGGTGTCCGGTACTGCTTCGAATGTGTAACCCGGCCCGGGAAGCGTTGTTTCCATATGGATAATCCGGGGACGTCTGGCACAAACGGGACATGGTAGTGTCCGCTGGCTACCACCACTGCATCGAACTTCCAGGTTTTCTTCGTCAACGTATAACCGGAATCGGTCCTCGTGAACGTACTTGTCCTGATATTCCATTTATCGTCGCCGTCCGGCTTTGATACACTTTCCACTCGAGTGTGGAAGAGGACTTTATCGTAGACGCTGTGAGTCCGAGCGATATCTTGGATGTATTGGTGAACCACCTTTTGATCTACGAAGTCCTCACTGCCCTCCGGCCAACGCAGGAGACTACTTCGCATAACCGGAGTGGGGATATTATTTTTCAACCCTGCATAGCTGCAATTTCGTCAACATCTCGCACCGTAATAAGTTCTCTTGCTGAGTATATTCATAAATAAATGCTGGCAAATATTATGGAGGACTGGAGACTGATCGTGATAGGCAGTTATAAAGTATTGTTTACACGTACCATGGATTAGGGGGGCCGTGTATTAAGGCGACTTCATCTGAAGTCAGTCCTTCTTTCTCGACCTCTTCCCAATTCGGATCAGGAGGCCGGACGTTAGGAAACGGCGGATCCCTGTCTGTCCGCGGCTCGTAGTCCCACACGCCGCCTACAACGCCGGTCCGCTCAAATACGGTGACGTTGAAGCCGGCTTGGAGGAGGTGAGCCGCTGACACGACTCCACTAATGCCGGCGCCGATGACTGCCACATCCTTGATGTTGCCGAGAGACGGTCCGTTCTCGGCGTTGGTGCCACTTGTCAAGGAACCCATTGCGATCATGAGAGGGAGAGAGATGAGTGAAAAGCACCTACCTCTGTGGGCTTACACCAAGATATGAATAGACACGGAATCTACGGATGGTCTAAGAATGTTGCACTGCAGATCAGCTCATATTCTCCTCAAGGGTATGATCTCCTCATTTCAATATCTTTAGTGCTGATTGGAAATGGCGAAATTCCATAGGACTGAGCTATGTGATGAGGCCATTTGTAGCGGCGATTACGTGCTCTTGGTACCCTTGTTAATGCAAGAAACCACGTGGAAGGGCATATAATTGAAAATGAAACGAAGATAACGGCTTTGGAAATTAGCCAATCATGGAGTTTTAACCAATACCATCTGTATCATACAGTCTTGGGAGCATGTAAGGGTAGCTATGTCTAAGTTGGCTAAGAATTGCATACCTAGGTAAGTTTAGGATCCCGTTCCTGATAACTTTCCTTTCTATTCTAGATAGCTTGTAATAGATCTGTACCTAATTCTAGATGCATTGACTATTTTTCTAATTCTATAGCTATTCCAAACTAGTTGATCGTGCCTTTCTAGCACGTTCCCGGTGATGCAGGACCCGTATCGTGAGTGAAGTGACAATAAGACCAGCAGCAATGAATATCATGGTGATAAAGCCTTTGGGGTACCTTGGTCCTTCAATCTGCTGCCAAATTAATAGTGGTAGCCATGCTTGAACCACATACGCCATCTCGTTCATGGTTGCCACGACGAAAGCTCTCTCCTCATTATCGTCGCTGCAGATTTCGTGAGCCCACGCATAGGTCAGCCCACTAATACCTCCTCCGATCATCCCTACGATGTAGCAGAACCACTTCCAACCAACTGGTATATCCCAAATCGCAAGACTGACGTTGATTATTATATTCACAACTCCTGAGAATACCATGGGCGGCCAGCGAGCACCCTTGAAAACAGAATCCGACGTCCACGCATAGATATATGTGAAGATTACAGCAAGGGCTGAGGCTATCGTTGGGTAAGAATTAATGGCTGTAATACTATACCCTTCCTGCTTCAGCCAGAGGGCAAAGGCTGGTTGGCTACCGTAGCCTGATCCGTTATTGAAAAAGATATAGAGTAGTGTGAGAGCGTAGATATGCCATGACGAAAAGATCTTCCGGAATTTGGCTTTGGTGTAAGATCCTCTGTTTGCCCGTCCTTCTAAATACATGCGCTTCTTCGCTAGCTCTATCTCATCTTTGGTCAACCACCAGGCTTTAGTGATCTCAGGGACGTCCGGGAAGAAGAAGAATCCGGCTATAGCCACGGGTAGGGAGATCGCGGTATTGATAATGAAAAGCCATTGCCAGCCTCTAAAGCCGTTTTCACCATTGAGGTTATAGACTGCAGCCATCAAGTAGCCGGAGAACATGCTGCCTATCGTGCCGCTAGCATGGAAAATGCAACTTCGTTTGGCCAATTCGTCCTTTCGATCTACAATTAGAAGTCAGTATCTCATATACGGATATAGTCTTGCTAGGGAAAAGTAGAAGGAACTGGAATTATCCTGACGTACTATGTAGACGTTAGCATGGAACGTGTTGAGAATAACAAAGCGCTATCAGGGGTAATAGAAATAATACGGAGAAAAGGGGTATCATAATGTGGGGCCCATTTACGCAAAGTATCGCCGGGAGCTCCCACAATACAACTCGAGACATCAAGGTATGAGGTTCTACTTACCACCAACTTCCAATCACGTATTGCATGCCAGGGTAAAAGGCGCTCTCCGCTAAACCGATGAAGAATCGCAAGGCGTAGATTTGTTCCGCTGTTTGACATTTTGAAAGCAAGATAGTCAAAACCGACCATACCACTTCGCAAGCAGGTATCCAGATAGAAGGCCGAATCTTAGTGAGCAGCATGTTGCTGATATCGTTAGTATTTCCAGATTGAAAGGGAGTACCTAATATCGCTCACCTTGGAATTTCACCGATAACATAGCCAACTGTCCAGCAAGCAACCATGTAGTTGAGCTGATTGCCGTACAGACCCAGATCTTCTTTCATACCGGATACGAAAGCGTTACTAATGTTGATTTGGTCGAGGTTCTTTATAAAGTAACCTAGCGAAGCGAAACTTAGGATTACGGCGTCTAATTTGAACAGAAACCGCCTCTCCTCAGGGGACTTGTCGAAGGTATCCCAGAAGTATGACCGCCATGTCTGTTTCGGCTTTTCAGCCACCGGTAATGAAGAGTCGGTATGAATTGAGTCGATATCACTGCGATCGGGATCCTTAGCACCCACTTCACCGCCGACCTCTACCAGGTCTTGAGTCGAGGTGATCTCCTTAGTTGTCATGTCGTGTGATTTGAATTGATTTCATATGAGAGCCGGATTTTAAGACGTAGAGCTCTCGGGGCGTCCCGATATTAAAGGCTCAAATCATTCTGATGTTATACAAGGATTGATCCCGCTCTTCTCTATGCCAGATAACTCATCCCGCGCTTTGGGGAGCCATACTTCTTTGTGTGGCGTCTCACTGCAGACAATCCCCTGATCGATATCGATCCGGATCTATTCAGCAAGGAAGGGCTTACAACTTACGATTATCAATACAGGAACTACCCAGACATCCGGTCAGCTCGCGGTCACAGACATTCGTCATACGGTGGCATGCCTGGCCATCGACGAAGTAGCGAATTAAACAGCTACTTGGTCTCACAACTCATGCAACGTATTGCGACAATGCGGGGATGGATGAAAAGGCGTTATGGAGTCAAGAATTTGTCGAAGACCGAGGTAGACAAAGTGGTGATCACCTCAATAGTGGTCGTCATCACGCCATGCTTCACCCCACAGAAAGTATCGAATAGCGCCACCCCATGTGCAGAACCTGCATTTAAGAGACAATCTCTCTCACATCATTCTTCTCCAATATCACGAATTGATAAGGGACTCCAATGACGGCCTCGATCAATCGCGGGGAACAACCTACTCCTCAGCAGATGCTGCAAGCGTCCGTTGTAGTACTACTGTCAGTGACCTGTTCAAGCAGATAGCTTACCAATCCTTCTTGACTGGCAGTCCGGCTTTGTCTATCGAGATAGGGAGTCACCTGTCGTCGAATATTAGGGAAATGAGATCAAGAGCAGGGAGTCTCCAACTGAATGGTCCTATTTACTGCTTTATATATTTATGTCGAGTATCGTCTGCATGGAAGGGATAAGGAGAACCAAAAGAGATTAAAGTTAACCAGAGAGCTCATACTCAACACATTCAATAAATAAGACCAAATTGCATCTTCAATCATAATCTGATACCGTAAGAATGGCGCCTTCAGCGATAGATGAGCGTATTAAGGATGTCGTGGAACAACGCAAAGACACGCTTGGACTCCCCGGCCCGGCCCTCCAGCGCCTAAAGAAGGCGGGAATTGACCTCTCCAACGGGTACCCCTATCGTCCAGCAAGGCCACTCTATCTCCAAGATGTATACAACATCAGGAGCAAGGAATGGAAACATGACGACGCTGGAGCGCGAGCGGACAAGTCGAAGTCGGCATTATTTTCCGCCGCCACCAAAGTCACGGATCTCACTGCACACATCGGGACCGAGATTGAAGGCCTGCAGCTAAAGGACCTCACGAACCAGCAGAAAGACGAGTTAGCACTCCTCATAGCTGAGCGAAGCGTCGTCTTCTTCAGGGACCAGGATATCTCGCCCCAGCAGCAGTTAGAGCTCGGGAAATACTATGGGGAGGTCGAGATTCATGTGAGTATATCCCCTAGGTAGAAAGCCGATCTCTGCTAGTGACATACGCCGCCTTAGTATATACGCTTACTCCGATTAATAGCCACAAGTGCCGCAAGTCCCCGGAAACCTCGGCGTGACTGTGATCTGGCCCGATCTGTATGCGACTGAGCGGGCAGCCAACTTTCGGAACCCGGGAGGTGCCTCTCGGTGGCATACAGATCTAGTGCATGAACTGCAGCCGGCTGGCATCACTCACCTACACAACGATACTATACCACCCGTCGGTGGTGACACGCTTTGGGCAAGCGGCTACTCAGCATACGAGAAGCTGTCGCCGGACTTCCGCAAGATCATCGACGGCAAGCTAGCTGTATACCGGTCCGCGCACCCGTACCTCGACCGCGATCACCCCGAGGCCGGTCCTAAGTTCGTCGAGCGCATACACCCCCTTGTGCGAGTTCACCCCGCCACAGGGTGGAAGGCGCTCTGGGTGAACCGCGCCATGACTGATCGTATCGTCGGGTTGGACCGCGCCGAGAGCGACGTGATCCTGAACTACCTATACGACGTGTACGAGAAGAACGTCGATATCCAAGTGCGGTTCCGGTGGACGCCGAATACCAGCGCGCTCTGGGACAACAGGTAAGTCAATGTGATCTGGGCTATTCCCACTAGCTGTGAGCGATGTCAGTTGCTCCTGAACTATACTAATGCAGTGCTTTCGCAGGATTACCATGCACAATGCAAGCTGGGACTATGGCGGAAAGCACCCTAGGCACGGAACGCGCGTCACGTCATTGGCAGAGAAGCCTTACTTCGACTCTACCGCTCCGACTAGACGTGAAGCTCTGGGCCTCCTAGATGAGAGCGAGAAGCAAGTTGATGGGCCTGCTTGAATAGAAATCATACATACTAGGTCCTAGGGGTAGACAGAAGTAATTCAATACCGTTACCTCGCATTTATTAACCCCGGATATTCCTCCCAAGGTAGAAGAATGCTCGAGAGTACTTAGGTAGTACAGGGGGGGTTTTTGCATCCTAGCCACAACCCGAAAATCGGTTCAATCTTGCATGAGCTTCTCGCGATCTCCTGGCTCTAGAACAGAATCCATTAAATCCAGTATATCCTGCTGCTCGGTTTGTCGCCAATATTTAACGAGATCCACAGCGGCCTTGTAGAGACGGTCAACAGAAGCAGCTTGATAACCGACGAAGTCGATCATTTCATTGCGCTGTTCGAGCCATCGCAGGAGAAACGTGATATCCGATAGGTCGCTGTGGAATGTAACGACCGACTTGGGGCGCGTGCTGTCGATAAGTTGTGCACATCGCTTCGCCTTAGCCAGGATAAGCACAGCAGGATGCAAGATGGGAATGGTGGCTAGAGCAGAATTAGACTCTAAGATCAAGCCAATCACCAGCCAAGATGACCTAGAGATGCTGACAATTTTCAAGCTTGAGGACTCGAAGCTGGCGGGGAAGTCCAAGCTCTCCCATAGGGAGTGTTTCGATCATGATCTTGTTGTCGGAGCTTGTAGGCGTGAAGAACAACTTGTAGTGCTCGACCGTAAACCGACCGTCGTCCTGCGTCAATAGCTGCGTAAGTTGATCCCTCGTGATTGCGGAAAAGTCAATCTCGACATCGACATTATCGGTATTGCGATTATGACCTAGTAGGCGAAGGGCGAATCCGCCAATAATGGCATGTTCGATGCCATTGGTTCCCAAGATATCGGATAGAGCCTGAGCGGCTTCGAGTTGCTCGGCTTTGAGTTTCTCAGCTTCGAAATCCATGGTGTATAACGTGCTTGAGGACAGAACCCTACCCCCACATGGATGGGTTACAGGTTTGAATAGTGCACTGTAGAGCTAGATGAGAGAATATCTACCTCGGTACCTGTCTGCCTCTTAGGTATTATAAGGTAGGTGTTACCCATGCGAGTGACGGGGAGGCATAGTTGAAACTTTGACATTTTAACTTCTTCGAATCCTGGCAAAGCTGAACTTGATCATTGTCGGGAAGGCAAGTTCTCATAAGATATCTTTCCTGTTATAACCTGTATTAGCTGACTCCTAATCCACTCCTCACCTTCCTTCATCTCCCAGCCTTCAAGTTCTTTAATCGCATTCTCTATTTCCAAGACTTCCTTCTCGGACAGTGGCTGATCATCCGGCACTATCTCACGATAGTCACCCTCATAGCTCATGTCAAAGTACCGATACGTAATAACACCACATAACTCGTGAATTGTCGCCCTTCGCAGCGCACTACCCCCTTTTTCGCGAGATATTATGCGCACGAAAGCAGCACAGGCAACAGATACAGGTACCGTATAAACCGTACAAGGTAGGCTGTTTTCGGGGGCGGTAAGACGTATAGCTTCGTGATGAGAGATCCCGGCCCAAGACGAAGGCAAAAGCACAAGTCTTGTCGCGGAGTTGAGAACATAAGGATCCTCGCTAGGGTTCCGAATAATATATCGAATACTGCAACTAGATTCTTCTGATGGATACTTTGGGGGCAATGTCTCGCGATCAGCGGCGTGATAACCGATATCAGCAGCGAGCTTTGCAGCTATACCCAGTTGGTCGTCAGGAACAAGGAAGAAAAGATCCTGCTTATAAGTTAATGCTAGGCAAGTTTAGATGCTGGAATTTGAGTCACTTACACCGACTGGAACGAGCGGATAACCCAACCGGATTAAAAGGGCATTCTGCCATTCAATAAGAAGGATATTGTGGGATTCGAGCTGTTCCAAGAACCGAATTGTTTGTATTGGAAGACCCATGTTATAGAGTTATTTGGTGAGAAAATGGAAGCTTCAAGAGGAAGAAAGAAATTTAGGTGAATTTATCATGTTGGCCGACGCACTGGCGGTTGAACGGCGATGATGAGTCATCGAAAAAAATGAAACTAACTTCATAGTCCCTTACCCATAGCCTATGGGCGTAAGGTGGCGTGAAGTAAAAGTTAACAATAGAGACGAATAAATCATAAAACTAGGCCTCGCTATTATGGTATCCTAAGACGAAACTGTCAGATAAACCGAATGCATCCTTTGGACTGAGAACAGATGGTCCCAGGCGACAACATTTGGTGTATTACATAATACGACAATACGGCTTAATATCACGTGATCTTCTACAGGAGCGCGAATTACGTCAGACACCATAGCCGTTTGTACACAACTCATCAGTGTTCACTCAGATATTTGTATTGATCAGAATAGAGTACTTCTGAGACGAAACTCGAACGACTTCTTTGTTAAAGGGGTCTCTTCGCTGCCTGGCTCAATTTCGGCTCAGTTCTTGATCAGTCCTCATCAGCTCCTGCTCATCCTTTCCCTAGGTAGAATAGTCTCTTGATCCCATTTCTAGACCTCTGAGCTTAATCTAACCTCTACGATGGTTGTGGCAACTCTAACTGGGAGGATACCTTGGGCCTAGGTTTCCAAATTTCGACCTCTTTGCTACCAGTCAATCTATAAGCGAGTCGTATACCTTCGGCTTTAACTGGCATGTGAGACAGTGAGCTGCTACGAGAACAGGCATAAGGGACCTTCAATCGGGTGTACCTAAGGTGGCCGCACGTGGAAGAGTAGACTTCATAATACCCGCAAGGACAACCGGACTCTGATTTTTCCTGGCACTTTGCATCTTTGGTTCTTGCATATTGATCTGGACCATAGATGCTCTGTGTTGTACGCGACAGCTGCAACGACTTAGTACTCAGGCTACCTTTCGCCAACTTCTTCCTCCATCTTCATCGCCATCCTCGGATTTTTTTCTCAATCAATGGCTACAATCCAAGCGCCTGTAGCGCAAGCACCGCATCTAAGAGGGCTCGAGCAATTGCCTGTCGAGCTACTCGGTGAAATCCTCTCCGCGATCGACGAGCTCCCATCTCTCTTCTCGGCCAGTTTAGCCTCGCGCACCCTCCACGATGCATTCACCAAAGCAAAACGGACTATTTTATCAAGAGTCCTTCTCAACCATGTGGGCTTCGACATGATACCAGATGCGCTTGTGGCAGTTGAGAGCATTGATGCCACACGCGAAGGCTGGGATGCATTCCTCGTCGAGCCTGCGCAAGTCCCCAATTTGCTCACTATGGACCAAATTTACTCCATCGCGAAGGTCAGCGCCGCGGTGAGGGCATTCGCCAAGCTTTTTGTCCAGTCTGCCACCGGCGTCCGACCCGACATCCAGATCCGGTCGCCCCTCCCGAGTGAGAGTGAGCTTGCCCGCATCGAGCACACGTTCTACCGCTTCGAGATCTTTCGAAACATCTTTCGAACTTTGCTCAGCGATCCGCTCACATTCGAAAAGGCGACAAATTCTTTCTTTGCCGCCCTTGCACCCTGGGAGGCGGAGCAGCTAGGCTGCATACACGACTTCTTCTTCCATCAGATACAGCCAGGTACATACACCATCTTCCTTTGCTGTTTCGCTCCAGGCTTGAATTGCGTCAGGCTAACCGTTCGATATAGCATACGATGACATCGCGTCACACGACATCGTATGGGGTAGCATCGAAGTAGAGCCAGCACTGAACTACGCATCCCCAGAAGTCCAGGCCATCATGTCCTCGGGGCTTGCCGCGGTCTACAGGATCGCGACCGCGAAGACATACGCAGAACGCCACGAACTTCTTTACCAGAGGAACGGCCCAGATCGACGCGACAAGTTCCTGTGCTGGGCTCTTAGACACTATAGTTGGCTGCAGTTGCAGCAACAATCGCCAGGAGCGCCGTTCACTCCCGGCCGGGACCGTGACCGTGGGCCACAAGACGCATGGGAGTGGGCGTACGCGAATTGCGCCCCGAGAGCGGAGGCGTACAGACTCGATCGCACCGACCTGCGCAAATGGGGCTATGTCTTATGGGACAGGGCCAGGCTCCAGGAAATCTCGCTTTTCAGAGAACCGTTCTGCCCGCCGCTGCATTTTTCCGAGGAGCATGAGGTAGATGCTGAGTTTGAGGCTTCGTGGAGGGCTAGGGAAAGAATTGCACGTGCCGGCGGGACTGGCTATTGGTCTGTGGCTGATCAGAGTCAGATAGTCTATCCTGCAACAAGGCAGTCAGGGCGTCATCAGAGAGGTCCGCCGCGAGTCGGACCGACGTTTGCGAACGCGAAGAGAGATTTTGGGGCGGCGAGCGCGAGGATTGAGGCGGCCATGCAAAATAAGAAGACGAGAACGGCGAACTGAAATTAGGATGGAGGACAGCCCGTGCTCTCTAGTGCCGGTGGCTCTGTTGGTACCCTTAGGTAACTTAACAACAACCCCGGCTAGAACTCAGCCCACGATGAGCTCAGAAAATGGACGCCTCCAGCCATAGACCTCTTCGACCCTGCGTGGGTATGGGATCCTAAAAGTGGGCTAACTCTTACTGCTCAGCCCGAGCTCAGTCTGAATCAGATGGAGCTTAGAGTTGCTCACCCGGTGCTTAGGGCTAGCTTAGCTTAGAGTGGCGAGAGCTCATCTCTGAAGACGGAAATGGATTTTGGTGTTCCTGAGTTACGTCTCCGAGTATTGTGGTATACCGTATTGAACTCCAAATTCAAATCCTGCTCTGTACATGTAGTCTCGGTCCCAGACAAAGAGCTATGCTAGGTACAGATTACTTTTCAGGATACCTAACAATAACTACCCCCAGTAACTTGATTGCCTCTATTTCCACGCCGTAACTTATCTTAAATAATTGCATCCTTGGATTCGTAATAAGTGATTTTTATATGTCTAGAATGAATTAATTTTAAATGAATATGGTTTCCGTCAGATTGCGAGTTTATACTGAAAACTAATATATACCTTCTATTAAGAGAAATGCGTGATATACTTCGATACCCCTAAAATTAGCTAAGTCCCTTAACCTTAAATATACCGGCAGTGAGAGTTATTATTAGGCCTCGGAGGTAGTACTTTAACTAGCGAATATTATGAATATCTTGAAATGAGTATAGCGCCTTTCGTTACGTCTTATTCGTCGAGTATATACTGATAGTCTATCGTTTAAATTGCATCTTAATCTTCAGCGGCCATCTACGCGTTTTCAGCTTTATTCGAAGCTTTTAGCTTCAATAAAATCTATATATGGCTTTAATTGATTACTATGGGCTATTACTATTGACGGGAGTTTGGCATATAGAAGTAAAGGTAATAAAATTACTAGAACAGTTGGTGGGTAGTTGTTAGGCGTTCTGAAAAGTAATCCGCACGCAAGTGAAAAAAAAAAACGATCTGTACCTAGCATAGCTCCAGGTAAAACCTTTCCGACGGCGATCGAAGTTATCATTTATTCTGCAACACTTTGTTAATAGACTGCAAATAGTTAAGATGGATACGATGCCGGGTGAAGAACAGAACGACCAAGACACGCCGTCTACAACCACTACACCAAGGGATGCAACCGCGAGCAACGCGACACCTGCATTAGTAGAAAACCAGGTCCCGAAACTGAAACTTCCTGCATGGTATCTGAAGTATTGCGTCAAAACTCTTGAAGAACTGAAGGCGTCCGAAATCCCTCTCCAGGTCATTAATTCATCAAGCGACCGAGACGATGCAGCTTCTACCAAAGATAGTGGTTCAGGCCACTACATGATCAGAGCTGCAATATACGAGAGCCTGTTCGATCTTGTTGTTCCCCAAAGAGAATCGAAGGGAAAACAGGATCGTCCGGACATTACTCGCCATAGGCGTTTCGCTTATAATGCTATGGCCCTCCGAATGCCTCACGCCAAACACGGACAACGTTTTCTGGAACTAGTCGTGCAGCGCTTCGCTAGAGATATCGGTGCTGATATACTGACACTTGGGCTGCACGACTTGGAGAAACTCTCTACGCATTTTGCCACCTTGTCGGGTCACACCCTTCCAGATGGCATGACTGCATTCAAAAAGATTTATTTTATTCAGCCCGGAGGAGCCGCTGGGAAGAAAGGGGGGTGCAAAGAACCGAGGGTGAAGCTGACCTTTCCATTTGAACGGATATTTGACTCGGCTTCGGAGAAGAGAAACTTGCCTCAAACCATTGGTCATGAACATGACAGGCGCCCCATCATCATAGTACTACCTGAAGTGGCCGAAGACTTCTATGCAAACCCTCAAAACATATTGCATCAACTCCGGGGCGCTATCAAACAATCAGAAGCGCTTGGAAAGAGAATTGCTATTATTGCTATGGATAACCAACTTAACTCAGAATATGGCTCCTCCTGGGGTGGGTTGCCCTCAAAAGATGACGAGTTTCTCTCTAGTCTTGGATCCAATCCGGTAAAGACTGTCCAGATTATAGTGCCGTTAAGGAATAGTGAGCAGGAGAAACTGCTCGAAAGGGACAGCGGGAAATCTACGCAGAAAAGGAACATCCGGAAATTGCAAGCGAAGATACTACAATGGCGTGGTGGACTCCACGCGCGCTCGGCATTGTTAGAGCCGTATGCGGATTGGAAGATCTCCGACGACAGTTTCGCTACGAAACGTTTGAGTGACCCTACGTTTAAAGGCCGCGAGTTTGATCTAATAGCAAGTACGTTAAGTGCAACCCTGGATACTCGCAGAATTGAAAGGGCATTTGAAAGACTGAGCATACTGCACGAATGGATGGACGGGAAGGAGGAGAAGAGGGTAGGCCGATGGGACAGCTTTCCCGAGAGTGCCAAGGAGGCTATAAAGGAAATCGACGGCGATTTTAAAAAAATATCCATACGAGAACAACCTATTAGATTCTATCGTTGCCTCAGGTAAGCCCAGTTTACTGTTACAAAATACTCTCTTAAAGCTAATAGCGACTTAGACGCTGTCGAACAGAGTTGGAGGGACATTGAAGTCGGCGAGGAGACTAAAGAAACCATCATACAATTGGTAGACTTGGCTAGTTCCGATCCGAAGTTTCAATATGGCCTCCTCGCCAAGTCCCGCATAAGAGGTGCTTTACTGTATGGCCCACCGGGGACAGGCAAGACGCAACTAGCCCGGGTACTGGCGCACGAATACAAAGCCGTGATGATACACGTCTCCGCGGCAGATCTTGAAAGCAAGTGGGTGGGAGACACGGAGAAGCATATTAAGGCGCTTTTCAACTTGGCCTCGATGGTGGCGCCTAGTATCATATTTATCGACGAAGCAGACGCTTTATTCAGGAAGCGCAGTGAGGAAGACCGGGGTTGGGAGCGAAGCCGGCTCAACGAACTGCTGAACCAGCAAGACGGACTGACTGCCGCCAAGATGCCGCCCTTCTTGCTACTTGCGACAAACCATCCAAATGACCTAGATGACGCTGCTATGCGGCGTGTTCCTGCTCGCCTACACATCGGTTTGCCAGCTAGAGCTGCTAGGGAGAAGATCTTCTGCATATTCCTCCGCGAAGAGGCGGTAGATCCAAGCCTGGATCTTCAGCACTTGACACGCTGTACAGCTGGTTTCACTGGGTCGGACATCAAAACAGTCTGCACCCAGGCTACACTGATCTGTCAAAGTGAGCTTGACAAGTGCGGCAAGTCGGACGAGACGCGGGTGCTTACGAACGAGCATTTCGCTACCGCGTTGGCTAGAACTAGCCCGACGGTTTCAAGAGACGCTCTTCAGCAGGTTAGGGACTTCGCCGAAAAGTTTGATCCCGCCGCAATCAAAAAGATGGATAGAGTACCTAGGTAGGTACGACTAGATCAGTCCCTGGGACACAAATTGCAATATGTAATGCGTCAAGCAAAGTTTGGACAGGATATGGCGTCGATCACGAAAAAGGCGAGCCCAAGGTGGACAGCGCCAACCATTTCCTGAATGGGTTTACAAACCCGCCTAACAGCACACCCTTTACCGACGAAAGGCTCCCTCGAGGGAAGCATTAGATTACAGGAACATTGGCGCAACCGAGCGAAAAGGAGGAAGAATCAGAACGCTCTACCTAACTAATATAGCTAGGAGACAGGTGGTATTTATAGGTGCCAGGGAGCAGGGCTTGACGGGGGCTATGAGCCCATAGGGATCACTCTATGCATAAGTTATCGGTTCAGTTCTTATTGATCCCCTGAGATGGCCTTCTTTAATATTGTATGTTTACCCTAGGTAGACTGCCCTCTAGCGATTAGCTGGTATTAATACTGAGATTCCTTTAATCTTCTACGAATTCTCGCCTTCTGATGAGCTACCTCAGAACCGCCTCAAGTATACTCGGTGAGTAAACCTCATAATGTTGTAGTTGGCCACAGTTAACCGCCTAGATGGTACCTAATATAGGAAATGTTCAACAGGAGGGCTATTGCCCCTGTTGTTCAACAGACGCGAGAACTTCACCGGGACGCTTCTACAACTCTCGCTTTACAGTAAGGTCTGAGGCTACACCGAGCTTCAATCAAGCGATTCCAAAGGGGGCTGCAAAGCGCATCGCACTCCCAAGAGATTATTGCTCTCCATATTCGCATGGGTTATGTAGCCGAGCTTCTCGAGTTCTACGAGACAACCTGTCTTACGATACTTGAGCAGCAAAGGAACCTCCTAAACCTAGTAAACTTGAAAGACCTCATTCACATAGCTTGAGTACTAAGGCATGAAATAGACGTTTAACCTCGAGACCGTAACTCAAAGCCGAGCTGTCACACGGTTGAATGCCCTCGCTATATTCTTCTTGCCTATCTCATTCGTGGCGGTAAGAAGCGTCACCGAGACCATGTATCGTGCAAGCATAATGACGTGAAAATCCAGTCAATATTTGGAATCACCACGCTGGAAGCCCCTGCGTATTGGTATCCGGTAGCGGCTGTCCCTACTCTTATCATCACCATTACGGTAGCCATCGTCCTAAGCCGCTCCACAGAGCAGCACCAAACCGCGCCTCGCCACTCGAAGCTCAGCAAGCCGTTACTCAGACATAGTCTAGCAAGGTGGCTTGCTCGAAAGCCCCTTGTGGAAGAAGAAAGGCTGCCAAGCATGACCATTCGTTCCGAGCCCCTGCCACCCCGAGACTTCTCACTA
Source organism: Hypoxylon crocopeplum (assembly GCA_022578875.1). Taxonomy (NCBI): domain Eukaryota; kingdom Fungi; phylum Ascomycota; class Sordariomycetes; order Xylariales; family Hypoxylaceae; genus Hypoxylon; species Hypoxylon crocopeplum. Next base: position 626,946 of record MU399568.1, read on the forward strand.
GATATTCCCGCCCCCGAGCCTGAGCAACGCTGGCAGGTGAACCAAGAACCACCTGCTATTGTCTTAAGCGAAGAGGGAGACAGTGAAGCCGACGGAACCGAGGTCGATGACCACATCCAGCAACTGAGACGAACTCGATCAATACCAGACCCCGAGAGGAGACCGACTACATCGAACATGCAACTAGGGTACAGAGTTATGGGCGTCGCCAGAGTCAGCACCAATCATTTGAGTTTGGACGCATACGCCAACGCAGCAACGGGAGCCATGAGATCCCCCAGTGGTTCATTGAGACATTATTAATTGTTGAATCAATGGTGATAGGACGTGGATGTCACTGATAGGTCGAGGTTGAATCGAAGTCTTCATTGATTCCTCGGACAGCTTTAATTCTCAAACATTACTCACTAATTTCCACGTCAACATCCATTCTGAATTAGCCATGTCCGGCCGTTAAGTATATTCATATCTATCTAGTCGTAATACTTCCACATCTATCTCTTTAAGCAAACGTAGCAGTCCAATCAGCGCCAATCCTAGCGCCGACGCGTCCTGCAACCGCAAAAGCAGCTCTACCACCTTCTGCCTTGTGGTAGTCAAGCGGCACGGAAACCTTCTTACCCTCAGACTCAATCACCACTTCCTTCTTACTAGCCCAGGATGAGGGGGCTCCGACAATGATGATCTTGTCGACGGCAACGCCGCGCATGCGCTTCAACCAATCACCTTCCCTCAGGGTCTTGACGTCACGGCCTTCTGCCTCGGTAGACGTGAGCATCGAACCCTCGAGCTTGAACTTGCGGTGGATGTACTGGCCCTTCTCATAGTCGAAGGAGTCGCCGTCATCGACGTAGAGCTCACCCTCCGCTTGGCCATTCTTGCCGACTGCTACGACGAGTGTGTAGTCGTCGAATTTCATCAGCTGGGAGGAACGGCGCGGTGTGTCACGGCGAGGGAAGATATGTCCGCCGCGCATCAATAGGGGAACAGCCTCGAGAGGTGCTTCCACAGTAAGATGCTTGCCCTTGGTTGTAGACAGTTTCTTGTAGTTGAAATATTCGTAGTAGACTTCGTCATCTGGGATATAAATGTCCGCAGTTCTCTTATCCTTCTCCACGACTGGTTTAACGAGGAGACCCGTCGATCCGACAAAGAATTGGTCGTCAATACCGAAGCCACCTTCCTCACTTGGGTGTGTCCAGTATAGGGGTCGGATGATGGGGCTGCCATCCCGGTTAGCGTGATAAAATGCCGTATACCAAGCTGGAAGCAGGCTGTAGCGAAGACGCAAAGCAGAAGTGATGATAGATCGATAAGGCTCTGCAAGTAAGAATGGCTCTCGGCGTCGAGCATCGATGTGGGCGTGTCCTCGGAAGAAGGGATAGAAAGCGCCGGCTTGGTACCATCGGCTCTGTAACTCTAGTTCCGGGTTGCCGAAGAAACCACCGACATCAGCGCCAGAGAAGGGAAAACCGGAGACCCCTTGGGCGAGGATCATCGGAACAGCTGCGCCCAGATGTTCCCAGCTTGCCTGGTTGTCACCAGTCCACATTGCACCAAGACGTTGCGAGCCAGCGAAGAATGATCTGGTAAGCACGAACGGGCGTCGAAGCTCGCCTTTCTTTCTCGACAGTAAGGCTTCGAACGTGGCATTGTGGAAGGTCATCCCGTTGACGTTATGAACGTCCCGATGCTCCCAGTTGCCGTGGTGGAGGTTATCTTTCGGCATAGTAACTTCCGGTCCATTAAACACAGAAGGCTCGTTCATGTCGTTCCAGATGAAAGTGTTCTCCATTGAGCCCTTAAAAGTGTCATAATTAAACAGTGATGACCACCACTTGATGGCGGCTGGATTGAAGGCATCAACCCAGTATGAAGATCCCGGCCAACACCAGCCATCGAAGTCGTTGCCGTCCTTGTTTTTAACCGCTAGACCCTTCGACTTGAGTTCATCGGAAACATGGTAGCCTCCCACATTCTTGATGTGAGGGTCAATGATTGTGACTAATTTTCTTCCATGTTGATCCAGATGCTTGCCCATAGAAATCGGATCCTTGAACATGTCACCGTCCCATGTGAAGTACTTCTTATCATCCGTGTACTCAATATCCAGCCAGATGACATCATACGGAATATGGTATCGATCCATCTTGCGGTCAACCTCCTTCACATCATCATCCGAGACGTAGTTCCATCGGCATTGATGGTACCCAAGAGAGAATTCCTGAGGCATGGCTGTAGTTCCGGTGAGCTCTGCATAGCTCTTCGTGATATCTCTAGGAGTGGGGCCAAGGAAGACGAAGACATCCATCAAGCCAGCCTCCGAAATCCAATGGGTATGGGTGTTGGTCTTAGCACCAATTCCAAGTGCCAGAGGGTTCTTAGATTCCTTGGCCTTGGTAATATCGATCCATGTCTCAGCAGCGTTGAGCCAGAAGACACCGACGGTCGAATCTTTTCGTTGAGCTTGCATGAAGGGGATTGCGCCATACAAGGTCATTGGGCTATCCAAGATGTACTCGAAAACATCGGCATTGTACAATCGGTAAGGCTCCGCATAGTTACCCTCACCGCCGCGAGTCTCCTTCAATGATAGGGGTCCGGCATGTTCTGGAATTCCGTAAACGTGCTCATAGCCGTGGAAGGTGATGTCAAGAGCAACGCTTTCGGGTCCACGAGGTTTAGTATCGGTGTTACCACCAAAGGTCTCTTCCCACCATGTGCTCTCGTCCTCTGACGAAGGTACCTCAGGGGCTTCATCTTTCTTTTCTTCCTCCCCTTCTTCCCCTTCTTTTTTCTCTGGTACCGGTTTTTCGATCTTCGGTCGCCAATGCTCCATATTCATCAAGCCACGATCGTTAAATTTGATGTGAGTAGCACCATCTCGTTTGAATTCGATCGAATACGGCTCGTAGTTGATATCGGCCTCGAATGCCAAATTAGGGCCATACTTGATCTTGATACCAGTCTTGCCTTGATGAGAAACTTCAGCGTTCGTGTCGACATCCAAGCCGCCAACGATGGACCACTTTTCGGCTTCATTATATCTCTCTTTCCTAGCCGCACTATTGTGTCTAATCTCGATATCCTTCTCTTGCCTCTTTTGCTCGTCGACCGTGACACGTGCCGTACCGGATTTCAGGAAGGATACGGTGAGAGGAAGTCGGACAGTGTTTCCTTGTTCGTCAATGGTCTTCAATATCGTGGCTTGGAATTGGCCATCCTTGAACGAGGCCAGCTCGGAAGGGATTTTGTATGGTGCTTGCCAGGAGGACCCTAGAGCAACAGCATTATCGGCGTAAGCCCTGTTTCTCTTACAGAAACCCGACTGGTTGCATTTCTTGAAATCATTCTCCTTAACCGCGACTAGGTTGAATTAGCTATAATCTAGGGTCTTCTTGCGCAATCGAGTGTAGAGTACCTCCTGGGGTAATTAGAGAACAGAAGATAGCGAGAAGACATAGTAAAACAGTCCATCTCGGGGACAGCTGGCTCGAACCAGCACCAGCCATATTGGTCCCTTGGCAGGGAATCGTTTAGGAGGGTAATTGGTGTCAACAATGGCAGAGAAAAACAACAGAGATGAGATTAAATCAAGTGGCTACATCAAAATAAAATCATGGGGAGATTTGCGTAATTGCTTCGCAGAGCCGCAAGCAATTGATATGTGTTTTGTTAGGATGTGGGCAGCATAAACTTGATGCGAGCTGTCCATTCGAGGGATACGAAGCTACAATTAACGAAAAGCTCCTTGGAATTTAGCCTGTCAGCCACAGCTGGTTTTCAGGGATCCCCACCTGTGGATCATACCTAATCCCGGGGCCCCTGACAAGCCACACCATTCCAAGGTTGTTCGAGATATCATCGTTGGGCTCTTCAATTTTCATTGTCCTAGAAGTAGCCAGTTGTTAGAGAGTGGCCAAACTTACAGTGAATTTTATTACCTAATTTTATAAGTAACCTAGCACAAGTCTTTACTTTCGATCTATCACAAACTCTCATGGTCACTATCATTGTCATACCGACGTTTTTATTCTTGCATGCTTGATTCACATCCATATGTGGCTTATACCAAGACGTCATCGCCCGTTATTGTTAATACCCACTCTCGGGTGCCATTTTGAGCCGGTGCATCTAAGAACTCAAAGACCTCCTAAAATAATTACAGTGTTGGAGTTGCTGAGATTCTAATACCACCAGCACATCTGCACGCTGATACCAGAGATGTATAAGCCACAGAACGTCCCAACTCAATTTGGCGGTGGGCGCCACGACACTGAACGCCACAACCCCGCCAAGCCCAATTCCAATTTCAATTCACAGCAACGTGGACAGCTGCGACAACCCAATGAGCGATTCCTGGGGCTAATGCCCCGCCATGCCCGTCACCCCGCCCTCTATCTTTTCTTCACAAGCCTCTGCCTCATCTTTTTCTTATTTTTCCTTTTTCCCTGGCAGACACGTCAGGGTTGGTCCTTCAGTCAAAGCATCAAACACGACCTAGATACTTACAAGGGAGCTCTAACAAACTTCTTTCCCTCCGCTTCTACCATCACAACAGCTGTAACCGTCAACCTCAACCCTTCCGTCGATCCTACCCCACTACAAACCGAACAGACGGTGTCTATCCCCGATTCCAAAATGTCGTCGACCGAGCAGACGTAGGTTATTGATTCTTTTTTTCCAGCTCCAATAATAGCTTTAGCATGAGAAAACTAATATGTTTCTTCCAGTTTCATTGCTATCAAGCCTGATGGCGTCCAGGTATATCAGCTCCTCGCCGTGCAAACCCTCCGAGCTTCGTATTAACCGTTTCCTTCCAGCGTGGCCTCGTTGGTCCCATCATTACTCGCTTCGAGAGCCGAGGGTGAGTCTAACCCTGCCGTCTTACAATTCATGTTGCATACTAACCACTTTTATAGCTTCAAGCTTGCCGCCATCAAGCTTGTCACTCCCGGCAAGGCTCATCTCGAGCAGCACTGTAAGCTATTGACCATCTTGCCAACCCCCAGTCGTCTCATGGGCTAACTCAATTGTAATAGATGCCGACCTCAAGGAGAAGCCTTTCTTCCCCGGCCTGATTGAGTGTACGATACGATGCAATCAACCCTCCAATTCGACATAACTAACCCGACTTTAGACATGAACAGCGGCCCAATCTGCGCCATGATCTGGGAAGGTGTCGATGCCGTCAAGACTGGCCGAGGTATGTTGACTCTTGCGTATGAATACTTCTCAGGCTAATCACTATCCTTACAGTTCTCCTTGGCGCCACCAACCCTCTTGCCTCCGCCCCTGGCACCATTCGTGTAAGTTAACCTGTCCTGGATCTCCGAAATTGACCAGATTTCAAGAAACTAACATTGTTGTAGGGTGACTACGCCTTGGTAAGTGACGTCGGATGCTCCTCGTCCGCTTCAGGGAGCTCTTACTCCTAAATGATGCCGCAACCCTCGGTAATCGCTAAGTTATCTGAGACCTAATATACTAACTCTGGATACTAGGTCACCGGCCGCAACGTCTGCCACGGTTCCGACAGCGTCGAGAACGCCAAGAAGGAGATCGCTCTCTGGTTCAAGGAGGGTGACATCGTCAGCTGGGAGAGTGCTCAGGCCAAGTGGATCTACGAGTAAACAAGCAAGATGGCTGCTGAGATCCGTATGACGGGATGCCAACTCCGCTGATATTAGGAAACCCTGGAGCAAGTCGTACGATGAGATTAGACAAAAGTTCATCCTGCAATAAATCGAAAAGATCATAAACGAGAAATGATTTCTGTTCGTAGGGTCCTACATGCATGTGCCGGACCGTAGAAGGTGGTTTTGTTTTCAGCTACGCTTTCTCCATACCGAGCGCCTCACGGCTACAAACCCCCTAGCCAGCCAAGGTGTCGCCCATAGACTCAATGCTATCCTAGGCACCAGCAGCATTTTCGTAATTGCGTAGGCCGCCGCGATCTGGATGCCGATCTTATACCCCTTCTCCGTATTGTCAACCGTAACCGCCTTCTTCACTTTATGCCAAACTGCCGCCTTCTTACTCTCTCCCCCATCCCCAAGAGCATCACCATCCGAACCACGCGGTACACCATCATCCCTCCGCCTCCAACCCCCAAACCAACCCTTCCCCTCCCTCTCCTTCTCCTTCTCAACCTCCTCCCTCAACCGCACCTCCAGCCTCTCCTCCCCATCCTCCCCCTCTTCCCCTTCACTCAGCCCAAACCACCCCTTGCGCCGGAAATACCGCATGTACCGCCGCAGCCCCTCCTCCGCCCACGCCGCCCACGGCCCCGCCACCCACGCCGTCGGCACCCAGTCCAGCCGGTGGAACGTCCACGCCAGCCCGAAGAGCGGCGCGATCGCCGTTATCTCGTGCAGCACTAGGAACGCGGCTACGTGCGATAGAGGCGCCGAACGCAGGCGCGCGAGGTACGGGCGCAGACGTGCTGGTACCCAGCGGCTGGCACGGGTTAGGATCGCGTCGGCGCGTTGGGCTTTGCGCGCTTCGGCGGCTGGGGAGGGCTGGGGCGGCTTCGTGGATTGCAGGCGACAGTTTCGTGGGGGCTGCGGGTTGTGGACGCGGTGGAAGAGGTGGGTTTGTCGCTGCCAGAGGGCGCGGCTGGCGGTGGGCATTTTGGGCGCCGATTCTTGTTTTCACTATGGGCAATAGCGCATTAGAGAGTAGGAGGGCTCGGTGTTTTTGAGGCCAATGGCTGCGGTAAGGAGAGTAGTTGGACTTTTGCTATTACTATTTCCAGCGCTTTAGGAGACAGATATGTATGGTCTCTGGTCGCATAAGCTTGACGTAGTTGTAGGTTGCAAGGTTGATCAAGCAATGTGGGGTCAAGAATGACGATGTAGCGATTCGCATCACGATAAGGAATTTCTGCGAGGACGTCATCAAACTGGTAGTAATAAAAATATAACTATCATTAAAAGCAATTAGAAGAAGGAAACGAGAAATAAAGGGGAGGAATACGAGATTTTGACCTCTTCGATATTGAATCTTTATTTCGATATGAAGCATGCTACTATAAATCTCACTACACTATGGAAACTGTGCACCAAGACCCTTGGCCAACATGCTCTCGGGCTGTAAACCCTTGCCCTCAGTCAAGACTCCAGCCTTCCGCAGGATGTCCACACAGCTCTGAATGACTTTCAGGTCAACGCCCTCGGTCTTAATAGCGAACTGCACGGTCTTCAACCACTCCCTAGCATCTTCCTCGGAATAATCAAGCTCCGTGCTGATGTACTTAACGGCCTCGTCGTTGTGCGCAGCGAAGTAATGGATACCCTCGTCAAGCTTGTTAAACAAGTCCTGCAGGCGGGGCTCGGGGTTCCCGCCGGGCAGCAGCGCAGTCGAGGCGACGATCTTCCAGCTGCTCCAAGGCGTGTAGATCTCGCCGACGCGGCGGATCTCCCCGCTGTCGTAGTACCGCTTCGACGTGAAGTGCTCCCACATGAAGAAGTCGGCCATGCCGTCGTTGACCGCGTTCCGCAGGTTCGCGAAGTTTTGGAGGATCACAAAGTCCGCGTACGGCGACGCGCCGGGCGTCAGCCACCCCTGCTGGTCCGCTAGCACGTATCCCATCACTTGGCTGCCGGAGCCGATGCGCGAGATGCCGATCTTAGATCCCTTGAGGGATGACACGGATGTGATCTCGGGCCGCTTAGCACCGGTCGAGATGGCCCAGCCTGTACGTACGTTAATTATCCTACTTTGCGTTATGAAGACAGGTAGTTATGGTGAAGTACAGAGAGGCGTCTCGACGTAGGTCCCGACGATACGGTAACCGCCGTCACCAGGAGTATCTTCCTTTCCCAGACCTGCCACCCACGCTTCTGTAAGACCGATGCCGACGTCGATCTCGCCAGATCGGATGGCCGTGATCATGTGGCCGGTTCCAGAGGGAAATGGAATCAGCTTAGCCGAGAGGCCGAAATACTTCTGAGCGAAGTAGATCGGCGTTGAGAAATGCTCCGGTACGTAACCGATCCGGAGGGGTTGAGAAGAATCGGCCATGACGTCTACAGTTTCGTTTGGGCACGCTGTCAAACTTGCTAAGAGTCAGGATAATTAGGTAAACAGCCAAGTCAGCTTGACTAGATGGAAAAATAGAAAGTGAATCGCAGGCCGTTTAGGATCGGAGAGAAAACGCGCATGACGTTTCCATACGTCTGTATCAGATTAGATCGGCAATTACGTGCAGCTGGCAGAGCGGGTATGCGCGGGTACGGCGTTTTGCGGAGCAAGCAAGATAATCGATACCCGGACTGGTCTAGACAAGCTAGACTTACATATATCTAGATGCTAGAAACTCGGTGTTGTCCTGAATGTTGCCGACCTTAAAGTATGCACTTCCCATTTGCATGTACTATATATATTGTTAAATTAACAACTCGCAGTATATACCGGTAGCAGTTATTCTTAACAATCGATTATTTCGCCAGTAGAAAGCAGCCGAATCCCGTCATCCAAAAGCCTCTGCGGCGGCCGTTCCCAGTTTAACACCTTGTCTCCCCTAGCTAATACAGCCTGCCGCATTTCGTACCACTCTTCCACGGTAACGGAGGACGGTTGTCCATGTATATTCTTTAAAGTAACAGTCTTCTGCGGCAGCTTGGGCCTAGAAGGCCAGCTAATAGCCTCCGGAGCATCGCCTGTAAGGTTTGATGCCCTTCGCTTCCGCCATTCTCGCAACACTCGCCGATACTCCTCGACTGGGTGATCTAGCTTCACTCCTGGATGCTTTATCCATTCTATTTGGAGTTCGTTAAGGCTCTGTTCTTCGTGAGGCTTCCTGCGGAGACTATCGTCTTGTGTGATGATCTCGTAGGTAGTAAATATGACACCTTTTATATCGTTTCGGTCCTTGCTATAACTTTCGCCCTCGTCATACGAAGTAGTCTTGATGCGAGCGGCATAATTAAAGTCAAAAAGCATGATAGAGTCTGTCGACTCGTCGACTAGAAGATTCCGTGGGGCAATATCTTGGTGTGCGATACCGTACCGAAGATTTAAGTGGTCTACAGCCTGTATGAGCTGCTGGAGCCACTTCAGTTTAAATACGCGCGAACTGTTCTCCTCTAGGTTACCGTCGGACACGTAATCGTTGGTAAATCCGACCACGCGACCTTCGAGCTCGTCGATGACAACCCGGTCGAAAGGGACAATGTTTGGGTGGCGAGGTAAACGCATCCATAAGTTCATTTCCTTCCAGGACATTTGTGCATATTGCCATAGGAAGTAATATTTAAAAACGACCTATTTAAAGGTTAGCTCACAGGATCGTATCATCTAAATTGACGATCCAGACTTACCTTCTTAGTAGGTCCCTTCGAGCATGCCGAATATGCGACAAGGTCAGCGTCGGGACCAAGCCTATCGAGTTCCTCAAGTGCATCCCGCTGTATGGTCTGAATCCCTTCGGGAAGAACAATCTCATGAAGAAATGGGTAGTGAACACATTTCGTCTGATCATTCTCAGCATCGGTATACGTCGAGATAATCTCGCCAGTTTGCGATACATAGATCCTGTATATGCCGGGCTGGAGCTGGCTGCCGTAACGGCTGAGATGTTCAATGGCAATACTCTCGTCGTCCTGCTCCCCATCCATAGTTACTGAAATCAGCCGTCTCTGGTCCCAATCGGTAACATGCCAGGTGCTTGGCCCACCGATAGGGATGTCGCCACTCAGGGCAAAATACTTGAATTCATCGTCAATCATGATCTTACGTTTTGAAAATCGAGGACGTGAGGGGTCTACGCTTGTGTGCGTACAATATAGCATTCGTCAAAATTCCCTTTGCTACCAGCTGTAAATCTAGGTCTTGTTGGTTGTTGGTTTTTCGACTTCACCTCCGACATCTCGAACGCTGATTGGTACCGAGCACCGGAAATGCGGCTCCGAGAAGCGACCTAGCCCTTACCTATCTGGTACATACCTAGGTACCTATGTAATTAACATCTCCTTCCTCGGAGCTCATTGCAGGCTCTTTACAATATTCAAGAGGTCTGGAAGTTGAAGAAAGCACTAATTATTAATAATGCCTTTACTTGTCACGCTAGATACTTGCCATCTCCCACAAATGAATGGAGATAAAGGCAAGATGGAGGGAGGTCCGAGGAAAGAGTCAAGGGTTATATGCTTAAGCTGCCAGGGCCTCGTCGCACCTGCGCTGACGAAATATTGATTCTGTGGCTCTTCTTATCAACTAAGGTCCCATGGCGTACCTAGGTATCTAGATTCTATCCTTCACATCATGATTCTCTAAATGTTACTACTAGGACAAGTTATTCTATACACTCAGTTTACAGCATGGAATCCTCACGTATGTCTCAGGAATCTAAGATTTCTTACATTCTATGTTGTATTGTAACACCAGTTTTTATGGCCCTTATCCTTTACAGGCGCTTGTTGATCCAAACTCGAAATCGTTCACGCGAAAGACAATCATAGACTTAAATTGAGTGTTACGGATCGACACCGTCACATTCGAAAATGCAAGGACAGGAGTGTACACAAGCAAGCAGTGTGTCTGTTAAGGTGTATGTGCTTGTGTGCTATACGTTCCATGAAGCAAGGTATCATGGGACATTGTTCTGACGCAATTCATAGACTACCTACGAGGGCCTTTAGACAGAGCAAATTAGACCGTCTCTCGTGGCCTGCGCAGACTGCTTTCATTGGCAACCGGTGAAAGGACCATGCATATACCTTCCAGAAGTTTATCGAGCTACCGATAGAAACCCAGCGTATAGTGAGGCAGTCCGCATGGAGACGTTGTAGTGTCAAAATTAGGACACCAAATGGTGGGATTATCTGGATGCTACTCGGAGACACTTTGCTAACTTTAGACTACGCCAACAGGGAATCGTGCTACGAGGCACTCCGATTTTTCCAGTCACGCTTTACTCCTACGTGTGTGCCTTCTAGGCTGTTCTTTGACAAATCACACATCCGATACCTACCATATCCAGCGGCTCTTTTACCTCATCCAAGATAATTTCGCTACGTTGAACATCCAATCGGCCCTCAGGGACACCCACGGCTGTTGGCCTCAAGTGAAACCGAAACATCGAACGGTGCTCGTGAGGGGTCTCTCGAATTTCCAGTGGACAACACCCAGCACTATTTCCTCTGGAGCTTACAATATCTCCTTGCAAATACGCGTTTCCCGGCTTTGCGCAAGGTTGCTATACTCAACTACAAGACCTGCCAGAGACCAAACTGCCGAGATTGCTAGAGGTACCGCGTGTACGTTAGCTTGGCACACTAGGTTACGATCGTTTACTCTCACACGATCCCAGAATGTCTTGTGGAGACAAAGGGGGGCTGATGGGCCGAGATGCATTTCCGCCATTGTGGATAGGACAGAGATGACCCGGCAGAAACTACAATCATTAATGCAATGGACAATGACAGTCTTGCTACTTCGTTCGAACAGATTCTCGGTTAGAATGAGTTGGGGTTTCTAAGTCGATTGTTGACACCACTTTACACTAGAGAACCGGAGCGAGTTGGGAGATATTGCGGTATCCTGGCATTGCCAGATTGCCGAGATCAGCGGTTGTAGGGAGGTACTTATAATCATAGAGCGTCATCGACCGTTGCCCGTGTACTTTTGTTTTTAGCGAGCAATGCTACATGATGTGGAAGCTCTTGGCGGCGTATTCAATATCAACCAAGCAATAATTAAGGCTATGACAGCCTCGAAGAGCCGCAATAAAACGGTTGTTCTTTTACTCCCTACCTAGAGCCAGTTTAGCCACTTGGAGTAACGAATATGCGGCTTTCCGCGTACCCCATTTTCGAATGCCTACCGACAGACAGATCCGCATTGACTGGTATCCGACATGCTGTTCACTTTCCGAACCTCCGGGTGGCGACAGGTACCTAATCCCCGGGAGAGGGAAACCGGGAAGCGGCCCGCATGATTCCGGGGGAGGGGGAGGCTCAGGAAATTACTATATATAACACTTGTCTTATGAGCAAGCTGCCGAAACAATTACCAAATGAGGCAGATCGGGGAAGCCGACTAATCATCGCCAGCCGTTCGCTGCGCGCCTCATTCTCACCTACTGCAAATGAAGCTGCAGGTCAAGACTAATTAGTCGAACGGCATGCCGGCGGGAATGCCGCCGGTCTGAAGTGATGGACCACCAGCTTACTGAGCGAGACTTGCATGACGGCCGTAAATGAAGAGCATCACCGCTAATGCCGTGCGTAACAAGAATCGAGAATCGGATTCGTATAGAATTAAATCAGATCAGATGAAGGCCTTCCATGTTGCATTACGACGCAAGGACGCCACGCGAGGGGAACGCGACCAGTGAGATAGCATTTCCCGCGCCGATGTAAAAGGACATCGCTTTCGACTTGCATGGACGTGCTGTGTGGTAGAAAGGACTAAGCAGCGAGGTGTGTCGTCCTGTCTGCAATGGCCGTGTAATTATATGGGAGGTGAAGTTCGGCCCCTTTAGACCTAGGTAGGCCGAGCGGCCTCTTCGGTATGACATAACATGATATGATATGCGAGGTACTTCCGACACTAAGGCGTCTTTTCGCGGATGTACCTCTCGTCCTAGATCTGCTTGTTTCTGCTGCTGTCCATGCCAGTACTCGTACTGCATATCTTAGGTAGGTATGTAAGTGTGTATACTTCTATTGATGTGGTGTTTGTTAAAAGGAAACAAGTCGAATGTAACGTGACTAAGGAGATAAACCATGGTAGATGGTCTTCGTTAGCCGAGCTCCCCATTTGTATTTCCCGTTTGGCATTTGATAAGTGGTGTTTATCAAATTACCGTTGCGGGCTTTGAGAGACGGAAATAAGGAGATGGCGACAAGTCCTAGTGCGATCTACATACATGAACGACAATCTTACCGGGTGGTGAAGGTTAATTCCACGTTGCATGTTTCGACGATGATGGTTTCATGTCGCGGAGACTTACCAAGCACCCGGTAGCTCAACGACCACTCAAACTACTGCACTCCACCGAAGCCAAGACCACCAGCGCGCATCGTTACTTTCACAGCAAAGAGCTAAGGTGTCCGGGTGCACCGCTGGTAAAAGGACCGTACTTCGTTCGCTGTCTTATATTAAAATTCTCGCACGTCTCACCAAAGTGGTTTGTTCGCCGGACCCTATACCGAGAGCCGTCTAGAGTTAGCGGGCAAACCGGGATACAGCATGTCGATTGCTGCTAGGGGGGATTTCTCCAGCAAACGAACGCTCCAGTCAGAGGTGATGCTCGCTTCCGAAATAGGTAATAAGGGGGGGCTCGCGACTGGGGCTGGCCGCTGCAATGGGTTCCACGTCCCTCCCTCCATTTGCTGGCGCGATGCATTGTCCTTTTGTTCAGCCGCAAGCAGCAAGCAGCAGAGGGGGACAGAACTGGATACAGGAATCGGGGGAAGCGTTAATCAAAAAGATCCGCGAAAGGGGAAACGACACAAAGTACCTCTATCTAATCAAACCTGCTATCGTTCGAGGTTGCAAAAGGACAAGAACGAACTCTGATGTATATGATAGATAATGAATTTAAAACAGGTCGGTCGCAATGCACCGCTTGCTTTTTTCTTCGTTTCGACGACTATGGGCTGATTGTACATATTGCATGCAATCTCGACAGCAAGCTGGATTTGCGTCGATATTCTGAATAATAATAATTTCATGGGGAGAGAATAATGTCTTCGAAGGGAACGATACTCATCACCGGCCTGAACGGTTACCTCGCCGGTCGGGTCGCCGAGGCCGTATTGAAAGCCGGTTACAGCGTGCGCGGCACAGTCCGTAACTTGGCCGCCGGCGCCGAAGTTCACCAAGCGCTGTTGGACCTGGGTTACGGAGCCGGGGCCGAAGTCGTACAGGTCCCCGATATGACCGAACCCGGTGCCTTTGACGAGGCTACAATCGGTATGGACCCTTGTAGAGCCATAAACCGAAACATTTGCATTTACGAGATGTTCAATTATAACTAATACTATCTTGTTCTAGGGTGCTCCGCGATCTTCCACCTCGCATCGCCAGTTAATGAGACATGGACACTACATCCGGCCGAAGTAGTCCGAATGGCTGTGAGTAGCACAGAGGGAGTTTTGTATTCAGCATTGAAGGCCGGCCCGCAGCTGCAGAGTGTTGTATATATGTCGTCAGCCGCCGCCATCTTCGACGTGCCTCCCGAGCCCGGCGTTTATACGGAAAAGAACTGGAACACAACCTCCGAGCCGGCCGTCACCAAACTAGGTAGCGACGCCGGTGGTCTGCATGCCTACTGCGCAAGCAAGACAGCCGCCGAGAGGATGTTTTTGCGGTTCCGCGATGAGCGGAAACCCGCTTTCGGCATGACTACCGTTCAGGCTACGTGAGCTCCCTCTGCTCTAGTCTCAGCATATGATGATGATGATGACGATGATGACAGGAAAGGCTAGCTGACACTTGAGTTAATTACACAGCTATTTCATCGGACCGCCCCTTGTGCCCTGGAAAACGAAAGATCGGATCCCCTATTCTATCAGTAACGCCTGGACGCTGTTGCAAGGGCAGGACGTCCCGGGACCGATGCTGCTCTACGAGTCAACCATCGACATCAGGGACGTGGCACGCGTGATCCTGTGGTCGGCCCTGAATCCCCAAGCAGCTGACGGAGAACGGTTCCTCTGCGCATCGGCGGCGGGAGGTGCCCAGGCTGTTGCCGATATCCTGAACAAGCACAAGCCATCGCTCGGCGTGGCAAAGGGGAATCCCGGTCAAGGGTACGAACCCGACTACGAGTCAGCGAGCGGTACGATAGCGTTCAGTGCGAAGAAGGCCGTACAAGCAACGGGGCAAGACTGGATCCCTTACGAGACGAGCATCATAGATACTGCAGAATTCCTCTTGCAATATCTTGAGTAACAGGTCAGGCTTAATGGGCTAGGATAAAGAGAGGTGTGAAGGTAGGTAATCGGCTCTCAAGAACATAAAGAGATGGGGCTAAGACAATGGGGTATGATTATGATTTTCTACCAACTCATATGGGCGGCTTGCGCTTTCTATTTGTAGCAGAGGATATGGTAGGTATTATCTGTTTATGATCGACCCGTTGGGGTTCCTTCTTGGGTAGGAGGTATATTGTAAGAACGAACAGGTACATAGATGTACCACGTATATATAGTATTCATATAGATACACAAGGAATATGGCGTCTTAGAAACACATCTAACAATATAGCGTATCCGCGTAATAAAATGCACTATATTCACGGCTACGCTTTTAACTATCCACCCTTTAACCTGACCCCTTCTTTTAATACGAGTGCTTCAAAATCACTTACCATCGATTAGATTCCATTTCATATCCGAAAGCCATTGAGAAAGGTGTGTGGCAATGCAGGGTTTGGTGCAACAGAATGATAGGATGAGGGAAGCAGCTTCACTGGTCGTGTATTGTAAAGGCTAGAGTAAGGGGCGGTCTCCCACCGCTTATATAGGCCAACACTGACGAAAGGCACCTTAGGGGAGACCTTGGCGCTTGGTACTCCGATCCCCTGTCAGGCTGAAATGCCGCTCTTTTTCTGTTTGTTCTAAGAGCCGGGTGGATTATTCTCGAAAGTTTGGTCTTATTGAGATCCATACTATATTACCTTACATATAAAGAGAAGAAGTTATTCTGCTTTACCCCTATTCACGAAACAGCTCCATAATATAGGTACCTAACGGTATATATCTGATAGCTATCTATTGTGTTTAACTATTTCAATCTTCCTAATGTACTTAGTTTAGGGTCTCTACTACTTGAACAGGAGTATTAAGATAGAACATAGGTTTAGGGCAAGCCAAGGAGTAAGGAGATCATATAACGTGGAATTAGAGTCTACCCAGATATCAACGAATTCTATTCTCGCTTTCTTTGTTTCCGCTCGTCAATTTAAGTTTGTAAACACCTAGGTACATACGGTATCTAAGGTACCTAGGTATGCACTGAAGGAGACTGACGGCCTTAAGGACGCAGAAATGAGGGAGACGTTTTACTTGACTGCTAGGAGAGATTGTGAAATGGAATTAGTTCATTCATCATTCGTTGTGAGAAATAACCAGGTATGTACAAACACCAGTGATATCCAGCAACCTGATATCCTATTCCTGCCGAAGAATTGCGAGCCGGCTGTCCGAAATGATATCTTGGACTTTCTCAAGCCCCTGCCCGGCTTCTAAATCTACTCTCCAACACCATAAGCGACACATTTCCGAAAACGAGACTGAACTATACTGACTGAAACCCCCTAGTATGATCAAAAGAAACGAAGAGCGACCAACCCTAATCAGTCCCTTCGAGCGTAAGTATGATTCCATTCGACACTGCCAGTTCCCGAATCAAGTCCTTGCAAGCGCCGTGTCCATTCCCCTCAGCAAGCTTTATCGCCTTGAGGCATTGGTCAACGGGAAACCAAAAGCCACTTACATTCCAGAGAAATTGGATCATGTCTAGCCGACCATACTCAGCGGCACCTTCGAGGGGCCATCGCCCGTCTAACATGGACGGAAGAGCATTTAGCAACGCGCCATCGTCTAACAATTTCGCGGCAATATTGCAGTTTCCGCCCATAGCTGCGCACTGCAGTGCTGTTCCGCCGCCGCCGCCGGCCGGGTTACCGTTCACGTCGGCGCCGTTCTGGAGGAGCAATTCGACGATGTCAAGACTGCCAACTTTTGCGGCGGCCTGTAAGGGGGTTCTCTTTATTCCTAACACAGCCGCTCTGTTGACTTGTGCTCCGCGGGCGATGAGGAACTGGACCAGATTCTTATTTTTCGCACTGATTGCTTCTAAAAGAGGCGTGGTGTTAGAATGATGCCCTCGCGTGCCTCTATCGATTTGCACAATCCCGTCAATATCACAGCCCGCATCAAGGAACCTCCTAGTAAACGGAAGGTCGGCACAAGGGCTCGCCGCCTCTTTTTTAATTGCTACCCCAAGTGGCGAATATATGGGCTCCGAAGTCCAGGTCTCCGATATGGATTTGAAATCGATCGATTTGCATGCAAGCAGCATCTCTAAAACTTCAAGATCGTCACGTCTAATTGCTTCCACGACAGCAGCCGTTCCAAAACACGATATGGGGCCTTTAGTCGATGGGATATGTGCCAAGAGTATTCGCAGCATCCCCCGGTTGCCTTTTGCAGCGATTTCAAGCGCATACTCGTCACTTGCGTTTGCCCCTGATTCGAGAAGATGACGAAGCATTGTACCATCGTTCCGCTTGATTGAAAATATTAGACAGACGGTCAAAGTCTTTCTTGTGAGCCTACCAGACTCTAAAAGGAACTTGAATAGGTCCATGTTTCCCGCCATGAGATTCGTAAATGTGTCCAAACTCTCACGGTTACCATCAATCCGAACCTGCGGGAAGGTTGACATCAAGTCAGAGATAACTGACATATTACCCCATTCGCACGCTCTAATTAGCACTAGATTCAAATCCCATCTGCGACCTAAGTGCCCATGACGTACACTAAGAAGAAAGTTTGCCCCTGCATCAACTAAAAACCGAAACATCTCTTCCTGTTGATGCTCGACTGAGGCGAACAAGGCTTCTTCCATTTCGATTGCTTTGGCGTGAGGTTTGAGTAGTAATAACTTTCTCGCATAATTAGTATCTCCAACTCTGGCCGCGGCGGAAATTGCGAATGCAAAGTGATCGTTTTCTCCTTGAATATATGCAAGTACACCTTCATTTTCAAACATTCTGATGAGCGTCTCGTCTTTTGCTTCGATTGCCTCGGCTAGCGGTGGTGAGGGGCGTCTCTCGGATTCCATCCACCAGTTCCGTTCAGTCCATTGCATAGGAGTATAGAAATTATCTGGCTTTTGGGCACGGACAAACTGAACAAGTTCGTGGTTGCCACTCCTGATTGCCCCGCAAAGGACTTGATCTGGAAACTGTGCATATTTGAACAGAGATCGGATAAGTTGAATATGACCGCGTTCCGCGCCGACGATGATAGCGGCGTCGAACTCCTCTGGGAAGCGGCTCAGACATTGCCTACACTCGGTCTTCTCACAGTCCGAAATGATCTTCATGATGGCCTCATTGGCGTCTTCATCAGAGAACGCCTGCGCGATACGTCGTAGAATGCCGGACTTGTCAGACATGATCATGGAATGATCATTTGGTGTGAGTTTGAAAAGGAGCTTCTTCGCGAGATCTACCCTCACAAAGGCTAATAACGCGTGCTCGATATATGAGGAGTGAATTTTAGCTCCTGCTTCGATTAGCGCATCCACAGTGCCTAGAAACTCTAGAGGAATAACACCATGGTACGGCTTCCCAAAATTATATTCGAAAAATCCGCAGGTCAGACATGCTAGGGGCCCTCTGAAGTAGGTATTCTCGTAGTCTATGTTATAGTCGAAACTATTCTTAGCAGGGCTGAGAAATGTGAGGTTCGCATCGGGTTTGAACTGAAGCAATTCATGAACCACCTTTAATTCCTGAAGTTCGGCGGCTCGCTCGAGAGGAGTATATTTTCGACCTTTAGCGAAGCAGACTACCTTGTTCACATCTACTAGGCGCGTTTCGAGAAAGAACCTGGTCGCTTGGTGGTCATCTGATTCTATTGCTGCTCGAAATAGATTTTCCGCCAGGCTTTTGGCAACGTGACCTGGGGTTTCTCGGAAGAAGCGTGATAACAGTGAAGCGACGTTATTATTATGGTTGAGGAACCCGAGTACAGCTTTGATGGGTATATCATCCATGCCAACGAATCCATTCGCAGCTGAAAACAAAAGAAGGCGAGGCACTTCGATCTCTAGCATCTCTTGTGAGGATCGAGCCAGGTTGCTGCTCCTTTGATTTTGCTGGCTTCTCGGGAAAATTGAATCTAGCGTTCTCAACGTAAGTCCCGCAGAGTAAAAGTTTTGTTGAAGAGACTTTCCATTGGCTTTTGTCATAGCAGCTACAGCCTCGGTGACGAACATCGTACCCACAGATAAGAACCGATTGTCTTGCATTGGGGACGGGCGAATGATCGAGCTGAGATGTCTCCATGCCGGCTCGCGTTCAAATTGCTCAAACGGCAGATTTTCTAGGTATGTATTCCCAGGAAACTGAGCCAAGCCACTTGATGCTAGCAGAGAGGTCAAGTCAAAGGTCGAAAGTGGAATATCTAAATCGCTTTCAAACAGATTTAGCGATTGCGAGACCTGGAATCCAGAGTTTATATGTGAACGATCCATAGCCTGTAGGAAATTTTCGTCCTCAATAGCCGGTAACCAGTTGTCGGGCATGAAGCATGGAGTATGGGCCGAGGAGAGCTGAAGAGACATATCGGTAATTTCAAAGGGTTCCATTTCTCCTGCGTGAACGCCATTTGCCGTTCCATCTTGAATTAGCCCGAGGTCATCGCTGCTATTGACTGGTGCCGCTTGTACGAGTAGACCAAGTGGCTCGGAAGGACCTCCTTGTTGTTGACGGGACATCCCACTTTCATCAGTTGCCGCTATGTACGGAGACCAATTGCCATTTTGCTCTTGGACCTCGATCATAACGTCGCTAGCATCGCGGTTGTTCGTTGCATCTGACACGTCTGTTTCCATCCGGCGGCGCTTCTCAGGGCGATGTTCTCCCCTGCAATAACGCCTAGCCCTGTAGATTCTGTTGCTGGGAACAGGGTGGCCTGAAATAACCACTCTAGATTGGACCCCCTTTGAAGCTAGGTGGTCAATGTTTTCAATGATGTCTTCCCATTCATGTCTTTTCAGGTTCTTCCGAGCTTTCCAGGTCCTAAGCTGAGCTTCGAATTGTGAAATACTGCACGGATATTGTCAGATCGACTATACTAGTATTAGGAGAAGTGATCTTACGTGGCTGAAAGCCCATGATCCTTCTCCATGGTCTTAACTAGTTCATCTGTGGAGAGATCAGAAGTCAAATAGAGACTTAGGATAGTCTCCTTATGGCGTTCCCAATTGATCTGGGGGACCTTGCGCGTTCTGGTAGCCATATCTCCTACTAGGGCGAGAATTTGTTTCAGGAATAAAACAAAAAGGGGAAAGGGAGAAAGGGGGTGGGGAGGTAGTGGTTGGAAATTAACCCTTCGATTGGAAGTGACAATAAACAAAAGCTCTTCTATCATCGTCTAGGTCTGGGAGTTATCCATCTTATACCTTACTGTTACATACTTACATTCTACAATCCCCGATGTCAAAACCTGCCGAGCGTAGCCTGCTTCAAATCAAAGCGCTGGCTATGGCGGCAACAATATCACGCTATCATTTTCTACCTAATGCCACAGCGAATCGATCTAATTCGGTTCTGTTAGAGGCCGAATCACATATGCGGTGTAACACATAACTGTGGTTTTGTCTTCCAGGTTTTGTTATCCAGGTTTCGTTATCCAGGTTTCGTCACCGAAATTGTCAATCATACTACCTTTCCAATCGCCTTGCATAAGAACATGCAGCATGCAGCCCCGTCCAATCAACTAAACCACTCATTGCCCATCGGCGGCAGGCTCTAGAGACGTCCACAGATCGTTATAGAATGAATCGGTACATTAGGGAACTGGCTGAGAGGAAAGCACGAGGCTCTGACCACACAAGACTACACGGGAGGTAGGCAGCATAGCTGGCATCTAGAGAGGTAGGGTGTACATTCCATTACGTAGTTTAATTCTAAGGTTACAGGTCTAGGCTGGCGATTTACCAACTGACCATATACCTAAATCAGTACTAAAGGCATGGCTACTCCTATCCATAACACAACAGGGTATCTCTTGAAAATCATGCTCGGAGCGGGACCGGCTTTAGCAGGCTCAGCAGCCCGGACGTACATGAGAATCATGCGCGCATAATCATCCCGCTGGTCGTTTCCCGACCCCGACCCCAACCCCCACACCAGGCATCCCCCAGCCGACATTGCAGTGTATCGAATCACACGAGCGCTACAATATCGCATGAGCTAGCCATGCCGAAATAGCCACTGCCAAAACCAGCCCATACAAATCGGACGACTTTCCAAGCCACCCAGCATCACTACCAGTATCCTGGGGATCCACAACTTGCCCCGAAGAAGCCACAACGGTCTGGCCAGACGGGTACTTGATATTGTAGACGGGCGCGGATGTCAGCGCAGCAGGATCCCCAAGCCCGCTCGGACAGCTCGCCTGATTAGCAGCCGGCCAATCAAGCGTGCACTCCTCGTCGTGGCCCCACGAGCAAGCCGAGTCGAGGATGTTGTACAGGACGTAGTTCTGAGCGACCCAGCTGTCGGGCTGGGCCAGGCAGCTGGCCAAGAAGTTCATGCTGTTGGCGGCGCTGAGGGGCAGTTTGCTGTCGTCGGTGTGGATCAGGTCCGCGCAGGCGGCGGCGTCCACGTTGGTGAAGGTCATGGCGACGGCGCCGCCGGCCGTCGGCTTCTCGGTGGCCGAGAAGCCTGTGTACAGGTAATTCCACGCGTCATAGCTGACGTCGTGCGCGCCCTGCGACTGGTCTATGCGCAGCAGGTTGACAGAGCGGCCGCCGTAGCTCAGCGCCACGCAGATGCTGCTGCAGTCGACGGACCCCGGCCAGTACGCCACGCGGTTGGTGTTGATCTTACACCCGAGCACGCCGACCGACGACGAGTAGCTATCGTGGGGCGTCACCCAGACAGCGCCACCGTCACCATCCTGGGCCGCGACGCGCGACACAGCCCAAACGAGCGGTGGCAGAAGCGCAGAAACGAGGCGCATAGTTCATGTAGGTAATGAGCGACTAGGAAAAGAAAGAAAACTAAGCTTTATAAGGGAGTGAGAGACGTGAGGTATAAAGAGTGACTTGCCGCGCCTCCGCGGCGGTAGCTGGGCTCCGTTAAGCAGCCGGCATCAAACCACCAGCGAGACAATTGAGCGGTCGTTGAAAAAGATCGTGAGGTCGGGAAAAAGCGCCAACAACGCGATGCTCTCGTAAGTTTCCCATTAATTAATTAAATGAGATGCCCAATCCGGTTAGCGCCCGGTATCTCATTTAAAGCCTATTTTATGGATCAAGTCCCTTTCCGGGTTGACGCTCATTGGTGGAAATCTTTATCGGTTAGCTTGGTTATACCCGCGGGGATGGATAAGCCTTCTTTCGTTATGAACTTTCATAGACAACGAGGTAAGAGTTGGTTATAAAGAGTTTATACTAACTTCAATATCATTGGATCTATACATAGTTGTAAGTGACTCCCCTTGAATCATGTTTACGAGTACAGACCATCAAAGTTCGTGAAACTACATGTACGTCGATGAAAATTTAATACAAAGCCGCCTTCAGCGTTTTGAGATATCATCGTCTCAACATAAATTAGTAGACGGATGCCGCTTACTTGGCTAAACTATTTTCTATCTATGGATAAGTGAGGGGTACCTATATATCGTTTAAGGGGAGATTGTCTAAATATTTGGGTGCTTTTTTACACAACAGCTCACGATCTGGCACCATGATTTCGCAGTTTCGGTTCACCTTGGATGCCGCGTCCATAATTGTACCCTATACTTCCCCTCTACAGCGCCCACATGTTCGACTCTATACTTCTGACTCATGACGGCGAGCTCATATCGGCTGATTGTACGACACACAACAGCAGAGAGGGCATATCTCATAATCACCGGGACTGCGTCCGATACCATGAGAAACATCGAGCTAGAGAACACCATAGTGCCGTAGAGCACATGACCTATGGCACATCCTGTGGCTAGGTACTGTAAAGCAAGTGTCAAAAGACTGGGACGCTCGGTGTACAATACCATCCTGCGGTCTTCCGGTGTGGTGTCAAATTGTATCCGGATTTGATTGACGTGGCCTTTCTGTTGTGCGTCTGCCTCTGTTCGTCGTATAAGACTCGTCACTTCCGCACCAGTGCCTCCAGCCTTAGCAGTCTGCGATATTCCCCTAGGCGTAACCCAGAAAGAGATCACGCTAAGCAAGTGCAGAAAAGCCGGTACGAGAACCCAGCTCAGAGGATAATATGAGCCGTCGCAGTCAAAGCTGGATACGGACCGCCAGCCAAGATCCAGGCTGACCTTAATCACATTCGCAATGGCGGCGAGCACAAAGATGTGCTCGATCGTGACGACGAGTTTCCGATATGGGTGGAGCATCGCGGCCAGGCGCGTAAAGATGCCATCTTCGCGAGGGTGCTTGGCAGTGTCTATGGTGTCTAGGGGATCCTCGTAATCCCATATTCGGGACGCATACACCGCCGAGGCGCCAAACGCGAGTAGAAAGGACAGCAGCGGGTGATCCAAACTGAGCATAGCGGATTCGGCGATGCTAGGACAGATCAGGGCGAGATACCCGGTATGAAGCCGAGCAGGACCATCGACGTGGCCAACATCTGTTTCGCGCCCTCGTCCGTTTCTCTCAGGATGCAGTTGAGAGCTACGGTGCACTGGTACGGGTAACTCATGTTTCTGGACCAGTACAGCTCCAGATCCGGCACGCACGCGTCCCAACTCTCTCCCCCGGGCAACTGGTTGTGCTCCCATTGACTAAACCATTGCTTGAATTTGGGAGGTCCAATCTGTTTAACGGGCAATGTGGCACGGCAGTGGTATACCAAAAGAGCTACGGTGATGAGTGAAATATTGATAAGACGTGTCATAATGGATAGTCTGATAGGTTATGTCTATTTCATGCAGTTGAGACGCCGACCAAAGATGAGAACAAAACAAAGAAACCTGAGAGAATGCGGCAATTTGTGATCATGAAGTGTTTTTTTAGGTATCTGCCTAGTCTGAAGGGATTAATAATCTCTTCAACCCTGGTGTTAATCAGGATCGTGGTATTAAAATATGACATATCAGGCCGACCCCTGATTTGGCCCCCATCGCTGATACATTTGGGTAAGCGCTGCGGCGCCGTCTGAGTCGACTGTGCTGATGACAGGTGACTACCGGTACCTAGGCAGATGGAAGGGTTTATAACGATGACATTGTAAGTAACGTAGAATTGATCTATCTAATCCATGCGACTAATGGAAGTCACTGAATCGTGGATTCGATGAGCATGCAATAGCAGCTTAGACGTACCTAATTGCAAATGAGGTGGGATCACGAATGCTAGGCATGCGGCTTTGCTCTGAACTTACAACCAAGGGATGCCACATGACGAATCCACACCTTGCCCTGTGAGCGTGTACTTTGATGTCGGGATCAAGTAATTTCAACTTGCTCCTAACTAAGAAAGGCATGTACTCTGTTCTATAGTCCGGAGTTCCAAAGCTGAGGAATACGGGTCTGAAAGAACGAGCGTGGAAGGTCGGGTCTCGTCTTCGACAACCCCTTGCGAGGCGCCGTCCACAGACCCTACCTCAAATGTTTTGCTCTCGCGTTTTTTGGTGGTCTCCATGCTATGGTGGAAATCTCTGTGGGAGACTCCGAGCAAGAAGACGTATCGTATCTGAACGCTGTCTTAAAATTGGGGGATGCGATAACTTCGCACTGCTTGTATAATGACACTGGTGGCTGGGGAAAGATTGGAACCATAGTTGCAGCATATATACGGTTGGTCTAATTATTTTTTGGAGAAGGGTATATGCACAGTATTGTACAAACGATTAGGTAACTGATCGTAGGGTTCGGTCGTTACTCGACGCCTTTCACGTCCATCTCGTTCACCTTCCAAGAGGCGTCGATCCAGTCTTGCTTCTTTCCGAGGAAGGTGACTCTCTCCTCTTCTTTTGCGAGACCATCGACGATGTACTTCTGAGCAACCTCTCGAACCTGATCCTTCGACACGTCTAAGAGCTGTTCGCGTCTCTTCTGTTGCATTTCATGTGTAACACCAGACATGAATCGGAGCATACCCTCTGCATTAACAGACTTAGGTGCGTCAACGCCCTGGAAAACCGATATCTTGGCTTCTTCAAGGTCCCGATCTGACCATTGCTTGTCGACTGCCCATCGACCAGCATTCCTCATGATGGACAAAGTATTTTGTGGGTTCGGATCGCGGTAGGAATAGAAGCCGAACACTCCCTCGAGGCCCTTCATGTAAGCGCCGCCTCCGTAAGCCCCACCCTTTTCACGAATTTCATGATGAAGATGTTTGTGAGTCAGAAGCTGCGCTAAGATTTGGAGCGGTGCTCCTTGAGCGGACGTGTAGGATGTGGTTGGGAGCGCCAAGGCACCATAGTAGACTTGGTAAGGGAGTGGGAAGAATGCCTTAATATCTCTCGCAAATGTCTGCCCTTTGGCTGTTGGAAATGTGACGGATTCAGCGGGTCGAGATGCCATGAATTGAGATAACGCTGATGAGTTGGCCTGGACACTATCGGAACCACAAGTCAACGCTGTGCGCATGTTATCGCCTGCCAACGCAAATTTTTGGATTTGCTTGAGTTTTTCAATTATGTCTCCAAACTGATCCGACTCTGGTCGTCCGGCTAATGATGTGATAAGTTTGACTTGCGAGAGACCGCTGACTTGCTCACTAAGGTAGGCGTCACGTGTTAGGCCAGACTCAGCATATCTTCGAGCATAGGCGTGACCAGATGAAGCAATGTCGTTCACCACGCCATCAGCTGCAGCTTCCAGCAGTTGCCTTATTCGAAGAGCTGCCTCGGAGCTGTCGAAGTTGGTTTCCAAGATAAGCTTGCGTAGTAGATCAAACATCTCGGGCACGTTGCGATCAAGGGCCATACCCCTCAGAAGAAGGCCTTCCGAAGCTTGTCGGAAGTCGGTCGGCGAAGCGGTTGACAAATAACTGACAGATACACCCCCCGTCTTAAGCTTGATTCGATCTTCGAGTTGTTCCATAGTCATGTCTTTGGTCCCTAGTCGCATGATTGAGTCTGTGAACAATGGAATCAGGGACCGAAGTTCATCAGGCAAGTTATCAAAGGTATTGATCGCCCGGAAGTAGGTGAGGCCGTTGGTAGGGGCTTCATGCCATTGAATAGTTGTGCCGTGGACGGCTTCGTCCCTTAGTACAACAGGTTCTTTCTGCCGTGGTATGTCTCTAACGTGGACGGTTGGTAGACAGCTTAAATCTTGGGTGTTGGACTTGCTTTGCTCTACAAGCAGTTCGAGTTCCCTCTGCTCGAAAAATTTCCTGGCTTCCTGTTCGCCACCAGCCTCTCGAGTAGCCTCGAGAATCTTGGCCGCTAACCTCTCATCTTCTTCCTTTGTAATCTCGATGCCGTATGCTTCCGAAGGGGCCATGGTGAACGAGAGTGTGTTATCATTCAAGAGGTATTTGTCCATCAGGGCCTCGAGATAGCCTCCTTCGGTAAGCTTCGTCTCAAATGCGGCGACCGTGTCATTCCATGCCAAAGAATCGAAGGGGTCGGTGCCGGAAAACCATTTGCCTTTCAGACGATGTAGTACAGAAAGACCGAAGTTGGCAGTCTTGTGTTTAAGACTTAGCTCAAGCTGGTGAAGATAACCATCAATCTTAGCTCTCTCGAAGCCCTTGTCGCGAACGTCGCGAAGTATTTTTTGCACCTCGCTCTTGACCTTTTCCACATTGGATTGCTCGACTCCGGTCAAGCCAATAGAGAAGATACCCGTAGCTGCCGATCCATCATAACCAGTATTTGGGCTCCAATCCGTACCTAGGCCACTTTCAATGAGCCCCTTGTAGAGTGGAGATCCATACCCATCCATTAATAGCGATGAGAGTAATGCCACAGAAAAGGACTCCAGTACGTCGTTTGTATCGCTTGTGATCCATGACACCGAGGTCTTGTATTGCTTGTCCGGGTCAGCAAGAGGGTCCACTGGTCCAAACACGGTCACTGCACGCGGTCCATCGCTAAGATTGATAGGCTTTTTGTGCTCGATATCTGCCTGGATCTTCTCGAACGCCTTCATTTGGGCATCGACCTCCCTCAGATGATCAGCTAATGGCATGTCGCCGTAGGTCATCAATTTCGCATTACTTGGATGATAATGCTCAGCGTGGAACTTGCGCAATTGCTCATATGTCAAGTCGGTGATCTTCTGCGGATCACCCCCTGAATTATTGATGGCCGGGAAGATGTGGTCCTGGAAGCGAATATAGAAGAGATAGCCCGCATCTGACATTTGGCCCTTCATCTCGTTGTAGACAACACCTTTAAAGACAAGCTTGCTACCCTCAGCCTCGGCTTCTCCATCCTTCTCTGCAGCCCTAGGATTTTCTGGACCTATTCGCCAACCCTCTTGTGTGAAATCTGTTTTTTTCAACAAGGGGTGTAGAGTCGCATCGAGGTATACAGACATGAGGTTCTGGAAGTCTTGGGCGTTGGTGGTGGCAAAGGGGTAATAGGTGTGATCGGAAGCAGTAAATGCATTCATGAAGTTGGAGAGCGTCCGCGGCAGCATCTTAAAGAAGGGATCTCGTATGGGATACTTCTGGCTACCGCACAACGTCGTGTGTTCGAGGATATGGGGAACGCCCGTGTCATCCGGTGGGTTCGTCTTGAATCCGATGGAGAATACATTATTACTATCTTCTCGGGCAATGTGGAGGTAATCGGCGCCTGTCTTGTCATGTCGTAGGTGTAGAGCAGTCAGTTCAAGCTCTGGAACATGCTTTGTCCTCAACAGAGTGAAGCCATGGATCGTCTCGCCAGGTTTCGGATACTGAGACAGCTCCGTCACAGCCTTCCGAGCTGCACCTTTCACTACGTTGCGTAGCATCTTGTCGTGATGAAAAGGTAAAGTCTAGTATCGTATAGATGAACAAGACAAGACAGAAGAGGTAATCAGACCATGCAACCAACTACAACTGCATCAATTAAGAACAGTGCCGCAGCCTAGGCGCAGGCGGCATTGGATGGCGAGGGAGGAAAGATGGCGGAGGAGTATTGTTCCTGTAGGTATTCTAGAAATTTTCCGAGGGCGAGTAGCAGTAGTAGCATCATGCTGGATGACGCATATCTATTGACTCAATCCCTGCTTGTAGTTTCATACATACATGTAGTTAGGTAGAACATTCAATTAGCTGGAAAGAAAGAGCAATTTTGACGGATGCTTAATTGCATTGGCTAGCCACCGATTGGACAGATTAACGCAGAGAGAATCGTGACTAAACATGGATATAGTACAAAGTGCAATTAAGTAGTAGTAAGTCCCACAGAAAACCGGTCGTTCGGATCCC
Organism: Hypoxylon crocopeplum; assembly: GCA_022578875.1. Classification (NCBI taxonomy): domain Eukaryota; kingdom Fungi; phylum Ascomycota; class Sordariomycetes; order Xylariales; family Hypoxylaceae; genus Hypoxylon; species Hypoxylon crocopeplum. The sequence goes on from MU399568.1 coordinate 655,038, forward strand.
GCTAGCGTTGAATTCAATTTTTCTAGGGGGAATTTATTAGTACAACGGGCTAGGCGTTTAGTGATTAGTCGCATGTGCAGTTGGAGTTACATTTGCTGGAAGTTTATAGCGTTCGTCGTTTCCCTCTTGTGATTAAGTAACCGACACTAAAACGCCGCGCTTCATCTCAACCCTCAAAGTCTTCATTCATCATCGAATTACGCCTCCAACAGCCCGCAACTCTGACCAACCAAGGAAACGAGCTGACACCAGTTTATCTTCCCCGCCAACTGTTAACCGTATCTTCAGCTCTCAATAATCCCTAAGCAGCTTGCCTTCGCAACCCTTCCAATGTCCCGTAATCTCTATCTGTGCGTTCACTCCCACTCCCACTCCCTCTCTCACTCTCACTTCCGCGCCCTTACCTTCTACTGCCTCGTTGAGTCACCTGGAAGTCCTAACACCCAATATTCCCGCAGCAAAACTACATTACTCTAGGTCAACATTATGGCGACGACGAACCACCGCGCCGCCTCCACAACGCCTGCCCCCCTCGCCTCTGTCCCAACCACGAACGGAACTTCGGCTCACACTCATGCCCATGCACATACTCATGGTCACACCCACGCTCACGCCCATGACGACTCCTTACCGAATGGTCACCATGTTCATGGACAAGAGCCCCGGCCTGCTCCGACTCCGACGCCTGCGATGGCTTCCAATGCCGCTAAGAAAGGAAAGGGAAAAAAGACTCTCGACTCAAACGAGGCCTCAAAACTCGTAGCGGCGAGGATCTCCCAGTTGGAAGTCGACACAGCCGCTGAGAAAGAGCAAGAGGCTGAAATCGGTAGGTGGTTTCTTATTCGCGTTGCTTGATACGTCACAGAATATCTGGGGACACGGTTAGCCTTGAAAATCTCAGATTGCAGTCTCCATGGTAACTAGGACCTCTCCGCCAAGTTAAGACAATACCGATAAGTTTGCAAAGTGAAAGTCCTGCGTCACATGTGCCAGCCACAACGCGCATTCAGCAACAGCGGGCGAATCGGATCAACCACCCAGCTACTCGTGACTTTATAGGCCTGCGGGAGCCCATCATCTATCGCAGACGAGAGGCTATAAGCCCAACAGTCAGGCCGATGCGTGTTTCGAAATGGCGTCTGAGATTTTCGATTTGCGGACCCTGCTTCGTCGCACGACGTTGCTACACAGCGTCAAATCACGATATGCGCTGGGCAATTGCCCTCTCCGTGAACCCTCTGATTTAGCCGGTTTTGTTCGCGACCTTTGGGCCTTGCTAATGTCTCGTCTCATCCTAGATCGGGAGGTACGCAAGGCGAATCGCGAGCTTAACCACCAGATGAACAAGATGAACGACTTGGACAAGATAGATCTTCTAACCAAGCGATCGTCGGAGCTCTTTGCCAATATGAAACGCCTCGAGCGCGAGAATCTGAAGAATAAGAAGCGCGCGGACCAATTGCAAAAGGAGAAGGACTCTAGCCGCACCGATCTGAGCAAGCAAATCAGCCTCAAGGAGAAGCTCGAAAAACTCTGTCGCGAGCTACAGAAAGAGAACAACAAGTTGAAGGTACTACGAGTCTTACTCAAGGACTGGGAAATATACTGATGGAACTGGTCTGTAGAATGAGCATCGTGCTCTTAATGATACGCACGATCGACTGAAGTCTTCCTCTGACGAGCGCGTTAAGAAGGTACTCGAGACGTTAGAAGGCTACCAGGAGGAGAAGGATAGCCCACGAAAGCAGGTTGTGTACATGAAGGCCGAAGAGTTGTGCGCTATCCCCAAGTCTCTATGCACAAATAGGATCTGTATTGACACGGAGAATTATAGGTTCAAGGCTCGCTTCAAATCTCTGATCGACCAATACGAACTCCGGGAGCTACACTTTCATTCTGCGATGCGAACGAAAGAGATCGAGGTACAGTGGAATATGGCTCGATACGAACAGCAGAAGAAGACCGCCGAAGCCGAGGCCAACCGCGCGCGCCAGCTCAATAGCCAGGTGCTTACGTTCTCCAAAACTGAGACTGAGTTGCGAAACCAGTTGAATGTATACGTGGAGAAGTTCAAGCAGGTATTTGCCCTGTGCCCCTCACTAGAAGGCCGTGCGAAGGCATTAACAAATGAGGAGGTCGAGGATACCCTCAACAATAGCAACGATCTGTTCCTCACGTTTCGAAAGGAGATGGAGGACATGTCTAAGAAGACGAAGAAACTCGAGAAGGAGAACGAGGCCTACAAGCGCAAGGAAGGCGCCCTGAACCAGAATATCTTCAAGATGGCCGAGGAACGAAATCGACATATCAAGGACCTCGAAGATATCAAGAAGAAGAACGAGAAGCTGACGAGCATCATCAACCAGATGCAACAACAGGGCCGCGGCATACCACAGGGTATGCAGGGAACGGTAGAGAGCTGCTACGCGGAAGGGGCAGAAGGTGACGAAGAAGGTGAGCTGGAGGACGGAGACGAGGAGAGCGAATACGAATACGACGACGAAGGGGACGAGGAAGTGAGTGAAGAGGGCGAGTTCGACGATGACACGGAGGAAGAACTCATGCCGCAAGTTCCAGGCGCTTACGGGCCGGAGCGACCGCCAGCTATGAACGGCCATCGCTAGGAAGACGATGAAACCGCAGAACAGCCCGCGGGGGGGTTCCACGAGTGCCAGCAAGACGTGTACCGATGGTTCGGCTACATGAGAAGCCAGTTGGCCTCGGAGCCGCTCGCTGAACATCCTACTGACTAAATGTTGCGGAGTGCTTTGCTACTCGTTTAATCTCTGCCCCAGCCAGCCTGCTACTGCTTCACAGGCGGCTGCGCTCTCAGAGAATAAATACCAGTTGGTACTTTTGCAAAGTTGACGCTCATTCGTCGGTGTTGGTCTATCCACGGTAAACAGCCAGCCCTGGTTGGTTTATTGTCGGAGCCTACCTAGGTAGTATCGTCATTTGCTAGTGGCACAGTGTAGCAATAAATGCGAATTGATACTTCCCTCAAAACACGCGTGAATATGTAGGATTCGGTCAGGAGATTTGACGTACACGATGCTCGAAATGCTCAGCATGCCCTTATCAATTGTGAATTCCATGGGTATCTCTAGGTCCTATCCACATTTCTCTTTGAATTCATCGAGACACTGATGCTGACGCCGGTGCTGAAGCGGTGGACGGCTGGGCGCCGGATTTGCCGCGGATCCTTGCAGGACCTAGCTCTCGCCTAATCTCGTCTAGCTGCGCCGTGCCGCTCTTCCATTTGCCCTTCTTCATCTGCTTCTTGCCGTGCATCGAGTAGCCGCCCAGGAAGTCATCTAGGATGTTGTCGAAGTCATGGCGCACGGGCCCGGTGACGCTAGATGTAGTTGACACTTGCGACATAGAGGCCATGCCGTCGTCATCGTCTTCGAAGTCGTCCTCGTTGTATTGCTCCTCGATCTTGTCGAAGCGAGCGTCGAGGATTCCGAGCTGCTCGGTGCGGACCAGCGAGGAAGACGTCATCGAGTATCCCGACTGGCTCGTAAGCGCACCCTTGCGCTTCTTTCGACGGCCGCCGTTAGTGGTTGTGGTCATAAGCGAAGACTGTAAGTCCAACTGCGACGGCGCGGCAGCGCCAGGCTTCGAGCTCGTCTTGGTCTGGTCCTTCTTGAATTTCTTAAAGTCTTCCAGCCAGTCCTCGTTCTCCACCGCTTCGCCGTCTTGCTCGTCCATGACCGGAACCAGGTTTGGTGCCTCTTTGTACTCCTTCCCCGGCTTCGCGGTAGCGTCCGACTCCCAACCGTCATCGTCGACCTCTTCCTCGAATTCAATGTCATCCAACTCCCTGCCATCTTTCGCTAGTTCTGCGAAGATGTCCTCGTCATCATCGACGTACGCTTCATCCTCGAGCGCCTCCAACACCTCCCGCAATCGCGGATCCATGTCGGGTTGGAACCCCCCAATGGCGTCTGGGATTTCCTGTTGCGCCTGGTACGTCAAGTGCTGCAGGTTCTTAGATGGGAGGAAGTCCTCCCCAAGTAGACCATCGCGTTTGCGTTGATCATCCTCGACATCTAATCGCCGCAAAGCATCCTCTAGACTCTGCTTCTGCTTGCCCTTCCCCTTGTTTTTGTTACTTGGGCCGCTATCCGCCTCGATGAACACGACCTCGCCGCCAGAATTTCCAGAGTTTAGATCCCGAAGGTGCTGCATGTAGTCGTACTCGGTATCATCGAAGTAGACACCGTGGTTGGCGGCCTCGCCTTCGTTGGCGCGGATGTACTCGGCATCAGATCCCAGTTCGGACGCGAGGTCGTCGAGCTTGCGCACCTTGGAGGCATTTGGAAGTGCGGTAGGGTTCAGCACCATTGATGGCGCGTCGACGTCGTGGATCAAAGGGTCATTTTGCGGGCGGTGCACCAGCGTGAAGTGCTGCGCCGTCTTCTTGTCACTGTCGCGTTTGTTAGTACGTGAATTGATAATAGAAGAAGCGATCATATACGTACATCCACTTGCCTTTCGGCATCTTGACTATTGTATCTAGGTTGTATGATTCCTTGCGAGTGAATAAAGAGGGAAGAGAATCTCTCGAGACGCCGTGTAGAAAATGTAGAATTTAAGTGATGGGTTGTACTTTCTAGTACATGAGGTAGACATCTAAGGTTCTCAGGGTTAGGCCTAGAATTTAGAAAATTTTGGTGGGGTAAACTCTTTATCGTGTTCTTATCGGCGTGGAGTGACGACAAAATATAATCGCCCCTCCATTATTCAGCACTTTCAGTAGAATCAAAATAATCGTCTAGAAACAACAATCTCAATCTCAAAACTCTAAGACTCAAGATTGTATTGTATGAACTTCATCCATACTCCCATACAATTCCACAGTCGTTTTTAACCAGATAGTGCCCAAAATGCCGCAACCAAAATCCAAGAGTTCGGTTGGGCTGGGCAACTCGCTCATGAACGATCGCTTCGGGAGGGGCAAAGGATCCGATCGCAAAAAGGGTTCAGCAGTCACAAGAATCAACCACTCTACTGGCGAAGAGGTATGTTGCCCATATTCCTGTGCTGTAACAGTCGCTTACATACGATTTACATAGTACATCACAAACGATAAAAAGGAAGCAGCATGGGTCAAGATGCGCTCCGTTACCGAGCAGGGCGCCCTGGACGAGTTCCTTGCGACCGCCGAGCTTGCCGGTACCGACTTCACAGCTGAGAAGATGAATAATGTCAAGATCATACACACTGACCAGAGGAACCCGTATCTCTTGTCCGCCGCCGAGGAGCGTCATGTCGCAGGAAAACATGCCAAGCACAGAGCCAGACTAACCGTGCCGAGACGACCGAAGTGGGATTCGACAACTACCGCCGACGAGCTAGACCAGCTCGAACGAGAGAGTTTTCTGAACTGGCGAAGGGGACTGGCAGAACTTCAAGAGAATGACGACCTACTCATGACCCCCTTTGAACGCAACTTGGAAGTATGGAGACAACTATGGCGTGTCATCGAGAGATCAGACTTGGTTGTTCAGATCGTGGACGCGCGCAACCCGCTGATGTTCCGGTCGGAGGATCTGGAATCGTATGTGAAGGACGTCAACCCTGCGAAGAAGAACTTGCTGCTAGTCAACAAGGCCGACATGATGACAACAAACCAGAGAAAGGCGTGGGCCAAATACTTCAAGGAAAAGAGGATAGCCTACCGCTTCTTCTCGGCAAGTCTGGCTAAGCAGCTGAATGACGAACGTGACATTGAGGATGAACCAGAAGAGCCCCGAAACGGCGAGAGCGCGAACCCGAAGACGATTTCAAGGTCTAAATCAGACAGCTCTTCAGAAGACGAAAGTGATGAAGACGAGGAACAGGACTCGGGCGTTTCTCTAAGTCAAGACATCGACGAAGATGACGATGACACAAGAATATTAACAGTTGAGGAACTAGAAGACATATTCCTTAAGCATGCATTTGATCCTGATGGTAGGTCTATTGCGCTCTCGACTTATCAGTTAAGACAACTAACAAACTATAGATCCGGATAAGAAATTAGAAATTGGGTTGGTTGGCTATCCCAACGTCGGAAAGTCATCAACCATCAACGCCCTCATCGGTGCCAAGAAGGTGTCTGTCTCCGCCACACCCGGTAAGACGAAACACTTTCAAACCATTCATCTAAGCGAAAAAGTCATCCTATGCGATTGTCCTGGTCTCGTATTCCCCAATTTTGCAACAACCAAGGCCGACCTAGTCTGCAATGGTGTGTTACCAATCGACCAGCTCCGAGAGTACACAGGTCCCGCCACTGTTGTCGCACATCGGATTCCCCAACCATTCTTAGAGGCTATCTATGGCATCCACATCAAGACCCGACCACTGGAAGAGGGCGGGACTGGAGTTCCTACTGCAAGTGAGCTCCTAGCAGCATATGCCAAGGCTCGAGGGTTTGCTACGCAAGGTGTTGGGCAACCAGACGAGTCACGAGCCGCAAGAGTCATCCTCAAGGACTACGTTAACGGTAAGCTCTTGTACGTTGAGCCCCCACCTGGCTGGGATGACGGTGCCGATTTCAACCGCGAGCTATACGACTCAGCACATTTGCCTGCGAAGCGCAAAGCGGCCCTGGTTGCAGCCATGGACGCGTTAAACGTGGGCGACGGCGAGTCAACGGTTGACACGGAGATCTTAGCTATGCCGACCGGCGCCAAGTCGGGGAATCTGGACAAGGCGTTCTTCGCGCGCAACACGGGGAACTCGGGGCACATGAGGATGCCGTTCAGTCACAAATACACGGAGCAGGGAAAGGCGCAGCCTAAGCACCTTAGCGGGCGCAAGGCTAGGGCAATGGTTGCGTTAGAGACGGGTGTAGACCCTAAGGATGTGCAGCTCGGGTCAAGCAAAAAGCACTTCAAGGGCGGTCATAAGGGCAAGGGCAAGAGGGTCGATAATAAGATGCTGGATTGAGGGGGTTAAGATATCGCTGCTTTTGATTGAAATGTTAAGCTCAAGGCACGGAGATTAGTCTTAGCTCGTCAGTATCATGAATGGCAGGTTTAGACGACCTCGATATCGATGAAGACAGGCGGAGGTTAGTTTTCTACCAGCTTGATCATTACTCGTGTAGATGAAGGCCGCTTCTAAGCCCTAGATACCGAGTTCAATTCATTTAACTCGTCGAGCTGCAGAGCCTAATAGCATACTGTGTTCAACTGCCCGTTCTTCTCTTATGTGCTATGTGCTCTACTGTTTTCGTTTTCGTTTTGACTTTGCCTACTCGAATCGTGCGCAAAATGCCCTCTAGTTACACTAAAACAAGACAATTCATATAGTTATAGCTTATAGTCATATCATCTGTATTGTATTGTTGTTACCCCTTCCGTCTTTATTACCCAATCCGAAACAACATATGTAGTAGAGATATGATACCGGCATGTTCTTCCAGGGATGCAGTGTAACTGTGATGTTCAACAACTTTGCAAGGAGATTCCCTGAGTTATATTCTGATCATCTCCTATTTCGTTAAATTGCTCAAGAGGCGGTCAAAGAGGAATGACCACATCTTAGCAACTTTGTGTTGCCGAATTGATAATATCAAGAATCTTGAGAAGTGACAAACTTGGTTCTTGTCAAGTTTGTTGTTCTTATTTCTTCAACAAACCCCTGACAACATTTGCCTACACAGTACCTCAAAGACATTTCATCAATCTGCATATGTATAGGTACTGAATGTATCAAGTAGAATCGTGCATAATTTGTAGATAGTCCGTCCCTATCTGAGGATATTGTATGCTAACAAAAATACATCATCATGAGCATGATGTATATATGTACTTATAGGTTTTATAATGGCAAAGAATATTAGGTAGGTGTGTAAAAATGTATGCGGCTACATCGAGATCTTATTTTAGGTAACGATGGATGTACGGCATACATTCTCTACATCAAAAAGGGGTGTTGGACCCATACTTAGAGGAGTCGCGCCACTATTCTTCACGATACGGTGAAAAGCGGTTTTCTCCCTCAGTATTTCCTATCCACTTTACTTTACGTTACCAACTCGACCCGTTCTTCCGTACGTAGGGCGCCATGCACATAACTCGGGATTCAGATTAGCCCCGAACTCTTGTTGCATGTAGAACCGCTCACGTGTGCACACCGAGCTGCGGGAACTGTTCGCGTTAGATGAAACTACGTAAGGAGCAACACCTTGGGTGGGTAGGGAGCCCCTGGGATGCATCGTAACTTCAGCCTTGATGTCGTGCATATATCGTTCAAGTGTAACGCTGACCTTGGGTTGGTATTATAGCACACACATTATGGTTTGAAGAACTGGAGCAAAGTTCAACTCAAGAAGCATTTGAGTGTTGATATTCAGATCAAACACCTTATCTTGGGATGTTTTCGAATCCATAACCATATGATTGTAGGAAGTGCGAGGCTTTTCAGAAAGACTTAAGAACGAGTCTCGGTCTTGGCTCACTCAATGTATGGTAGGATTTGCGACGACAAGGTTTAATTGTTTCGGCATGATGGTACGCAATGAGGGTTAATAAATATCGTAGATAGATGGATGGGAAGGTGTTCTTCCACGAGGTGATATATAGTTCTTATACAAGACCTGTGATCTTGTAGGAGGCCTTAATTCCTTAGTAGAATATCGATTGGTTGTTGGGACTATTACATCAGCCTCTAAAGTGAAATAAATCCGAAGTCACAATGCCGATCGAAACTACCATCTCCACGCCGCTCCCTGCCGGCGTGCAGCCCGAAGCCGTGATCTCCCTTCTCCACGACCACGAAGCGTACATCCGAACCACCTGTCCGCAGCTCATCACCTACAGCCGCGTATCCGGGCCCGCCAGCCAAGCGCCCATCGGCGAGCCCTGCATGTTCGAAGTGAAGGACAAGCGGCCTACGGGGCAAACCACGTACAAACTCACGCTTACCAACCAGCCCGAGGGCATCGACTCGCTCGTCGACGGCAAGGCGCCTACGGGCTCCATGATCATCAAGACACGGTGGAGGGTCCGGAGCGATGTGAACGCGCTCGAAGAGGAGGTCGAGATCGACAGCAACATGATCACGAAGAAAATGGTCAAGAGCAACATCGAGAAGGGACACCCGATGCATCACCAGAGCTTCCTTACTGAGGCTGCCAAGGCGTGAGGGGTGCAGTTCGATGGGATATATGCATGAGAGGGAGGTTCGGGTATAGAATGGAAATAGAAAAAGACTTGGCCTTAAGACTATAGAATATTGCCGCAAATTCAACCCGGAGTGTCTCGGCTGCGGAGTCAGAGTGTTCATCTGAATAAATCCTGTTTTAACGTGGACTTCGTAGCAGCAAGTCAACCAGAACTACATAATCTAGCCCTTTCTATCTTTTTCCCCCTTCCTTCACCAACGCCAACACTAAATGCCAGTTTGCATGCTACCAAAAAGGCGCTCATCATCATAATCATGACTCGGATAATCTGGGTATGGTAACCGCGCCTCTAACAACTCTTGCAACCCCCTGATCGGACACCGGTGAGGTAGTTCCGCACTCCCCCGCCCCCCGACATCAATGCACGCACGCACGTAACCCATTGCAACCGAAAAAGACTTTGAATGAATGACACGAACCGGGTCATTTATCCAACGGTGATGCCGTTCTGCTTGACCTCCTCGGGCCAGACGTCGTAGCCGAAAGTATCCTTCATATTGACGAAGCGGATATGGCGACCACGCGCAACATCCTCAACAGCCTGGAAATCCGCGTCAGACAGGCGTGGGACCTGGAAGTTGCTAGCGATGCGGGACGGGGTCGAGCTCTTGGGCAGGACGACGTAGCCGCGGCGGACGCCCCAGGCCAGCAGGACCTGGGCCAGGGTGTGGCCGCTGCGGTCGGCGACGGCGTTAAGCATCGCGTTGGTGCGCACCTTCTCGCCCGTGTTCGGCACCTGGTCCTGCGACCCCAACGGCGAGTACGCCTCCGGCAGGATGTCGTGGCCCCGGCAGAAGTCGATCAGCGCCTGGTTCGGCAGGAATGGGTGGATCTCGATCTGGTTCACCGCCGGCGTGACCCGCGCGAACCCTAGCAGCTGCTCGAGCCCAGCCACCGTCCAGTTCGACACGCCGATGGCGCGTGTCTTCTTGCTCTCGTACAGGTCCTCCATGGCGCGCCACGTCGGCTCCGGGTTGTCGGTGAGCTCCTTGTTGATGACATACTTGCCATCGGGGCCGATCTTAGGCATGGGGAAGTCGCCGTCGTCGCCTTTCTCAGCGGCGATGGGCCAGTGGACGAGGAATAGGTCAACATAGTCGAGGCCGAAGTTCTTGAGGGAATTCTCGAGCGACCACTTGACTTCTTCGGGCTTGTGTAGGTGGTTCCAGACCTTGGTGCAGATGAAGATGTCCTCGCGTTTGACGGACGGGTTCCTCGCCAGGAAGTCTCGCAGGGCCTCGCCGACCTCGGACTCGTTGTGGTAGAACCAAGCGCAGTCAAGATGCCGGTAGCCGACGTCCAGGGCGCAGGTCACGGCCTTGTATGTCTCTCCCTTGGCGCCCTCGTTGGCGAAAGTGCCAAATCCCAGGGCGGGGATCTTGACGCCATTGTTCAGGGTGAACGTCTGCTCGTTCACCGGAAGCGAAGACATCTTGGTTGGAAGACTTAAGACTTGAGAAGAGCTGGTGAACAAGTGTCTGTGTGTCTGTCAGTCTCTATCTGTCTAGATATTGCGTCAGGAAAGAAATTGCGAAGCTGGCAAGCTCTTTCATCAGTTAGTTGTTGGTTGCAAGTGTCGGGTGGGTGTGTAAGCCCGCAAACGCCCGGCGGCTTAACTTAGTAAGTTGCGGGTTCCTTTAAGGGGCCACACACACGTATGGCTGCAGCATTGCATCATCCTCAACAAGATGTCTCTCCTGAGTCAGCAAAGTGGAAAGAAAAGTTTTCCATTTGATAAGAACCGGTCGGTTTCACATTCCAGTCTGATCAGCTCTCCCTGGCTCCAGTTGTGTGCAGCGACAGTTGTCAAGGAGCCCCCCTTTTTTTCGCTACACGTACTTTGTATCGTACGTATCTAAGGTTGGTTGTTGATATCCATCATGACATGTGAAGTGGATCCCCGTTGAGTGATAAAAAAAAGATTGGACAGGCTTTAGCTGCAATATGCAATGCAGGCTGCTGCCGTCTTATTCCTGCCGTACCAGTCCCAAAGTTTTCTTCCGGTCGGCTATATCGGTGAGTTTCGAATGAGAGGGAAGATCCCAACGCGCGGCTGCAGGCGGTCAGGGGGTTATCCCTACTAACAAAGTATAAGAATCTGCGTTTGTGGCGTCACCTATCAAAAAGGGATCCGCCCGTGGCGCGCACCTGTGCGGTGACGTCCAGGAATGGCAAAGATGAGGCATCGCGCTAGAAAACCCTGCAGCTGGTTGGCTCCACTCCAAAGCTTCCCGAGTCAAAGGAGCGGATCTATAGCGGATCCAAAGCGGAGCGCGACGGACCCGGAATGATGTCAGCTCGTGTGTGACAGCGGGTACCGTGCGTTGACCGGTGGACCCGGGATCCAGTTCGGGCGGTTCTGCGGCTCCTTTTCGGACTTTGACAACTACTAGCACAAAGGTACCTAGTCGTTGTTGGTGTTGGTTCTGTTCCGGATCTGGTTCGGTTGCCAACGTGTTTGCTGGACATGCAGCGTAACGACCCGGATGATAACCGTCAAGCTCTCAGTATACCGTTGTTAATAGGTCGGAACGTATGAGCTAGTATACCCGACCGTTTCATTCAGCTGCAAGCTATGCAAGGGACCGTCCTGAACCAGTCTCCATCGTGGCAACGGATCCTGACATCCTGTAGATAGTCTGATAGTGAAACTACCTCCTTTGGGCCTTTGTCGGTTAAGTACTACGCAACCGAGGGCGAGAGGTGTGTCTACGTTATCGCCTTGCAGGAGAGCTAGAGGTTTCACCGTCACCGATAGCTTGGGCTACAGTGCGATAATACGGTAACGATACATATCATGTAAGGTGGATGATTAGGTAGATATAACGCGACCCTCCCGTCATAGATAATAGAGTTCTCCCAGCTCTTCCAGTTCCCCATGATACCCTTCAACTCTTCTCTCTTTCTATCTTAGTATTGTATCTGAAGCAGACAGCCAGAATCAAATCATATTCAAAATGCCTATGTTCGAAGATTATGACATTTCCAAGGCCACCGAGAAGGCTGTGAGGAAGGTTGCCTCCATGACCATTGGCAGCAATGGCAGCAATGGCACAGACGGTACTTCCTCTCACCCACTACCTATTCCCGGAGATGACGGTGAGGGGCCTATTGAGGTCCCTGCTTCGAGATCTTCTATCTCGGAGGCATCCAAGTACATGCACAACTTGAGTGCCTCTCCATCCATGAAGGAGAGAAGAGGCTCTCGCAACTCCTTCGGCACATCTCTTCCCATTCCTAGATCCAAGAGACAGTCTCGACTATCTTCGGTCCACTATCCCGATGAGTCCCTCGGTCGCCCAACCCGCCCGGGCATGCCGCCCATCCAACCCTCGCGAGCTATCTTGGCTTCCCAAGTACAGAGCGTCGAGGTCGACAAAGTGAGGAAGGCCAAGAACATGGCGTTCGCTTTCGATATCGACGGTGTTCTGGTCCACGGTGACCGATTAATCCCTGAAGGCCGTCGAGCCCTCGAGATCCTGAATGGCGACAACGAGCTTGGCATCAAGATTCCTCACATCTTCCTCACCAACGGATCCGGCAAGCCGGAGGGGGCTCGCTGCGAGCAGCTTGCAAAGATCCTCCAGAACCCTGTCAACACAGAGCAGTTCATCCAGTCTCACACGCCTATGAGCGCGCTTGCCGAGTACTACAACACCGTCCTAGTGGTCGGCGGTGAGGGTTACAAGTGCCGCGAAGTCGCCGAACAGTACGGCTTCAAGGATATCGTTGTCCCTAACGACATCGTCGCCTCTGACAACTCTATCGCCCCTTACCGGGTCTTCACACCAGAGGAGCGTGCCTCATCCCGGCCACGAGACTTCACCAAGGTCAATATCGAAGCTATCATGGTCTTCTCCGATTCCCGAGACTATGCGACTGACATGCAGATTATCATGGATCTGCTGCGCTCCGAGAATGGTCGCCTAGGCACGATGGCCAAGGACCCTGTCTCCCAACGGATCCCTATCTACTTCTCCCAGGGTGACTTGCTATGCCCGACTGAGCACTGGACTCCCCGTATGTCCCAAGGCGCATTCCGCATCGGTCTCGAGGCCATGTACAAAGCATTGACGGGCACCGACCTCGAGCGTGTCGTCTACGGCAAACCTGAGACGGCAACGTACAAATATGCCGACGAGGTGCTCACGTCGTGGATGGAGCAGCTCCACGGCGAGGACAAGCTCCCCGAGAACATCTACATGATCGGCGACAACCCGGCCTCGGACATCATCGGCGGCAACATGTACGGCTGGAACACCTGCCTCGTCCGCACCGGCGTCTTCCAGGGTGGCGACAACGATGAGAACAATCCAGCCAACTTTGGCGTCTTCCCCAATGTCCTCGAGGCCGTCCAGACTGCGCTGAGGAAGCAGCTGGGCGACGACTTCAAGATGCACTTCGACGAGCGCATCAACCCTGTCCTCCACGGCGACAAGGCGGATGCCGCCGCCATCATATGAATTGGACTTACGACGCATGAAATTTTGTTCTTTTTCTTTGGGAAGGGCGTTTTGGGAATGAAATTTGACGAATTTTCTCATCTTTTTGGACATTTAGCCACTTCGTAGCTTACGGGTTACGACATCGCATCGGCGTCGACTAACACTAGCAAGACAAACTTAGACATTGGAAAGACTGACAAACTCCTGGAGAGATATTTAGACATTTGTTTCACAACTTCACACCCAGCTTCGTACGGTTTTGTGAGAGGTATTTGGTGATCGTGCCTTTCCTCGTGCCGCCAAACGCTTGAGTTACGCCACTTGCCAACACACATGTCCACGAATGACTTGCATGCAGCATAAGAATCGCCGGAAGGAGATCTTTCATTGTGGTGCATGCCTCGCGAATCGCAAATCGAACCGCTTCTACTAACCTAACGTCTCACATGTGTTTTTTTGAACTGACAATGCAGACTAGATAGACTGACTACCAATTCTGTCTTTTGTAGCTTGAAGACTAGAAATTTGGCGACACTGTAACAAAGATAACCCTAATACTTCTATAATATTGCACTCTAAGGAAATAAAATAATCCTCAAAATGATTATATCCCAAATCTTATTTAAGTGACTAATAGCGTGATTGTATACGCGCAGTATATCATGATAAAAGAGAGATTCACTGAAAATTTTTAACACTAGTCTAATAATTCGCGAAATCTGCAGAAATAATGCCACGAAACATGCTAGCGAGTTGTAATTGATCTTGAAATGGGCATGTGGTAAAAGGGCATCCAGGTGGCTACAAATGGCTGCAGATGGCTGCAGATGATGGCGGGTGGTGAATTATATAATTGGATAGATATCACGTAACATCGGAGACTATAGCCGTTTGTACACTCAACTTCTTCGGTCGAGACAATCAATCAATATTCGAATAGTTCTTTGAACCGATCAGAAGAGATTCTCTCTGATAGTGTCGTAAATGCGGTTGTAAAGCGATGTTTCAGGCCAGAAATGGTCAGCCAACCACAGTCTTCGATGAAGCGCCTCTTCTGCAGGCTGGGACGGTGGCGCTGGCTCGTCAGGCGGTCGTGTCAGCCTACAAGGTTGAGACCCTTGTATTCAGCTCGATGCCAATTCCCAATATTTGGAATGATCCTTGCGTGAAGCCTCACATGGAGATCGTTCTCCTTTGCGTCTACCTAGTCCTCCACCCCCTTCAGTGCTTCGGTCTCCTTAGGTAGATTCATTCTCAGCACGACGCCCCCTGGTCTACTGGGGTATTCCAAATATGGTTGCATCAGATATGCAGGTCAAAAGCCTCGATTTGGCCGCCCGGACCATCGACTTGACCACGGCGCTCTTAAAGGCATCGTCGTCAACCGGCTCTCTTTTGAAAGGCGCGTGGGAAATAGGGCAGTGGCTCGGCCGGGAGAAGCTAAACCAGTATGAACTCCTCGACTGCATGGAGAAAGCCAAAGGCCTCGTGGTCGCAAACAAGAACGGCCAGGGGTTCTTTGACGAAATCATTCGCGGGCTGGATACTCAACCCGTTGGACCGCTGTTCCTGCAGCAGTCAGGGTCGCTTGGCCGCCTGATGGCTGGTGATCCTAACCTAAGCTGGATCGTGTCAACTATCGCGTGTCTTTTTCAGCATCATAGGGATGATAACCTCGTGACACAAACCTTAACGGCGTACATTATGGAAGCTCATCATTCTCTTGGTGAAGAGGCCACGCCCCATCGGGATCGATTCATATATAGTCCTGAACAGACGAAAGTAACGGCGGTAATCAGGAAGATTGTCTCGAGTGTATGGTACAATGTGGTCAACGCCGGCTGCGACACAATCCCGCTGCCTCAAGAGCTCTATTCTGTTTGTCCGACAGGCCACTATCTCGCGCCCGAAGACTTCGGTATCGTTGCAAACACCATTCAGGCCTCCTGCCCCTCAAAGGCAATTCTGAAGACAGATCATCTACTGCGGGATATCATTCTCTGGCTCCTTTTACACTACGACGGGACTATCGTAGTTACTGTCAGTGGGCGAATCCTTCACAGAGCCGAGCTCGGAAATCCACATCGGCAGCTCGAGGTACACGTCAAATCAGCATGTCCGGAGGAAGGATGCGGTTGCCCAGCCGGAAAGGAGTCTTACGAGATACTGGGCCATATTTCTGGAAAGTTTGAGGATTTCTTCAGGGGATACTCATTCTCCGAGTTTTCTGACGTACCTCCACGACCAGGAATCAGGCAGAAGCTATACGATATTCCTCGGCTCTACCCCAACAGCAGCAAGATGTGGCGTAGAAATCTGCAGATACAGGTAGAACAGTCCGCTCAGCCAATAATGAAATGGTTGCTAGACATCCCGTTATATCCCCAAGTGGGATTCTCCTCACCTGGTTTCACTGCTAAACCTCTTGAGGAGAAAACGGCGGGAGATCAGCTGTCAATTTCCCTAGTCCTCAAGAGGGTCCCAGCAATGATCAATCTAGAATGGGGCAGCTTGCCCTCGTCCCAGGTTGTCTTTTGGAATCCACCCTCTGGCGATATAGACACGGAAAGCCAGATGACCACAATCCTAAGCTACTTCCCAATCCTCGAAGATTTAATGACCAAAATATCCTGGGAGTGTGTTTGTAGAGAGTGTTCTATCCACGGCCCTGAAGAGCCGAACGAAAGGAGGCATAGGGCTAGAAGTCATCCGAAACAAGGATGTTTGCGGCGTTTGGCATTAGAAGAAACATTGCTTCTCCTGGCACATGGTGTGGCCGACAGTTTTGGAGTCAACGACGCTTCATCCGTTTCTGAAGCCACGTCTATTGTTCAGGGTATGGTAACACTATTGGTAGAGTTGGTACACGAGAAACGAGTTTATTGGGACACCTGGTTTGCTCTAGCTTCGTGCGTCTACCTAGGTTGCCCCTTCCAGCAGCCAGTTCAACCGGGACATCCAACTTATGGCGGGACATCTTTCGCCGCGATTCAGTACGGCAACTTAGCGACAGTGGCACCCTGGTTGGATCTTACACAAGAGCTCACCGTAAAAGAATGCTTTGGCTTAACCGCGTCGAAGGGCCGGCTTGGTGTAATCACAAAAAGCAGTAACCAGCATGTTCAATTCCGGAGTGTCGAAGAGAATCTCGCAGTTATAGAGACTGAGAATACAGAGGAAACGACTTCCTTCTCCTACAGGAATATGAAGGCAGCATCACTCATTGACAGTCACTTCTATGTAGAGACAGATGAGTCAACAACAGAGAGCGACGTTATTCTCTGCCAGATAGACGACAAATTCTACCGACTCCTACTCCGTATTGAGACAGATACCCATTGGCGTGTCGTAGATCCCAGCGATGCTCTAAACGCAGTAATCAGAATGCTTCCTCCGACCAGTTGCCGGCACATAGGCGATGAGCTTCCTCAGATGCCCCCCTTCTCTGCTATGGTTTATACGATGGACGAGGTTTTAGGCAGATGGCCTGATACCATCAGACGAATATCAACAGCACCTTCTACAGAAATGGAAGACATATCCAAGGAGACCGGCATGGTACATTTGACACGTACGCTAAACACTCACCTGAAGAAGAATGTCGCCCTTGCTTTATCAGTGTCTCCTACAGCAGTGCCAAACTACCCGGAACTCGCATGTCCATCGTGTACACTCGACCACGCGAGACAAGCGAAAAGAGAACCATTGGCAGAGAGCGAAAGTGGTGATCTTGCAAACCGTTACATTATCAACCTATTGCCTAATCTAGCTGGACGAGATAAGGCTGCACGACGCCGACTTATGGATAGTTCTAACACTTGATGGCATGGGTCAATGGGCTTGAGGAGTATAAGGATAAGATAGGAATGGGTTAGCTACATTAGATCGAGTCTCAACTAAATAGAATATGTAGTTCTTTGATCTGCAATGAATATAGCGAATCATGCTTATACTTGGCTGTCGTTGAGTGTGATTGTCACGATGAGTGGAACCTTATGATATAGAAGCAGGCTACTTTCTATGCTAACAGCCCCTTAACTTGAGTGTCTATGATATACTACCAAAGAAAGACGAGACCTTACCATACCTAGTAAGACAATGGTATTCGACTCACGTATAGAGAAGTCACATTGGGGGTAGAGGATAACGACTATTGTTTCTCAAGGGACTATAGCCTACCACCTGTACATATAAAGGAAGCTCTTTGCCTCCTGTCTTAGAGCCAACCCCCCTAACGGACTAGGCCCCCTGACAGATCAGTCCTCTACCTGCCAATTGTTGCATCATAACTGAATTGCAAGGATCGTATTATCCATTAACAGGTACCTAGGTAGGGAACATCTCTACGGTTACATCAATGACAGCAAATGGCAAGGGCACTGCATGCCTTATAATAAAGAAGTACTTCATTATTCACACTAATAACGAGAGAGGCATCAACTTGTAGTTCAGTAATTTAATGTCCTTCCGATGTAGACCTTCATCTACTAACTTCAAAAGGTGAAGATTTTGCGTAATAGTATTAAGAGGCTATTCTCTCGTAGTGGACAAACGAAATAGCATCTAGATACACGCTCAAGTGCTTTAGTATCAAATCAAAATGGCTAGTAATAACATAAAAACAAAGAGTGCATCGAGTGTCATATGCCAAATGGGGTATAATCTATTCATCTTTAATTGTCTCACTGTTGCTTTGGTTACTTCCCTGTCATTACCATATTAAATACGCGCTGGTTGTCTTCTAGTCTTACTCATAGCAGAAAATACAGGAGGTGGCATGTAACATAACTATAGTAATAGAGAATGTGAAACAAGCCATTGCAAGACTTAGATATCCCGGCGGTTTGTAGTTACCTGGGTACTCTGCTACGATCCAATCTTCTAGGGCTTGGTTCGCTGTCACCCTTGACTAAAATACTAATACAACCCATTCGTGTTACCCTTTTTCTCGGGAGCGCAGAGGCAAACGATGGTCTTAAAACATGTAGGCGGACAGCGTCTTCAATAGTATTGTTTTAATGTATAGTAGTTAAGTAGTCACATGTATATCAAATATTGCCAAGGTATATCAGGAAGTATACTATTATTGAATGACTCGCTATTATAAGCAATTCTTTTCTCTATATTCACCAGCCTCTTGACCGGCGTAACCAGTTCTATAAAAAGCAAAACGTGAAAGAAGGCTCCATCGGCGACGACCGAGCCATCATTAAGTCTATTTTCTTTTTTGAAATAACGTATAGTTTCCACGACTCTCCGCTCTATGAGCCAAGGACGTATCTTATAGTCGCTGAAATAAAACATCTAGAGATCCATGAGAGCCCTCGCACCAGGTTCGCTGCAGACGTAGATGACATCGTGGCTGTCGCTGAAACCATTGAACTTGGTGGCAGAGCACTTGGTATAAGCGCCCATATCCTCGAAGTACAACCAGTCGCCCACATTGAGCTCGTGAGAGAAACGAATGCTCTCAGTGATGCGGTCGATACCGTCGCATGTCGGTCCCCAGATGGAGTACTCAATGCCAGCATTCACACCCTCGGGAATTTCGTCAGCAAGGGATGTATTGTAGAATGTCCGCATGCCAGATCGTAGCACCTTGGCAACAGGGTGTTGATGGTCAAACATGATGCTGCTGAAATTGCCATATAGACCATCATTGATATATGCCATGTAGCTAGTTTCGCCAGTGGCCGGGTTCTCGATGGTGCGGCGAGCAATGATGTTGCAGGCAATAGTGAATGCCGAAGAAACATAGTAGCGGCCAGGCTCGGCAATGATGTTGATGTGCGGCGGAAAATACTCGTCCAGAGCCTCACGGAGAACATCAGCCATGTCCTCGAAGGTATCGCCACTAAATCCGCCGCCAACATCAAGCGTCTTCAAGTCAAAGCCGTGGGCGTAGGCTTGTTTGAAGACGGTCTCGGCGTCCTGAACAGCCTTGAGGAAGGCAAGGGGGTCAGAAGCTCCAGAGCCGACGTGGAAGCTCACACCAACAACATTGAGTCCGAGGTCCTTAGCAAGAGCCAGGAGCTCGTTGGTAGAGTCGAGGGATGCGCCGAATTTCAAGCTTAGGCGGCATAAGCTCGACGAATCATCGGTCAAGATGCGCAAGAATAGCTCAGCCTCGGGAAAGAGCTTCGCAATCTTGCGCAACTCGTCGGCATTGTCAAAGGTCATTTGCTTGACGCCGTGGTTGGCGACGTAGCGCACGTAAGAGTTGGTCTTGCACGGCTGAGCATAGATGATGCGGGCTGGATCAACGCCCATGTTCAGGACTTGCTCAATCTCGGCCTTAGAGGCGCAGTCGAAACCTGTGCCCAGCCCAGCAAGGAGCTGGAGGACCTTGGCGTCTGGGTTGCACTTGACCGCTGCAATTTTACATTAGCCCAGAACTGCTAGCAAACAAGTGGAAATTTCAATGGCACGTACCATAGAATGGCTTCACGCGGGGAAGGTTTCTTTTCCATCTCATGTGCTGGCGGTATACCTCGCCAAGATCACCCACGAAGAAGGTATCTTCATCACCTGGATCACAAGATTCATGGTCGATGTTCTCAACGCGCTGGCGGAGAGCATCGCCGATCAGCTGTTTAGCAATCACCGCGCCATTGTGGTGATGGTGATGATCAAAGAATAAATTCTTGAGTAGAATATGATGATTATCGAAGTGAGTCGGCGTAAAGCGGTCAACGGCGACTGTTGCCATAACCATATCCCTAGTATTTGGCGGTGAAGGATGCTAGAGGGTGATGAGGAATCTCGTGTAAGTTCGACAGGTGTGGGATTCCGCAGGAAGCTCTATTTAGATTCTAAATACTATCTATATTGACGAATAGATAGTACTAGATAGATTGTTGAGATGCTAGGAACGTGTTCCTCCGAATTGAATGTTAGGGGGGTCGATAACGGTAGCTTCCTGATCCCGAAGCGATCCGACGAGGTCTCCTCGACTCTCCCTCGATTAGAGGAAGAACCTCAGAACTCGTCCTATGCGGCAGCTGGTGGGTTGGGGAGAGAAGCGGGTTCGGTTGAGGGATGTTGTCGAGCAAGACGGGCGTTCGGTTCTCTTTAGGTGACTTCAGTAGAAGCGGGTGGAGGCGGTCTGGAGTTGATGATATGGAATGTCTTTCGCAGACTGAAATCTTGATCAGAGATGAAGCGCACGGCCGCAGAAGCCGTGATCGCTAGATTGCCTTTGAGAAGACCAAAGGCAAAGTCGAGAGAAGATTGACGTATAACGGGGGCTATGCGATTGGCATTCGGCAAAGGCTGATCGAGTCGAGGCAAAATCGGTCGGTGGAGAGCTCTGAAGGGGTCCAAAAGAGAGCTATCCAAGTGGCGCGTTGGATATGTGGTCCAAAATTGGTCCAGAAAGGTAGATAAGCTAGGGAGTTGAGTGTTTCTGTTCGTTCTTTGTCAAAGCAAGAGGGCGGTATAAATACACAAAGAGGGAAAAAAGAGGATAGAAAGAATCTGACGGGGGTGTCGTATTGTTTTGTGTGTGAATTGGAATCGACTAGCTTCTCTAGTGGCGGGGCAAGGTTTTATGGAGACATGTGATTGAGGTCATTCGCCTAATCTGATAATGACGTACCGGAAAACTGGAAACCCGAGTTTCTTACCGTGACAATGCAATTAAACGAGTAAGCGAGTGTACAATTGAGTTACATTTGTGATGTGCCGGATTGTAAATCAATTTATGTATTCGGGCGATGAATGTCTAGAAGAGCATGTTGAAGTTAAGCTGAGAGATACACGTTAGGTGGGAATTGGAGATAGAGGGGTGGATGTGGATGCGGATGCGCGTTGTGTTGTTGGTGAATGCAAAAAAAGAAACCGAACATGGTGGGCGGATCAAGAAGCTGCAAGACGGAACGTAATTCAGGTCGCTGCAACCCTTCTCCGACCTTCAACCAAACAACGATTCTGCCGACCGACGTAGAATAGAGTTGGATGTACCCTTACTAGCCGGCCAGGGACAAAAGAAAAAGAAAAAAAATCTGTAGCTAAGGTATTACCCCACTATCTAGGTCCGCCAACGCTTTTTATTTGACAGGCACTAGGCTTTTGACCAACTTCCCAGTTCAGCACGCCTTGCTGTTGCGCTAACAGATAAATCATGAACAGTTAAGAGGGGGGGCGTTTTTCTGACCGCAATTCTACCTTGTATGCGCACCATTAGTTCCCGTCGCTAAGGGATTATGAATTGTCAATTATGAATTATGAATAACAATTGACTCATGCCGAAAAGGGGGGCAAAAGGAGGTCGCATCTAGACAGCCAAACTTCCACACTCGCCCCTATTTCCGATCACCGGCACATTCACTCCTCGATAGCTCGATCTGATCGACTATGCTGTCCACGTAGGACATCGGTTCGATAACATCAACAACCAATGCGATCCTCAGTTCAGGAAAAGAGAAACAGAGAGACGCGTACTTCCCATGGTCCAGCCTGACTATGTGGAAGGATCTGAGCTTCCGTCGTCATAGTAAATGGAGATTAGCCTGTTTATCGGACTGTGACTGGAATCCTTCCATTCAATATGTCGATAGCGCATCAGCAATTCGGTCTCTCTCTCTCACCGCTGTCAAATCCACTTCGCTCTCTCAAGTGTCGATTCTGATATGCAAGGCTTGCTGCAACACATCCTTACTACGTCGTAACTCCAGTGCGTTGGAGATCTGCGGTTGCAGTATTTGCACATTGCCCCTGACAAGATTGGCCAACAACTTCTCCCACCATTTTGACGATCCAACCAGAGCGGTATCCCATACAGGGGCTTGCTTCTAGAAAATGACCTGAAAGAGCTTTGTAGCCGCACTCTTCCATCACGCGCTCCTTTTGACGTAGTACCGGCCAGTTCCATTGATTGCGACACCATCCAACTAAGACCGGTAGAAAAGCTTGATTGCAAATCGCCGTCAATCAGAGGGGACGGCGTCCATCAATGCTGCAGTACGACTTGCGCAACCACAGTGGTTGGATAGTAGGGGCTCTCCAACGCATCCGGTGGTATTAATAAGACCTACCACGTACCAGCTTTCGAGCGGCTCAGGGGGAAGTTCAGGGGGGTTAGTCAAGAGAAGACAAGCCCTGACAAGAAGACCAAGGAAGACAAGCCTTGATAGGGCTCTCCAAGACCTGATAGGGCGGAATAAAAGTGATTGATCATATTTGGAGCGCTCGGGCCGTCCAGATCTAGCTAGGCCTAACTGAGTTTAGTACCTCTTTATTCCTTTCCCGTTCCCCTGACCCACCCAAAACCCCCAAAGCCTCGTAAGCACCTATCATAATCTAGAACGATTGGCCGGGACCCCGTTAGCCAATGATCTTTTCCCAAATCAACTTCTCGTCTATCAACCTCCATCCGCCACATCAGCAGTGGATCGGCTACCGTAAAGAGAGCGGCACAACCTGAAGCGTTTACTAAACCACATCCAACTCCGCCCGTTTTCGCGATGCCTCCCGGTACTACAGGCATCCGACCGGTATTAAGCTTGGTCCGAAGCCCTTTCCCGGCACGCGCCGAAAGAGACGCGATCTCCGAGTTGCTATAGCTTAACATATCCGTGTTCATTGCATTCATCATCTCAGAAAACGCAGGATAGAGATTATTGATATGGCTGATACATAATCGTGTCGCTAATAACTAATTATAACAACATTTAGAACAAGATTCTTACACCTCATTCAAAGTCGGGTTAATATCCAATGCTGCCTTATGCTGACCTCCCACCTACATCGAAGCTGAAAATTTATGGAGGATGCGCAGCGTGACAATAGCTGGCTCGCAACGATCAAAAGAGAAGTGCCCAATCTTTCACCCGCCGAGATTAAAAATGCCAGAAGCTTACAAGATTACGCTGTCTCCGCAAAACACTACTAAGCCTCAAGAGCCTCAACGTAGTGTCGCTATCTACAACACCACGTCGTGAAGATAAGCGACATTGAGGACTTGCCTGTGCTAGAACCGATGTTGCCAGTACGGGAAACATAGAAGAGCAACAAATGGCTCAACATGCACAAGAGTTGCAGCAAACTTTCGATGATAGTGATGTGGATGCCACTCCCGTTCCTAATGAGGAAGCGCAATAGACTTACAAAATGGCGACAATTACGAGGATGCCGAGGGTTTGAAGACCCCGAGCTATTCGGCTCAATCTGATCTCAGAAGACATCTTGTGGAACACAACCTTTGGTTGTCAATGCAAGGAACTCCATATTCTTTCTATATGGAAGAGTAGATGCCGGTTGTACGACAACCCTTCGAGACAAGCCCAGTTATCTTGAAATGCTCTCCAAATAAGGACATTGTATTTACCGGCCGCACTTCCCCCGCTCGTCTCTGCCGACTACGAGGCGCTTAATCGGGGACCTAGAAGTCCGCGGCATGTCGCTAGATAATTGCAATTAGGTTACGGAAAACTCGCGAACAACGAGCAAGCTGTATGGGAGGATAAATCTTGATCCGTGGGGGCATCATATAGGAGGTGAGGGATAGGATGGTGTAAGCATATTCAAACACGTCCGACCTCGCAGGTTCGGGATTAATGAGGCTGGAGGAGTTGTGTAGCAGCCAGATGAGATCAACTCCCCACTCTCGCGCTATCACACTTGTTGCAGCAAGACACGCCTTCTGGCCAATGACAGATAAATTACAGAAAACGAACTTCCGTTTCTGGCTATGGCCCTCAATTCCAAACGAGCGCTGTCATCTGAACCCTCAGAAAAGGGTGCTTCGGATCAGTGCCCTTTCAAGGGTCGGCAGTTGAGAAGCAATTACGCCACTCGCCCCCCCTATTCTGCAGTTAATATTTGATACAGTTACACGACGTTTTGCTTGTTTCTTTCCATATCCGAGCGGGCTGGCTGATCTGCAGCGTCATCGAGTCTCGTGGCCTATCAGCTTACTCGCAGCATATTTGAGTATCATTGTCTAGAAATAGCCCGCAGCATCTTCTCCTCACGGACTAGTATCAACGTGGCAGGACCTACAGCTTCCAGCTCCTCTCGCCTCCCTTTTCAGTATGACTGAAGTCATATGAACGTCAATCTATACCATGAGCTGGCATTCATTATGCCACTCTATCCCAATTACTTCAGTAAATTTTATACTATCTCGGGCAAGGATTACTCATAAAACTTGTCGGTCAAGGCATGCCAGTAGTAATAAGAAGAGTAGAACCCGCAAAGCATCTCAATAAGAGTCCCAGCGCTTCTATTGAAGATCACCAACAGAGCAACCATTTGTTGGGATGGAGGCGATGGATGCTCGACGCAGTACAACTTGATACTACCTACCTGGTATTAACCTAGAAGGCCACACTCCGGCTGTACGTCTAGCCATAGTGCAATCGCCATGGAAGCGGATGTCAGACCTCCATCCTCTCGGGTACTCCGGCATACCCGAATAGGGAAAGAGAACACAACATCTAAGGGAGCATGAGAGCAAGTATCTGCCACCGTAGTGCAGTCGCTACTTCGTGAGATAATCCATCAAGACTAGCAAATCGCATCGGCGAGCTTAGTTGACACTCCCAGTAGCATTAATCTCCATCAGGGTCTAGAATACGGTTGTGTCTCGAATCTCAGCTGCCCGTTATGCTTTGTGTAACCAGCTGCTCGAGTTGGAGATATGGCAATATTTGACAAATCGGTGTCTACCTCTCAGCTTATAGATTCACAGTAGCACCACATTAGCCAAATTGCCACTGATAATGGTCCAAATCAACCCCCCCAATGATCCTTATTCATATGATCGTAGCAAGGTTGGGACGACTTGAAGGTCCGCAGGCAAATCCAGCAGATATGCGCGCCGCACTTGCACGTCATATGATCGCATCCTCCGGTCTTCTCGAGAGGCGTGCCGCACTTCGGACAGTCCTTTATGCCCTTCTCCCTCTTCAGCTGCTCATATGCTGCGTAGCCGCCAGAAGCAATGTCCTTATGCTCGGCGCAAGTCATGGTACCGTGCTGGGCGTGGCAGCTCGTACACACGGGAACCAGGCATCCGGGGCAGGTCTGCGTCTTGGCCGTGCTGCTGACGCGGTAGATGTATCCGCAATCCGCGGAGGGGCAATGCCTCAACAAGTGTGGGCAGCGACGCATGTAGGATGCGAAGGACTGCTCCAGCAGCTCGTCGAATGCGGTAGACGAGAGGTGCTCTTGCAATTCTGGGAGGTCGAATACAGCGGCGCAGGTCCCGGAATCGCCAGTACACTGAACTTTTACTGCCGAGTCCTGCGTCGTAGCTGACATGCAGAGGTTTTCGAAGCAATCGAGACAATAAACGTGGTTGCACTGCGTTTGGATTGGGTTCTCTGCCTCGGTCCAGCACACTGAGCAGTCGCGTCCGTTTGCATTCCTCTCCTTGTTGGGACGGGAAGACCCTCCGTTCATGACGTTTAATGCTCTCTCGTGGTCTCCAGTTGTACCTGCAATGATTATTCGCTTAGGCGTCGAGACAATATCAAACTTCACGCTTTGTGAGCCGACTTCATTAGCAATCTTCTCATAACCTCCTCTACAAGCCCACACGAACTGTTGTGCATCAAGCTCTATCTCGAACGACTCCAAGGCCTCTGCTTTGAGCATATCGGCGAGCGCTGCCTGGGCCGCCTCGCACCTCTCCGGCGGCCCGTAAAGCTGGAACTGCGACTTCGCTCTATTTCGGAAGATGAGCACGCCTGTCTGCCGTTGCAAGTGACCAAACTTCTCGAGTAGAACTCCGCTGCCACGTAGTGCAGGATGCCAGAGGACAGAGGCGCCATCTTTAGCAACAGTGCCAGCGATGATTCTTTCGATCGTGTTCCTCGCTTTAGCAACGGCTTCAGCATTCTCCCCTTCAAGTTTAAGCACTCTATACCATTTAGGCGGATCTGAGTTCTCATACGGTATGAATGATAAGTGGGATGCTTTCCAACTTTTGATATTAGCCATGATCTGATACTCGGTAGCCTCATAGATGGCGGTAGGGACCTTAAACTTTGCGGAGTACACCAGACTCACGGTGAGCTTGGCCTTCTTGTTAAAGGGGAGCTGTGAGTTATTCAGGGACCGCGCTGCCTCCCTTGCATCAACCTCGTTCTGAAATCGAGCGTTCGCCAACATACGTTTACCAGTGGTATCATGGACGAGTTCCCACCATTCAAGAGTACCGACTTTAGTGAAAAGAGACTTGATCGTGGTAGAACACGTCTCAGCATCAGCCCTGTAGCTGGGTTCTCCGAGCTGGATATCTCGCGGTTTGTCTCTCTGGGAGATTATAGACCGCTCGACATCCTTCTCTGTTGCTTCCGCCGGGACATCAGTCAAACAGACAGACCATGCCTTCGAGTTATGACGTCCAGCTCCCCGAGTTGGAATATTGGATGTCACAGGCCGGCCGGCGATCTTATATGTCCCGTTCACGAAACTTTTACTAACACGGTCGGCAATATCGCCATTTCCAAAGTTCAGCCAGACTGTCTTACAGGGCTTATGCCAAGAGCAGCGTACTTTCTTGCAATCTATCCGGAGATCGCTCGACCCAGACAACATCGACGACTCCACCACAATAACAACCGGTCGAGTTCCTCCGCCATTCCACGACGCAGCATGCATTCCAAGCTTTGAAATAGTAGATTTTGCGAATTCGGGGTCTTCGACTGTCACCTTGGCACTTGAAAATGTATTCTGATGGGTGACTCGAATATCGCTCGAAGCTAGGACGTCTAGGTCGTGAGATCGGAGGAGGTCGAGGACGGAACCCCGTGTGCTGCCGTGCGGAAGCTGGCTAATGTGCACGGTAGAAAAGTCGGATGATAACGACACTTTGGTGATACTAGCGCCCGCGTGAAAGTGTACCTTAGCGCCGTAGAGGGTACGGGTGGCTTCTTCCTGGACAGAAGGCATGTGGACCTGCGACGTTTATTAGCGGTAGCCAGCTTTCTCACTATGCGTGCCCATACATCGAGCACTATTTGAGCTGCCGGCTCAGATTGTGCAACCTCTGCATGGGAAAAAGGACATGCATCTCCTTCTCTGCAACGACCGCGCTGGTGAAAGTAGCATGGTATCCGGGATCGGGAGTCTCTCGTAGGCGGTGAGGAGTCGCCGAATCCTTGAGGTCGAAATGGGAGCCTGCCACCGTTATGGCCTTGCCCGTCAGTTGCGGTCGGCTTAAAAGAAGCTGCGGTCGGATTCATGATCACATTCATTGAGGCTCTCCTTGGTTGTACAAGGTAGCTTTGCAAGACGAGGGGTCTGATAAAACTACGAAGGTAGAAATGTCTTAGAACCTAAGAGGGGTTCCCAAATGCACAAATCATGTCACAGCGTCTAAGTACGATGACTGGGCATCAAACACGACTTGGCACATGTTTAATGGCCAGTGTCAAGGTTACACCAGATGCCAGCGAACGAATGGCGTCAAACTGCTTTTGAACTTCTACTGTGGCTTCAAAATCGATGTCCACTCCCACTTTCATAGTATCATAATATATCATTATTACCTATATCTATATAGAGCCTTGATGCTCGTCACACGGCCTCAAATCTAAAAGTAGGAGAAAAGCCACTTACTACTCAATAGTAGCTAACTAGACACGGATGTTAGCTTATCAAATAAGTAATAACAGCCACTTATCAATGAAATAGTCGTTTAGAGTAGTGATAGAACGTAACCAAATCTCTATACAACAGGTAACTCGCCAAGTCAATCAAACCTATCAACCGATCAGAGGATGTAACAGATCTCTTCTACGAGAAGATAATAAGGGAATAAGGGTTATCGTAATCGGACAGGGAGGCGTCGACGCTGGGTGCATTTATAAGCGAAAGGGGTAATGCTAGTGTCGGAGACCGTCGGGGTTGGATTGCAAAAACTCACTGCGAGTAAAGACAGTATTAAGGCAGTTATCACTTTGACTGAATCCAACAACTGACAGCTCAAGATTCCCAGCAGGAGATACTGAAAAAGACTGAGGTAGGGGTAGGAGAGAGATGATAAGGAAGGCTAAGAGCCAGTATATCAAGTAGGGTACCGAATAAGTGGTGGTTGGCACATACACAATGACTTATTTCCTCACCTAAGTACCTGCCAGCCTTCATGCTATATTTAGAATGACTACCTAGCTAGGTATGTCCCTACTTAGGTTGACGCTCTTCCTTGGGTCCTAAGACATTCTTCGAAATTTCGGAATGAATCTACTGATATACCTAGATATTCCCTTAGATTCGTTGCAATTCCCTAGAACATATATATTCCCTTCACAGAATCAAGTATCTACCTAAGTAATTAATAGGATCAAAGCCGTATTGGCATCTTCGCCTATATTAAGGAGAGATATTGTTTTACAATACTAAGGCCTACTCTAACACCTCGGCTTTGTGAGTGGTTTCTCTTTGGTTGTATAACATGAGAAGTATAGAGATGAAATAAAGCCTATCACGTTTCTCTTGACTCATTTAGGCTCAGGCGTTACGTCCATTAAGAGACTTCTCTATATACCCAAATAGCAGGTCACTCATTTACTACTCCCGGGGTTTCAAGTTCATGATAGCACAGAACGTTAATTCTTGGTATGACGACTTTGAGATTTGTGCTATTGTGAAAGTACCATCAAGCAAACACCTCCTTAATTTGATAGTTGCCGTGCCTTCTTCGCTTCAACAGACTTCGGTAGTAGGGCAGCCGCATTCATTTGGATTGGAAATCACTGAGTCGCTATCACATGGTCACAGAGAAGGAGACATTCGCCTATTATGACTGATCACCTAAGTAGTACCCTTCTCGTTCAACCTTTTCTTTATCAAACCGCACTTCAAAACTCTTCGTCTTCCTCCTCAGACCACAACTTAAACAACAATTACAAACCACCTCTTCGCCTACACCTAAACCCAAACCTGATACCTCAGACCACAATCAACATGAAGGCCTTCACCTTTGTTGCCTTTGCCTCGCCAATTCTAGCTGCCGCTATCAAGGTATGTTACACTTCAGATACCACATATTTACTACCTGTTGACCACTAATATCCGATGCCAGGGTCGTGCTCTTGACCAGCCTATTGACTCTATCACCACTTCTCTCAATGGAACGCATGTTCTCGACGATGACATTCGAGTCCTCTGCGGAGCTCCCTCAGACTATCCCAACACGGAGTTTTCCGCCTACGACTACAGCTACCCTGTCGGTCTGCTCCTGAGCGGCGGTAGTCGCCGCATCCACGTCGACGCAGGTCCACGCAAGTGCAAGCAGGCTGCCTGCAACGCCAACGGTGGCGCCGGTGTCTTCATCGTATGTAACATCGAGGGCTTCTTCTCCCGTTCTAGCTTGTCTCAGGAGTTGATACGTCATAATCGAGCGGTTTTAGGAGTTGATGCTCCCGAGACATTCCTGAACTCCTTAGACCTCTTACTTAAAGAAGTAATTGCTGACTTTCGTTATTGTAGTGCAACGATCAGCACAACCCTATCGACGTTCTGTACACCGACGCCGTACGTATACCCTTATTTTCGTCTTACCTGTCTCTTTCAATCATAGAGCCCGCCCAGCCTCGATGATAATTATTGCCCTTCGGCCTTCTCCCCTAATAGACTCAGTATCCCTAATCCCAGCTAATAACACAATGCTAACCTCCGTTATCAGGGATTCTTCGCCCAGCGTGTGTACGAGAAGTGTAAGCACCGCCGCGATGGAACCGACTACGTCCAGAAGGGCCAAGCTTTCTGTCCCCAGAACTGGAACGTGATCCTGGCCGACGTTGGCAAAGTCTGCACCGCTTCGACCCTCCCTAACTCTGATTAACTGAGTCCATGCCACTTCTGGGATCATGGAAGGTTAGGTTGGTTTGGGCGTCATGACGTCTCCGGGGACCTGGATGCTAATGCGGTAGAGAGGCAACGTTGATTTTTTGAGATGAATTATGAATAAACGATGATAAAAAAAACTCTTGATTAATTACTCCATGACTCTTGATCGTGAGGTGTGCCTCTGGAAGTAATCGCCCCTTGTCTCCTAAACCATCCTTGGGCTCATAGTTTAACTAAGGTATTGTACCTCCTGAGAGTGATGTCTTCTTATATGCAACTTTTAGGCTCAGTTGAGAATGATACGTATGTAGTTTTATACGGTTCAATACCTTGGGTAGAACAGAACGATCTACCAAGCATGCTCCCTCTTTTCCACCTCACGATGATTATACATCAACTTGCCTTTCCAGCATTGGAACATCAATTCAAGTATCAAGTAATCACAGCTAGGCGTTATGAAACGTTGCCTTTATGATAATTAATAACATATTGCTGACCCCAAGGTGGCAATACTACCCAAATGCCTATGCGTGCTGTGGGTACACAACAGGACAGCAGTGATGGCTATGCCAGATCCTTCTCAATATACGGCGGTAACACTCGGCAAGTCTGACGAAGGAATAAACACGAGATGAAAAGGCGGACTGGGTTCTTATTGATCGCCTTCTCGCTCTCGCTCCGGTCGGGGATCGAACGAATAGGAGTCGACTGACCCACACAACATAAGCACGATGCGCTATAGCACCGGGCCTTCTGCAACGGCGCGCTTACCGAATTCGCGACGCCGCGAGGCTATGCCAACCCCCGTAGGATCGGCCGGTTGAGTCAACTCCGCACTGGTCGCTGTTACACGGGGACGCGATGGCCGGGGTCCTCAGTAAGCAACCATCGGTATATGAAGCGCGGCCCAATCACCTCGAATTGGCTATTGTGCAATTGAGCTGCCGCCTCATGTCGCACAAAATATAGCTACATAACTACCTAGGTACTTTACTTACCTATATATATATACATATAATCGCTTAACCACCTTTCAATTTTATACCATACTTCCACCACCAAGTTTATCTCAAAATGTTTAAGTTAAGCCCAGACGAGTCCTTCCACTTCGAGCTTGTGCGGTTACTAGCACACACTGCATACAATGGCGCCGACGTTGCTGAAATCCTCATTGCTGCCGGCGAGATCGTCCCCGGCGACTTCGAGTCCTGGTACGCAGCGTTCAACCGCCGTGCAGAGCGGGTCCTCTCCCACGTCAAAGACCTGAAAGACCCGGTGTCGATCCGCGACGCCATGTTCCGCGCCTCGACGTACAGCCGCGCCGCCGACTTTTTCCTGCACGGCAACTGGGACGACCCGCGCATCGTGTCCCTCTGGAAGAGGCAGGCCGAGTGCTTCGACAAGGCCATCGCTCTGCTTCCCGTCCCGGGGTATCGCACCCACGTTAAGGCGGACGGGTTCGATGTGCCCATCATCGTCTTCCCGGCGGCTAAAGAAGGCGACAGGGTAAAGAGACCCACCATTATCCTGGGAAACGGGTACGATGGCTCCATGGAGGAGATCTACCACATGCACGGCGCGGCCGCCCTCGAGCGCGGGTACAACGTGGTCGTCTACGACGGTCCGGGCCAGCCGACCGTGCGCCGTAACCAGGGGCTCGGATTCATCCACAACTGGGAGACCGTGGTGTCGCCGATCCTTGACTTCCTCGAGACGCTTTCGTTCGTCGACATGACCAAAGTCGGCATCTTAGGGTACAGCATGGGCGGGTACCTGGCGGCGCGCGCGGCGGCCTTCGACCAGCGCATCGCGGCGGTATTCCAGATCGACGGGCTGTACGACTTCACGCGGACGCCCATCTTCTCGCCCGAGGTAGGGCTGGGCCGCTTCGGCGACGCCAAGGACCTCGCCGGCACGCTAGCCATGCTAGACAACCCCAAGGTCCCGACTGGCCTGCGCTGGGCGCTGGGCCACGGCCTCTGGGCCTTCAATGCCCAGACGCGCGCCGAGTTTCTAGAGAAGGCAGGGAAGTTTAGCTTGGAAGGCGTCGCGGACAGGATCAAGTGCCCGGTGTTCGTCGGCGACGCGCAGGACGACATGTTCTTCCTGGGACAGCCGCAGCTGGTCGCCGAGGCACTGGGTGATAAGGCTACGCTTGTGACACTTACTAAAGAGGATGGGGCCGGTGAGCATTGTCATGTTGGTACGTCGAGATATACTAGTGCTCTCATGTATGACTGGTTCGAGGAGAAAATGGTGAAGGCATGAGTGGGTACCAGCCGTTAAAAGGATTGCGGAGAGAAGTGGGAAGCAGGAGTCAGCATCAGTTTCGAATCCTCGAAGTTCTATAAATCGGATTCAAGTCCTAGGTTGGCAAGTTTCGGCGCGAAAACCGATGGCTAATAACTTGGGTAATAAGAGGGAAACAAGTCTACATGAATTGACTCTCGGGATTGATTTTTCGGGAATGTATTCTTAAGGAGCATACGTACCTTATATGTGTAATCATATGAAGCCATTTCAAATTTCGAGGATATTCCTAGTGCTAAACGGAAGAGATAATCATATTTACTAATCATATCAAGTAAGAGTGATAACAACAATAGAGAATGCATAGTCACCAAATAGAGGATGGTCGAAACTCCGAGTTAATGTGAAGATTGAGCCATAAAATAAGGCGGATATATCCAGGTCATGGTATCTTCATTCTGAGTACCTATCATGACAGAAGATTGAGCGTAGAGTTCCCGGTATTAACGCTAATATAAAGACCAACGGGGGTGAGAAGCTGATCTTAGAAGTCTTACAGGCCTTACGTAAGGTAATGATGCTGCAAACTTGGACGCGCCATGCCTTTATGGGTTAGCATTCAATTCACGACAACCTTAAATCGCATCATCTGATGCCGCGCTGTCCTCGCGTGGGTTTCCGGGGTCTACCTAGTGTGTACATTAGCGTTGTACCTGCCTTTCTTAGAGTCTCGTTTTAATTGATTTGGGTTGCGACACCACGAACCTTTCCTCTTCTACCTAATCAAGTCCGAGATGCAACCTCATGGCCTTTCAATATGGCTTGCAATGCTTCGAAGTTAGTTTCTGCTGCAGAAACGCGTAACCTCGACGGTGGGAACGAGAGCCAGGATAGTTATGAACTGTTAGAGAGGTATTTCGTTAACCACGGCGTAGGCGTGGTAAGTGGCGTCCCGTCTGTGCATCTGTTGTTGGGTGGCAAAATGATCAGCACTGGGTTCTATGCCTGGGAACGCGTTTATTGGCCTTCTCCGAGCTGACTGTTGCCCAGCTAAGTAGTTCGCCTGCGGTTGTTGAACCTCTATATCAATTGGAAAAAGGCATCGCGGAGCCGACTATAGAATCCTCAAAGACAAACATAAAGACAACTAGGGTAAGTATGACGTGCATATTCCTGTTGGCAGGTCGCAGAAGCGTGGCCTTCATTTAGCAAGGGTGGCACTGATCCGAATGCGACCCCTCTAGCAACCGCAAGTCGCGTCAGACGCGTTCGTCGAAGTCGATGCTGCGAACGACTCTTCAAAGCAATTAATCCAACCACAATCCACAATCCATTCGTCGGTGCCTCGTTTCTCTCGCTCGACCTTGACTTCTGAATTAAGGGAACCTGACCCGGCTGTTGCCCAGTCACTTCCTGATGATGCTACTGCTGCAGTTGAGCGACTGAGTGGAAACAATGTCCTACCAGCACAGCTGCCAGCGAGCGCATTGAAGAAGTTGACAGCAAAAATGTCATCCGATTCCCCGACCCAATCAAACGATGGTCGCAGTTATGAGCAGTACGCGGACGATAATTCGCAGCCACAATCGCCATCGCAGACGAGCAGTGTTCACGAACATCGCACTCTTCACGAAGAGGACACGGGATTCTTGAACTTTAAACCTACCCAATACGATGCGCCAGAGTCGGTATCAGAAGATGTTGAGATGAACATTACCAGCGATGCAGCTAGGAGGTCACAGCTCACATCACAATTACATAGGACAAATGGACACCTTGCGGTAGCTCCCGAGACCCCAGCGGTAGCCCAGAGGTTATTTCATCATGGGGGAGATGAGGTCCAGTTGATGGCAGCATCACAGCTTTTTAGACAAACGCAAGGGTTCTCGACAGTGAAGAAAGCTAGTCCTACGTCGTCCCGTCCGTCGCCCGATGTCTTCAACCAGAATACGATTTCACCGAATCCTATCGTATCGTCCCCGTTGAAAAACAGAGGCCTCAGGACCTCGCCTACTCACGCTTTTACGTCGAGCCCGGCATTTCCCGGCATTTCATCTAGACCTTCAGACGATAAAACGTCATCTGTCCCTACGGACAGCCGCGAGGACGAGGGCCTTAATCAAGAGAGCGTTACCGAGACTCCACGTCCCCGGTTCGCTGTCCCTAGACGCCGAAACGTCCTCGAACCTATAAGCGAGTACAGGTCTTTGCGAATGCAAAGTTTGGAAGCAGAAGTTACCAACTCTCTAAGCCAGAGCGGCGGCGAACAAGATTCGGACTCCGAAATTGACATAGTTGCCTATCGCCGTCGACAAGCTAAGATGAAGCAGGAAAGGGCTAGTAAATCATTCCCGTCTGTCAGTTTACCCAGGTCTAGTGTAAACAAAGGTGAAAACGTGGAAGTTCCGTCAACCAGCCGCTCTAAATCCGTTCAAGATCGAAGAAGGACCGATGCAGAGCAGTATCTAGCACAAGGCCGCGGTAAATCTACCGATAACAACGGATCACAGGAAACCGTGGCGGATTCCCAGGAGGCTACGGTGCAACCGCCACCATCATCCCCAACTCAATATACCGAAACCAGACCAAAGACACCTTTAGAATCTAATGAACAAACTATTGACAATAGAGATTCTCGCGCTGTTGATCTTCCAAACCCCCCAGCACCTGCCTCCAACGTGGAAAACAAGGAGACCATTCCCGAGACTAGTCCACCTGGCACTTCTGTAGAGCCGCCAAAATTATTGGGGGATTTAATGAGACAGCAGTCTAGTATTAGGTCCGAGGTGGAAACTGTGTCGTTTCCTTCTTTATCAAACAATACCGAGTTTGAACAGCTGCCTAAGGGATCAAACGAGCCTAGGCCTTCGAGTCTTCCAGAGCCGCTTCCATCGATTCCTGCAAACCTGAAACAGCAACCGAGCCGAGGTCGACCTCTACGCTCTTCGCCTTCTGTAGTTCCAGCATCTTCGCCGCAAAGCACAACTCGTCAGTCAGCGAGGCTGAGGAGTATGGTCACGCCTTTGTCGATTGGGGACGATTCACTTCTTCTGTCTGAACCCAGAACGGGAACATCAACATTGACATCTCTATCGGCAACTCCGAAAATGTCCTCGAGTATTACGCCGAGCACGGAGCCCAATAGTGTACTCCAGAGTAGCGGACGTAGCCTATCCCCAGCTGCGGCAAAGGTACGACGTCGAGGAAGGCCTCCATCATCTTTACCTGGACCTTCGTCTTCATTACCAAAGATCAAGGCATATTCCCGACCTCGTGAAAGCGTTAGGAGATTGACACGTCATAGTTCAATGTCAACCGACGAACTAATTAGGTCACCGTTGTCCGTAACTGGACCGGAGGGTCGGAAGCCCCCTATTCAGAAGCCAGCGAGACAGTCTACTGCTAACCAGCATCTTCTGCGTGAGTCGACAGTGAAACGAGGTATCTTTGAAGGGATGGCCTTTGCACTCTCGTTCCAAGGTGGACAGATTCGGAAGAGCAAAGACAAGGCCGCGGATAGAACCACGGTTGAAAATATGATTCGACAGGAAGGAGGCAAGATCCTTCCTGATGGATTTGACGAACTTTTCAAATTTGATTCATTTCAGGCCGCGGGAATCGCCAGCACAAATCAGACGCTGTCTAGTTCGTTGACTCTACTCGACCAAGACACTGGATTCGCAGCTTTGATAGCTGACGGGCACTCTCGAAAAGTGAAGTATATGCAAGCTCTTGCGCTTGGCATACCATGTTTGGCGCCTAGGTGGATTATGAACTGCATATCGAAGAGAGAAATAGTAGATTGGTCCTCATACCTCCTGTGCGCCGGGCCGAGTATGCTCCTAGGGGAGGCCATCCGCTCGCGCAATCTGCAGCCCTACGATGCTTCTACAGCCAAGTTGGCGGATGTGATCGATAACAGGCCAAAGTTATTAGACGCGGCGGAGATTCTTCTCGTGATGAAGAAGACGAAGAATGAGGAAAAGAGGTTGCCATACATGTTTTTAGCGCAAGTTCTCGGCGGCTCGCTTGTGCGAGTCAACAGTGTCGAAGAAGCCAGAGTCAAGCTCCGAGAGAAGGAATCGCAAGGCCAGCCTTTCGACTGGGTTTACGTCGACGACCATTTGCACAATTCTCAGAATGCACTATTTGGCACTACAGGGGATACAGGCCCCAAAAAACGGAAGCGACAGAGTACAGGGTCAGAGGAACCTGACCGGCCACCGAAGAGGATTAGGACCCTCAACGATGAGCTAGTAATTCAGAGCCTCATTTTAGGACGGCTGATTGAGGATGGGGAGATGGAAGAGTGAATGAGCCTCTACATCTACAAGGATTAGGATCGGAGCATTTCACGATAACATCTCATCGGCGTCGGGCTCGGGATATGTATAGGCGTCTACATGGTGCATCTTCATGGCGTTGACAGATGAAAAAGTGTACTATTCGATGATTGTGGGAAAGTCAGAGCAGTGTAAATCAGGCCGCGATGAAAGATATTGCGAAGGGGGCTAATCCTAGCAGTACTTAGATCAGTGTAGTAGCTCCAGATGAAGTCGTCGAGGGCGCCAATACTTGGACTGGTAAGCTTCATGCAAAATACAGAATTTCCGAAACTATTGACGTGTTGCAATCCTTATTGACGGGAGCAAGGCTATGAGGCTTCGCGAGATGTGACCTAGTAACGTAGTAGTAAATTGTAGGCTATGTCGTCATCCCGACGAGATGCATCACCTATATGAAGGTCGCGCTATAGCACCCTGCCTTGGTTTTTAGCTAAGCAGATGCGTGTTTTAATGCTGTCGGGATCAATCGCGTGGCCAGGACCTGCCTTGTTTTCTCACACAGGAGAATCCAATTAGAAGAAGCGGGAGAGAAATTTGAAGGTGGAAGATAGAAAAGGGGAGACTATTCAACAAGATCGAATTCATGAGGCTCGATCGGAAAATATCACTAGTTCCCTTGTCGGTTTATTAGTCCCGTACATGCACAGTGGGTGTCGAAGAGCTAGAGAATCGCTCGATAGGACCGGATTTTGACACATTGTAGTAATTTAAGGGGTCATTGGGGAAGAAAAACCTGGAATTGTAGAGATTTAGTCTGCAGCCTTGAAGTGGGATTTTGAGGGTTGAGGAGGAAAAGGCCCGTTCCTGGCGCCGGTTGACTTTTCCTGAGACGGGAGGCTGGAACAGACTCTTTGAGATGGTCGCTAGGGCCGGACGAAGTTGGGGCATTTCTCATTCTACTGGATTTGAGGTTCGACGATAGGAATGTAAGGGGGAGAGCCGCATGTCTCGGTACCGCCATGGGCCTTGGCCGTCCACATGGAATTCGGATTACTAGGATAATTGAAGTTCCTTACTCTTATTCTCCTCAACAAGAGGAAAAGGATTATGTTCCGATATTGAGGTCTTTGACCATAGGGCTGCCAGGGAACAATTAAACGTATTCCCATTCACGGAGGAAATGGTCCATTTGATAAGCCCGAGGAATGCCCAGCCTCTTCATCCCCTCCCTAGCGAGGAATTTGGGATGATAGTAACAGTATTATCTCGAGAGAAGCGGAAGGAAGACGAAGAAGATAGATAGCAGAGCGGGGCGCGACGGGGCGGCGCGGAGTCGCCTATCGTGAAAGCTGTTGACAGCACGGGGGAGATGAGTTGAGATTACATGGGGATAAATTATCAAACAATTTGCACTATTTGCTAGGTACATGAAGCTTCGATAGTCCTGGCTAGAACAAGACCACTTGCATATTACACTCCATCCCAAAAGCAGCAACATGGGGATTTATGGATTCGACATGCATGAGAATGGCACGCACGATATAGTACATGCCGGCCCTATGTGTATGTATGTAGGTAGTCCTAGCTGCTGCACAGTATGGACAAACACATGGAAATCTGCGAGCTTTCAAAAACTTGACCGCTGGTCCTTATCGTCTCATTGCAGCGCTCTGGGTTAAGCCCTTGAGCCGTGCCAGGCGAGATATGTACATGCTGACATGGAACCAGCCATCCTACCTAAGATTTCCAAATGCGTCCAGGAATTCCGAATTCCCATCACAGGGCCGTAGCATATGTTCCGTGGGGCAAGCAGCCCCGGGCCCATTGGGACAGAATCTGGAATCGAACGATGGATACGTTATTCAGAGGTAGATAAGCAAAATTGATCGTTCCTCGCACGGCGCCGAGACCCAGAGGATCTGACATACAAACTGCATTTCGTTGTCGTCGTGAACACGTGCTTCATCCCATGAGGCCGGAACTCTCGGCGCGATACAATATCAGCTCTGGGATATAGTACTAAGATAACAGGCATCGTGAACCACGAATGACGTCCTACCCAGTCTGGAGACTACCGAGGATCATACCCGCTATCAATTCACTCCACCTAACCTACCTGAATCTAGCTACTACTGTAAATATATCGTACGTGTTATAAAATTGTCGACCACATACTCTGCCCAAGCGAGGTGAGGCATTAGTCCGCGGGAGATCGGATAGCCTAAGGAATGTAGACATATCGATATTAGGTAGGGCAACAGACTTGTAAACCGCCGATTGGAGACGGCTTCAGCTCAGAAGCCATCCGGAATAGGCGCCGCTTATAGTTGTCACTAAAACAATTCCATTCCAACATGACTCGTTGATACCCCAAACCATCGAATGCCCTACAGGGAAGAGTAAATTGCTCAGCGAGTGAAGTGGATGTACTTAGCAATGCAGGTCCATGACCCGGTCTAGCCTTGCGAAGCTGAACAACGCAGACACAAGCAATCATCTGCGGGCGTCGCTTATCAGGCCTGCTACCAAGCTTGTGCAAGCTTCTCATGCGCATTGGTATCACAACTTCATTACCCCTCTAATCTTGTACTTTCTGTAGCCTTTGGCCGCCTTGTGTTGCAAAAGAGCATGACTCTTCGCGAAGTCGGACTGCCGTCTCGCTTTTTCCCGATTATTTCTTGGCTTCTGTCATCGTATGTGGAGTGTGTAAGTAAAAGTCCAAACACGCCAACAAGAAGAAACATATTCATGTTACTAGCCGTCGGTCTATACGTGACTAGGTGGACTTCCAACACCACTGTCTTCTCAGCCTTTCTTCAACCGGGCGTCACAGCGTTTCACTAAAACCCTCAGCTACCGGTGCTGGTTACTGTAGATAGCTAGGTAGGCTTGGTGGTCTAGTAGCCCCAGACCCAGGCCCACGGCATAATTCGCCGAGTTCGAGGAACTGGGTTGGAGCAATTTCGTCACAGTTTGTTGTGTCCATGTCACCGACCGACCTACCTTACCTGCCTACCGAAACATGAACAAGTGTCAATTAAGCAAACTTGAATATACCGTCCGCATGTTTGCTATAGGGAGACAGGCTGACAGGGTATCCATCAAGAAACACTTGCAAAGTTACAAGTTGATATGATGATGTCTCTGACGAAGACTGCAACTGTACTTTGGAGTTGTACATTGGAGTTTGTGGGGTTTTCATCGACAGGGATCAGGCTTCACTGCTACCCCAAACCTGTAATACAGTCACATCATCAATAAGTCTAGAGGAGGAAGTACCTATCGTAGCAGGTCATAATGCCCACGAACAGCCCTAGAACGCTAGAAACTTAGCTCGGTTGGCGCCTATCGAGCTGCCTGTCGCACGGGCTGTAGGTCTATAATAACGAATAACATTGCGCTAGAACATGTATCGTGGTAAGTCGGAACTGTGACCTTTCAATGTTCTTAGCGAACAGGCTTGAACCACGCAGGAATG
Source organism: Hypoxylon crocopeplum (assembly GCA_022578875.1). NCBI lineage: Eukaryota > Fungi > Ascomycota > Sordariomycetes > Xylariales > Hypoxylaceae > Hypoxylon > Hypoxylon crocopeplum. Next base: position 695,478 of record MU399568.1, read on the forward strand.
AAGTATGACCAGGGGAACGTGGAAATTCGATCAGTCACAAAACATTTGAACTGCAACTTCGGGGAATCCCATCTGCCACGACTAACAATCCCATTCACGATCCACGCTCCCTTCCATTCCCCCGCCTTTGGATGTGGGCTGTTGAAAAATGATTTGAAGGATAAGACCGAGACGAACGATTAATTCAAGTCACTACCCGAATAAGAAGAATATAGAACCATTAACTAACCCATATCCTTGTCGACTTATACATGTACCTAAGGTATATGTAATGGATGGAAACTTAAGACGGGAAGAAGTCATCGTTGCTTTAAAAAGCTGAGGTCACTGATCATCAGGGTTATCCTCCACTTAATCACAGTGCAGGACGGGACAGGGCTTGTTTTCAGATCCTTTTCATTCCAGTCTATTTAATCTGCCAATAGATCGTTGAATCGGGAAGATCAAGAAGAACATATCGCTCACCCCTCTTCCAACTAATAATATAAATCCCCATCTCCCTCACCTTGGGTCTTGGCTCTGGTCCTGACCTTGACCCTGGAATTGCATGCGTTCGTTGTGCATCTTTCCGTACTGGACTCTAAAGTGTCAGTTTCGGGCAACTTTCGAGGTGATCTACGCCTGCAGCCGGTGCATTTTGACGCCGTCATTGGACAATCCCTTCTCCAAACGTCAACAACATATCGAGATCACGTCAACAGCTGCGAGGTGATTAGCGACCTGCGAGGCCGCCTGTTACCGAGTCTCATCCTAATTGGTTGGGTTGACAGACAAGCTATTCGGTGCTACACCGAACCGAGCGCTTTCAGCTGGGATTGCCTGTCCTCTCAAACCCTTCACCACCATCTCACTGGCGTCAACAACCAAGGATTACGCCACTTCCGAGCTCTCACCTGCAGGCGCTACGAAATAATTCCCACTAGCGGGACACTTGAGAGGAAAACAAAAGAGCCGACTCGGCCAAAAGCCTTCAAGTCTCAATTTTCACTACTTTGTCTCGGTACTCCTAGACTGTGGAAACGAAACGGGGAGAACAGGAACAAAACATCTGTAACCCGAGCTGCCCTCCTTTTTCACTTCTTTTCAGTGACTTAGGTACTTGTCGATGAGAGACGTTGTTATAACTTTAACAACGGTTGTATCGTCAACGCCTCCCTTAGTGGACATCTTCAACGTTGAACTTTCTCATTCTATTCAACGGTCAAAGTCAATTCGCCCGAGCTTTACTTTAGAGAACAACAAAGGCCCTTGTTTATGGTCTTGTCTCTCTAAGGCGTTATTAGTGCACTGCAGCCCTTGCGGCTACTCATCACATAGCGGCAACAGTGTGTAGCAGCAGTACTGTTGTAACACTACTAAAGAGAGATACGACTCTCACTCACCCCCACCCGTCGAAGCACCCAAGAGCTCGCCCAGCCCACTTGGAGAACGCTAGACTGTACGGAGTGTGCGAAAGAGATCCCACATTCCGCACGTGTGTCAGCCACTCAGCACTCTCGGCTCCCAACCAAAGGAACGCAGCTCTGGGCGACTGGACATCATCCACATCAGCAAAAGACACAGCCTATGCAACGTTGACTTACCCAGGTACCTGATCAACTAGCCTACCAAACAAACATCCAATATCTCTGTCGATTTCCACCTCATCCTCCACCATCGCACCATATTTCTTTGTAAAGGACATCTTATAAACTGCAGTTATACACAATAGGTCATTGTGTTGCAGTCCATTCCGGATTCGAACTACGAGTACCACTACCTGGTTATCTATCACAACTTATTCCAGTGCATACGTGTCTCATTAGACGCTTCCTGTCTCCAAACACCTATCTCTCTTCCTCCACCAACCCAACGCCGATCCGGCCTAACGAAGTCCCCGACAGGAAAATAAGCAATTAGCATATCGTCAGTGCTTTTTCCCTCGGAACTGCAAAAAGAAAGGGGCGGGAGTCAAAGGTCTTATCAATCATGTTAGGCCAGGATCATAACATGAGGTTGAGATCTTTAGATCCGTCTCCTCAGGTCTATTCCCACTCGAGATCAAGAACATCATCCTCCAGCGTATTTCCGCAAGCACCCACTCCAATGCAACACCTCCAACAACCGCAGCCCACTATGGGCCATACCCGACGATCACCCTCCGTCAACACCTTCAGCACCACCTCGAGTAATCCTCCTCCCGCCGCTTATCGAACGTCGCCCGGTGCCGAAGTTCGACGCAGCACCTCCTCGAGATCGGGAGGCGGCGTCCCTACGAGTTATGTTGCCTTACTCCGAAAGCAGAAGGCGACTGTATGGTGCGATCGAGCACAATCTGAAGACCCACGACTTGCCGCCCAACAACGTGCAGCGAAACAAAGGGCCAACCAGGAAGTCATTGGCGGCACGTTCCAAAGCCGCACCTCCACAGGCATAGGTAGCACCTCCGGCAAGGTGGCCGCCAAGATCCGTCACCACGGCAAGCCAGGCGTTGTAGGATATGCTCCCGACAACAACTACATGGGCGTCAGCGGCGTACCAATGCGACTTAGCGCTACCGAAGTTGAGGGCGAAGACGGCGAGGAAGACGACTTGTCGATGCGCCGCCTGCATCACCGTAGAACGGGGAGCAGCGGGCGCAGCAGCACTGCTAGCAGCAGACGAGGTCTCGCGTACCGTACTTCTGGTGCTTCCCAGGGTAAGAGATGGAGCCCGGGCGACACCCCTGAGCGCGCAGGTAGCATGGTTATCGAAGACGCCGAATACACCCCTGGAGATGACAAGTTGGGGCGTGCCCAGAGCACCCGCAGCGGAAGCAGCGCAGAGAAGGCCGATGCTCTACCTGAGCTCGGTACCGCCAATGCGGCCAAGCTCGCGAGCAATAGCCTACTCAATGCCGCGCTTACCAGGGAGAAGAGCGTCAAGAACCCTGAGGACCTCAGGCGACGAGGTAGCGTCGACGAGCGGACCATGACCCTTACGACTGGGCGTTTATATATCGCCAACCCCGATTAACGGGCTAGCAAACCTGGAGACGTACGAAAGTGTATCGTCATTATTCTCCCATTAGCATTTCGGTTTTAGGGTTGAGAGTGCACCACGGCGTGAAGGCTTCGAAACTCTCGAAGGATATATTGCATTGCAACGGCGTTTATTGATTTTCTGGAACAAGGACGGGTCATCCTCAGGGCACATCGAAAGAATCAGGGACACGGACCAAATCCTCCTCACGGTCGTTCATGGTTATCGGTTGCGTCTTCTGAGTCATTTTTCATCGTCGAAGCATATACCCTCGCTACCGCTTTCGAGTCTTACCTTTGATTTTTTTTTAATGGACCGCAACTCGTTGAGCGAGGCGGGCGGATATCCAAAAGCTGGCGGAAGTTTGGTGATTACGAATTTGCCCATGTCGGTGGCCTCTGGGCACGACGATAATATGGTGGCTGTCTGCCGCAAGAGAGAAAGAGAGAGACGACGTCCATGCTGAGCTAGTGTGTTGCCGTCGTAGGAATTATTATTACTATTATTATTTATCCGACTACTAGTGGTGGAGGAGGAGGAGGAGAGCATAAGTTGAAGATACCAAATACAAATACGAGAGTCCGCTTGCGGCACCAATCTTTCCAGACTGAGCCTTGTCTTGACTGCCTAATGTGTGAAGCGTATAAACCCATGTCTCCTTTCTTCTATATCAATGAAATGGGAACTAGACATTAGACTAGACATATGACTTCGTAGTTGAATATGCATATTGGACTGCAGCTCCTTTTCTGACTCCTGACTCTTGTGGAAAGGTCTGAGCTGTTGACATCCATAATGGATCTAATGCAATCGTCAATTCCACCACCACTCTAGTTCGTAACACTTCCCATCATAGGAGGTACCTATTAATGCACTCGTTTGTGCTGAAACATCTTTGAGATTTGTTATTCAAGCCATGCATTGAATTTGCCAAGTTCGACCTCTTCAAAAAGGGGGCGGGCAACATGGCTAATCTACTTCTCTCCTTCAACTTTACTAAGCGGGGAAAATTCGGACTCGCGACACTCAACCCAAACACACATAAGTAAACCACATCCACAATTCACTATACATCGCCGCGCCGACGTATATATCGCGATTTGCAAGCTTCTTAATCCAAGGTAGTAGTAGCTGCGAGAATTTCGAAATCGAGGCATGGCAGAGCATCCTTCGTTCACCCTTGCGGGCCTGCGTAAGTGACAGGATGTAAAGACGTTTGAGAGAGGTTGAGATGATGCTAACTAAGTCGCGACTCTAGTGGCCGTTGGCGGAACCGTCGGATACATCCGCACGCGGTCGACGCCGTCTCTCATCGCGGGACTGGGCCTGGGTGCTTCATACGCGTATGCCGGTGCGTATCTGCGTTTACACCCTACCTACTCTGTCCATCATTTTCACTCCCTTGCCTACCCCCTTTGAAGTCGAGGTTGGCTTAGGTAGCGTGTAAGGGGACGCTACTAACTGCAACGGCATAGGCTACCTCATAAAAGGCAACAAGGACTACGGCAACGAGCTCGCGCTGGGCAACAGCCTCGTCCTGCTCGGCTCCGTCATCCCGCGCGTCATCAAGACCCCTACCCTCACCCCCGTGCCGCTGGGGCTCGCGGCTGCCGGCATGCTTGGTACGTATTACTACGAGAAGAAGATCCGCGAGTTCAAGTACGGCGTCTGATGTCCTGGTTCTTGCCTCTTTGACTCTTGTCATTGGAGAGAGACCGTGGGGAGTAAATTCAAAAAAAAAAACATGTTTTGTGGCTGGTGGTTGGTGTCTCTGTGTATGAAAAGGATGAAGGAATTGCGACGTGTATTATAGCTGATATCCCTACTCACACGAAGAAAGCACAGCTGAAAGCTTTCACTTATTTCCCTTGGACTAGGTTCATGCTTTGTGAATTCTAGAAGTCATCTCTTCCCTCCTACCTAGGATGTAGCTTTTAGGGCTTGAGTCTATATTACTATCTCTTGCAAATCTTTCACCCTGGACGGGCCTAAGTCAAGCTCTATGCTTTAACTCCTCAAATACGCAAGTCCGCTCGTACGAGAGCCAATTAAGGGAGTATGTAAACTACCTAGGTAGTTATTTGAGACCGGAAGCCTTTCCTCATAGCCTATCTGACATGTTGAGAATTACCTAAATGATGACTGACGCGTGGCCGGACTGCTGTGCGTTGGTGCTTATAACGACACTCAGGGATCAGCAGCAGTAGCGGCTATTTCCGTCAATATATGCATGCGGATCACACCTCTCACCGCTGTATGACGCCTTACTTGGAAGAATTTAATAGTGGACTTACACATTCGTACATCCGTTGAGTAGTTCGCTTCATAGCATCTAGCCGGCTGGCCATCGTTAGGCTCCGGAGCGAAAGCCAATTTGATTCACTGGGTAGCAACTAGGGAGAACACGCAGCAAATAATGTAAATCGAATGGTAGACTATAGATATGTCTTCTCTTTGCAATGACTAGCTACGTCACCGCTCCGCAAGTGGTTGAGGATTCGCCTCGATCTCCCTAACAACCTCTCTCGTCCGCGCATTATCCACGAAGCTCAAGCCGATCAGCTCGACGACTTCCTCAACGGTGAAATACAGGCTTAGCTCGCTCTCCATCCACAAGTATCGCACGTCCTGGAGATTACTCTGCAGCACCTCGCTAAGGTACTTGAGTCGAAGCCAGCTACTAGCATACTCCGCCGTGGCCGGGATTGCGTCCTTCGGCGCGTCAGGTGGGAGGAACAGATCGTCTAGTTCTGTTATCCGGGCGATGAGGCTCGCAATGTTATAAGCTTCGTCTTGGCCGATGCCCGCGAGGTCCATCACATCGGCCACGAGTTTCGACGCAATGGTGTCGACGAGCGATCCCACCGCTTGACTCCAGGCAGATTTAGATAGGATCGTAGACCACGTTGTAGCGAGGGCACGTATATGGCCAGTAGCACTGTCGACTTGTGCCTCCATATCAGAAGTGCCGAGTCCGTCTTGCTGGAGTAAGTTCTGAGAGCCACCGAGTAGATCCCGTAGCACGGTCCGTTGGGCAGACATTTCAGAAGCGTAGGCCCGAGTCGCGAAGGACTGAAGCGCCTTGACGTCGTTATCGAGACGAAGCATCGCGATTGCGCGAGGGGTCAGGTCCTCGCGTGTTTTCCAGTTCTTAGCAGCGTCGGAAAGACGCTCTGATAGGTAAGTAGCGTCATTATACAAGAACCTGAATAAAGATGAGCAACATCCCCAGGGATATGAATGGAGAATACTTACATGTTGCCGCCCGTATTCAAGGTATAGTAGTACGGCGACACCGCTCGGAACATAGCGAGGACGAGCGTTGGGAGTGAAAAGAGACCTGCAGCCGCGCCTGCCATTGGGTTACCGTCGCTCCTTTTCTTTCGTTAGATGCTAGAATATTCACACATATAAGGCGTGGACTTACCCAACAAGAAAAGCCGCGTCTTCTAGGATAGCTGAAACAAGTGCTAGTACCGGCTCCGGCATGGAAGAGATGTTATACGTCTCTTTCAATGTCAACTCGCGAGTTTGCTTGGTTGATGCTGGAGTGGCCTTTGTCGCCTGTACTTCAGGGGCAGTTTCTGCTGCGTCCTCTTCACCCCATCCCCAGGCTTCTGAAGGATCTTCTTCGGCTGCTGGTACCGTTGGTGGTTGTTCTGTGGGTGCTTCAGGCTGTTCATCGGCGGCATCATCATCTCCCCAGCCCCATGCATCAGTTCCATCGTCTTCGTTTGCTTCGGGCTTTGCGCCGGTGTTAGGCTTGGTATTTGCCTCTCCATCGTCCCACGCCACACCCCAGTCATCATCGTCACCTGCAGAAGGAACACCATTGGCAGCCAGTCCCTTGCCTTCAGATCTCGAAACGGTCTGAGTTTCAACCCGCTCGACCTCTATTGAACTACCAAGTCCTTGAGACAGCTTTGTGCGGACGGAGTCCAATGCCGTTTCCCTACATTTGGATAACCACACCCTTGGCGCGTCATCAACCCAATCTTGTAGTTCTTGGAATCCAAAGAACTTCAAATTCTGTAGACGACTGCAAAATGTCTTGACAGCTTCTGTGACTTGCTGAAACTCGTCCATGTCTTTCAAAGTTGCCGGTACAGCGGTGTCCAGCCATGTGCCTATGATTTGGGTAATGAGGTCAGGCATCATGACGTTGGACAACGAATACACTAGCTCCTCTGGGAGACGCTCTGATAGATAAGTCATTACTCGATTGAGATCAGAAAACAGAGCCGTAATAGTTCTATCCGCAGTCCCACTCAGAGTTAAAGATGACTAGCCGCATATTAGTAGTGTTACAGATGTGGTAGGAATTAGATACTTACATCATCTATTTGGATCCCAGGCAATTCCTCAGCCTCAATGTTAATACGAGGACTGACGATAGCTTCGTCAATGCTATGCCAGAATAGCGCCATCCTCTGATCAACTTCCTTGTAGGCTTTTAACCCCACAACAGCATCGGCTAGATTCATTTGCTCATCTGCAACATGTCAGAATATTCGAGAATGTGGTTACTATAACAAATACCTTCGCGGCTGTTGAACACCGCAACTCGGCCGTTTTCTTCGTCTATACAGACTAGGGAAGCCCAAACATGGTCGAGCACGTCGTGTACTGCGGACTTCAACTCGAAGGCTCTCAAGTCCAATAATTTCATGACACGGCAGGACTTGCTAACAGGAATTGCGTCTAATGCGGACCAGGACTCTTCGAAACCGGTTAGTATTAGATAGCGTAGAGGGACCGAAGCTCTTACTTTCTAGTAGATGGAGGGAATCGATTATTCTTCGCTCGTCTCGTGCCTGCTCAACTTGGCTCAAAAGCTCATTCACATGTCTTATGCTCGTCAACGCGTGGTGAACTTGTTGATTATATTCCGTCTCCCTTCGAAGGAACTCGACCTTGTCTTCTGCTTCCTGTATTGCTTTGCCTGATATATCTGGAGCTTGCGATCGCCGCACAATATCGTTCGCCCAGCTTCGTGACCGGTTGATATCGGCCTCGAGAGATTTCGCATTCGCAACCCATTGGTTTACGTCTGGGGCAGTCTCTTCGTTGATCTTATGGATGTCGGACTATATCAGTTCGGTCAGCGATTGAACCAGAACCAGAACTATCGGTGTAGAGTACCTCTAGTTTCCTCTTCGCTATCGCTAAAGATTGTAGAGCTGGCGCAAGGTCTCGTACTGAAATTCGGCGAGACGACAAGTCTTCCTCAGGGAAAACGCCGTGGAGGGAGAATTCGACCAATGCATGGCCAATTTGGCCGCCTTCGCTACTTGACATGGTGCTATTATGGGGCGAAGTGACCGACTTAGTGTTCTCGTCTTTATAGGTGGTCGTCGTTAGCTAGAAGCCCTAAAAGTAAGGCAGAGCGGGTAACATCAGTAAGGCCAGTGACAGCAGTGGTCAGGCCGCAAGCGAAGGAATTGGTCTAATCGGAACTCAGAATGAATTTTTATATGGAACTAGCTCGCGCCGAACATTATAGCAAGTGTACAATTCGGAAGCATGATAACAGAGAGTGAGAATGAGCTTCAAAGGAAATGGCTTCGTGATAGCTTCAAAAAGACAAGGTTAAGTTACCTAGGTTATCTCGTAGTAGACAGGTCATTTAGCTGCGGCGAAGCTTAGACCACATTTCAGCCTTTAGGGGTACATCTGAGTTTGTGATAGGTCATAAATATGGGTCCCATATATCGGTAGTCGCTTAGCTAGCGCTTAGCGCTTGCTGCAGGCGCGTTTCTGTGCATACCGGTACATATGTGCATATGTGTACCCCACCGCGGGGTCAACAGCAATAAAGGGATTTCAATTAGGAGAAATCTCGGTAAAGTCATACATGTAGGAAATCGCAATAATTGCAATGTCATTGACGACGCATCTTTCTTCCTTACTTCCAAGTCAGTCATCACGATAGGTCGAATCAAGTCCTCATAAGTCGTCCTTCGTCTTTTATTCTGCTATCGTGGTTTCTCCTCCCTACCTAACCGTCACCAAGTTTCCCCCTCTTTCTGTATTATCCTCCGCGAGTCCCACACCCGAATAATTCATACGAAGCTGCTGCGTGCCTGACGCACCCAGCCTGTCAAGCTGCCGCCTAGCCTTGGTATCCGTCCTTTGGTCACTTCAACCTGGATCAGATCTAAGCTGCTCCGATTTTCACCTGGATTCTATTGGCCGGCTGCCGTGTCACCACACGCTCACTTCCGTCAACATAAGCAGAGGTAAGTCAGAAAGTCATACCTTATCTATCATCCGAGGTTTGCATTCCCCGGATCGACCTTGTTGAGCACAAAATATCATATTTGCACACTCGAATCCTTCCGGCTATCACCCGTCATCCGTCACCCGTCATCCATTTCCCGTAGTCTCGTGATCATCAGCCCTCTCACAAGTATGGCTACGGGGATACATGTATGAGGCTTCCAGAACACAATGATCGGCCAGGCACCAGTTAAGGCATCTATCTTAGCTGCTCTCGTTGCCGCCATTGCCGTTGTCTTTATCTTCTATCGGGAGAGAGATAATCACATTGGGTATGGAATTTTACCTTACGTTGGTGTCGAGTTGGGTATGCATGGATGGTGAGTGGTGTGCAGTGGGGAGGATCTGATGCAGAAATTTCTTCCCCATCTTGCATCTCACTCCTTAAATCAAGTGACGTCTTACTGGATGAGCATATACTGGGCCAAGGAGACGTACCCTGACCGCACCTTGAACTTTAGCTCAGTTCTCGTTCAGGCATGAAGATGTCTATATCCGCTCTTTCACCATGCCATTGAACCGGTCTTCAACTCCATTGGACATGGTTATATCTGTCCAGCCATAAATCATCAAGCCAATCTTCCGCTCCTTCTCATATCTTAATTAACGTGGATACACGACTGACCAGTCCAGCAGTTATATCCAAACCGTCTTATCTAAGCCATTCCAGGTCAAGATGGGCTCGCAGGGCCCTAGTGTGCGCTTTCGTAAGATCCAAAACTTCCAGACAGATTACGCCCATACAACTATCACTCAGTATGAATCTGAAAGGAGTGGCATGCAGGTCATTGTGGCCGACCGAAAAGGCCCAAAGGTGAATGGCTACTTCACCCTCGCCACCGAGATCTTCGATGACTCCGGAGCACCTCATACCCTCGAACACCTGGTCTTTATGGGTTCAAAGAGTTATCAATATAAGGGCTTATTAGATAGGCTAGCCTCTAGGGCTTATGGCTCTACCAATGCTTGGACGGCGACCGATCATACAGCCTACACTCTCGAGACTGCTGGCTGGGACGGCTTTGCCCAGATCCTCCCTGTATACCTCGAGCACCTCGTCGTGCCCACCATAACAGATGCGGCATGCTTAACCGAGGTTCATCACATAAATGGTGAAGGCAACGATGCCGGCGTCGTCTATTCGGAAATGCAAGGCGTACAGTATACAAGCTCGGAGCTCATGGACATCAAGGCTCGGCGCCTTCTTTACCCCGAGGATGTCGGCTTTCGGTACGAGACAGGCGGCATGATGGAAGCCTTACGAGTTTTGACCCCTGAAAAGATACGCAGTTTCCATAGGGCTATGTATCAGCCACGGAACATGTGTGTTATTATCATTGGCGAGGTAAACCATGATGATCTGCTCTCCATCTTGGATCGGTTCGAAGAGAGCGTTAAAGACGATATCCCGCCTATTGATGCCCCCTTTAAACGACCGTGGATAGAATCTGCACAGCCGCCTCCTCTGAAAGGAACAACTATCGAGACGGTCGAGTTTCCGGAGGAAGATGAGTCGACGGGCGATATGGTTGTGGGGTTTTTCGGGCCAAATTGCACGGACACAATTGAGCCAACCGCTTTGAATGTCCTCTTGACTTATCTATGCGGATCTTCCGTTGCGGTACTGGAAAATACCATGGTAGAGAAAGAAGAGCTTGCTAGCTCCATCTCGTACTGGTGGGATGCTCGACCCAACAGTGTCATCTGGCTCCAGCCTACCGGTGTTGCCACGGAAAAGCTAGCCTTCGTCGAACAACGCCTGATCTCTCTGCTTAAGGAGGTTTCTTCTAAGCCATTAGACATGACCTATATGAACGAGTGTATCCACAGGGAACGGCGACAGGTAAAGGCTCAGGCTGAAGAATCCGAGTCGTTCTATTCAACGAATATCATCACAGATTATCTCTTCGGTAGTCGGGATGGTTCGACACTCAAAGACCTCTCGAACCTTGGGGAATACGACAAGCTGGAGAAGTGGACAGACGAGCAGTGGCGCTCTTTCCTCAAAAAGTGGCTCGCGGATGCCCACCATATCTCTATCCTTGGGAAGCCTTCCCTACAGTTAGCCACGAAGTTGAAGGAAGATGAAGTTGCAAGAATTGAGAAGAGAAAACAGGAGTTAGGAGCTGAAGGGCTACAAGATTTGGCGCAGAAACTCGACGATGCCAAGAAACAGAACGATGTTGAGATTCCGGCTTCCTTGCTGGAGAAATGGCAAGTTCCTCCCGTCGAATCAATCCACTTCATCAAGTCGCAGACTGCACGATCTGGCATGGCTCGGAATCTCGGCGTTCATGATAATTCGGCACAGAAGGCTATCGACAAGGCTTCCCCTGGCCCCCCTCTGTTTGTGCAATTCGAAGATGTTACAACCAACTTCGTGCATATCGCAGTTCATATCGGGACGTCAAAGATACCTGTTGCGTATAAGCCGCTTCTGTCAATCTTCAGCGATAACTTCTTCAACACGCCGATCCAACGCAACGGTGATCGCGTCCCGTTCGAGCAAGTGGTCATGGAACTTGAAAAGGACACCGTGAGCTATACGCTAGATGCGGGTAGTAGATTCGGCGACTCGGAAAGCTTGCTCATTCGTCTTCAAGTCGAACCAGAGAAGTATGCCACCGCCATCGAATGGATCCGTACCATGATGTTCGACAGTGTCTTTGATGTTACGCGCTTGAAGGCCGGCATTTCCAAGCAGCTTGCTGATGTCCCAGAGGCAAAGCGTGACGGTAGAGTCATGACCAACGAAGTGGAAATGGCCATCCATAACGAGGCGTCGTCTTTACTGGTGGCGAAGCGCACCCTTGTCAAGGCAGTATATCTTCGCCGACTCAAGAAGCTCCTCGAGAAGGATCCCGACGCAGTACTATCACGGTTCGAGGAACTTCGAAAGTCCCTCTTTACATTTGACAATCTCCGCATCCTAGTCACAGCTGATGTCTCCAACTCCAAGCTGCCTGACCCTGTAAGAACATGGGATATACTTTCCAAATCACTCAACGTGAGCGCCGAAGCCATCAACCCCATTGTCAAGCCGTACACCCTTCTGAGTGACGAAGGCCGTAACCCCGGTTCTGTTGGCGCAACAATTGTCCCGATGAGGGCAATTGACAGCTCTTACTCTATAAGTTCCGGCAAAGGCCTTACCTCATTCTCTGATCCAGCAGTGCCAGCGTTGCTTGTTGCCATGCAGTACCTGGAGACGGTGGAGGGGACGTTATGGAACGCCGTTCGTGGGAATGGTCTGGCGTATGGTGTCTACTTTGCGAAAGAGCTAGATGGAGGATACCTTCATTTCAAGGTGTACCGGTCCCCGCTTGCATCAAAGGCGATAGCTGCGGCGCGTGATGCTATCACGGCGCTAGTCAATGGTACTGTTGCTTTTGAGAAGCCTATGATCGAAGGTGCAATCAGCCAGCTGGTGATGTCACTAGCAGACGAACAAGCCACCATGGCTATGGCGGCAGTGCAGAACTACATCGTCAACGTCGTAAGAGGACTTGAGCCCGAATACAACATCAAAATGCTTGCGAAGGTCAGGACTGTGACGGTTGAAGACATCAAGCAGGCTATGAAGACATGGTTGCTACCTTTATTCGAGCCTGGAAAGAGCAATGTTGTGGTTTGCTGTGCACACGCAATGGTAGAGGTAAGTTACTCAACTCCGCAAAGTAAGCTCTTGCTGCACCGTACTAATAATCCGTATAGAAAATCGAGGAAGAATTTCAGACCATGGGATACAAGACGCAAGTCAAGCAGTTATCAGATTTCGGAAACGCTTATGGTCTAGAAGCCCCAGATGGTGAAGAAAATGGCGAGAATGACGAGGAAGATGAGGATGAAGGATCTGAGGGCTCGGAGGGCTCAGGGGACTCAGATTATTCGGAGGAGGATTAGACTTATTATACTTTTCCGTGATACGTCGTCTGGAGACTTTAGTGTGCCTTTACCGTTCGGACGTGGCCCGGTTCGGTTCTATATAAAGGATAAAACGTGAGTTTAGAGGATGAGATACGAATCATAATATGTACCTGTCTTCTCAGAGACGTCTCGGAATTGAATCAAATCAATTATGTGATCTGTATCCCCTTGACTACCTAAATCTATCACGGCTGGTTTCCAGTTGGTGAACCTATAAGCTCTATTTAACTCGGAAACATGTAGCTGTTCGTGCCTAGATACACGTCAATCCGGAAGCCCAAACTTTTTGATATTGAGCCACTAGACAAGGGGCTGTTAGGTACCTACCTAGGTAGGTAGGGTTATATGATGTAGTAAGGCATGGACAAACTATCTTCCGGCTGAAACACGTCAGCTTACACTGCATGGTCGGATGGTGTAGTTGGTTATCACGTCAGTCTAACACACTGAAGGTCCCCAGTTCGAGCCTGGGTTCGATCATCTTTTTGCTGATTTAGCGATTAACTCTGCTGGCCTCTTTTTGAGGTATAGGTGTAAATAAAATACGTAAGATAAGGTAAATTTGTGGCCGCTGATGTCTACGATACGGTTTGGGAACATTGATTTGCTCCTAATCAGAAATGCACGCCATGGGACAGCTGACGCCAGTTTTTACAGAGGATATTTATAGAACGACTATGTGTGCTATTTTATACAGTCTTTACGCTTTAGCAAGGTTGGCCTTGGCAGGGCCCTGGACCGCCAGTCCCCTGTCGCTAAACCGACTTCCGTGCACGGGACAATCCCACGACTTCTCGACGCTGTTCCAGCAGACCACGCCTCCCATGTGCGGACATAGCGCGCTCATCTTAGTGACGTTGCCGTTTTCGTCCTTGTACACGGCAATTGGCTTCGATGCCTTGGGGTTCAACACGCCGCCGCAGCCCGGCTTCAGGTCCTCGATATCCTGGATGTCCGATTGTAAGAACCGTTTGTACTGCATGTTGACCTGCAGGTCGTTCTGGATCATCGTCGGCGCCGACTTGACGATGCTCCCGACGCGCTTGGGCGAGTACAGATCGCTCCAGCTATTCGGCTTCCCTTCGATCTCGTCTGCAATGAGCTTTCCTGCTAGTACGCCGTGCGTGAGTCCGTTGCCCGAGTCTCCGGTGACTACGTATATTCGCTGGTTCCCTTGGTTCTTTCCGATGTATGCCATATAGTCGGCAGGTTCGAAAATTTGGCCACTCCATTGGTACGCGACGGACTTGGCTTGTGGGAAGCGTTCACGTGCCCACCGCTCTAGCTCCTCGAAGTGACCCCTTGAGTCTTCCTGCCCGACCTTGTGGTCCTCGCCGCCGATGATCATGTAGTCGTCCTTGACATCGCAGGGCGTGAGACGGATGTATTTGTATGAATCTGCCGTGTCGTAAAGCAAGATATCGTCAACTGAGCCTTTAGGAATACGAAGGGCAATGCAATAAGTCCGGTTCCATTCCATCTGGACGACGACGCTCAGCTTCTGAAGCGGCACATCGGTCGCCTCGACCGCGTGCTCGCAATTTATCGTCTTGCCCGACTCTGTTTCGATCTGGCAGTACTTGTGGCCTAGGCCGAGGAGTTCAATGCCTTTCTCTTTGACGGACATGGCCCTCGTGTAAGTGAAGCACCGGAATCTCGGCTGCTCCTTGAGCCATTTGAGAACCCCATTCAAATATTTCGTGGGATGGAATGCAGCTTGCTTGGCAAATATCGCGCCTCCTCGTTGATCAGGCTTGCCGTCCCAACCCTTGATAGCTAGGTTCTCGTCGAACGTGGCGTCGATTCCCAATTTCTTGGCCAATTCAACGTCTTCCTTGATCACTTCGACGTCCTTCTTCCAGTCCTCGGTGCCGCGCTGATATTGTGAGACGCGGTAGCCGGGTAGATGACGATACTCGCAGTCAATACCCAGCTCTTTGGCGATCTCGCCGACTCGATTCAACGCCCAGGTGTGACTCTCAGCCGCGGCTCTGGCTCCGCCTTCGCCGTGCTTCTTTGCGATCTCCGGGTACATATCGTCCAATGCGTTGGACAGGTGACCGCTCGTCCTGCCAGTCTCGCCGGAAATAACATCCCGCGCTTCTAGGAGAACCACCTCCCTGCCGCGCGTGACGAGCTCGTACGCAATGGAGATACCCGCAATACCAGCACCGATAATGCACACATCCGTCTCGACGTCCTCAGTCAGTGGGTGGAATTGAGGTCTATTAGAGAACGGGTCCTCGTGTACCCAGACCGGATCCTTGACGCCGGACGTGCGGACGAATTGCTCGGAGTCGTTCACCACAGGTCTAGCCATACTGCGTTTCGATGAACTTGAGAACGGGCGTGAAATTTTCAGTGTAGTCACGCAACTCGAACGCTGTGCCGCAAAAGATATCTTCGCGCTTCGAATCCCGCAGTTAATAAGCGTACACGAGCGTGATGAATAGCAGCTGGCGGTACCGCCAAGAAGTCGCCCGCGCCGGGAGAATGCGGTCACCACTTGCTTCATAGACGTCATCATCACGCAGGACGACGCACCAGCATTGGCAAGACGATTCAATGTTGCACGCTCATCCTCGGAGTATTTGGCTCTGCAGCCGCGCTTGTTCTTATCCTTGCTGCGTTCTCGTGTCTTGGGACCCCTTATGTTACGTCACCGTGACGGCTTCACGGTCGACGATGATTCAGCATTATTATCAACACGTTCATTTGACGACAGCACCCAGGCAGTGGTTTCGATCGACAGCCGCTTGAGTTTATTTGATGCTTAATTGGACGCTGACCACTTAGATCCCATGCCTTTAAAACTGCGATTGTTTACGGTTGTTTTGCTATGATTCGTACAATTTATAGACAACTTGTTACTTGGGCTCACATTTCTAAGCTAGGAGTTTCGCTGACATTGAATAGAACAGCATATAGGGCTCACTGCCTCATTGATAATATGCCATAGGTAAACATCTTAAGCCATGACATATTCCAGTCATTTCTGTCGCCCCAAAGAAAGGCACGAGTATACGCTTACTCATTCACATCCACATACCCCATCCAGTCCCGTTCGAATTCGCCCTGCACCTTGGTGAAAGCCTGCAGCTGAACAGCATCAAGCTTGCGTCCCTCAAATGCAGCCAGACTTTCCGCAGCCTTGACGATGTTCTTTATCTGTCTACCGTTTAATTGGTTCTTAGCCAGAGCGTCTAATCCCTTGTCGTCGATGTCTACGCCGCCGGGGACGCGATTACAGAAATTACTCCAGATGGCTCGGCGCGAGGGTTCACTCAGATTGGTGTAGCGAAGAGGCACGTGGATACGGCTGGTAAATGCGTCGTCGAAGGTGGCCACACGGTTAGTTGTGAGGAAAAGGATGCCACGGTAATCTGGATAATCAAATCAACATCTTCCCAATCAACTAGCCCTACTTCTATTGGAGAGGGTGAAACAGGTGTGTTCACTTACACTCGAGGACGCGCAGGAAGACAGTCACCATCGCGTTGCGATGCAAGTCGCGCAAGCTTCGACGCTCAAGGAAAATGTCGGCTTCGTCGATCAACAAGACAGCTCCCCATGTAGTTGTAATATCCATGATGCGTCCCAACGTCGACTCTAAGTAACAGCTGTTGGTTCCCAAGTCGCCTGCAGACACCATGTACAGGGGTCGATGCACCGATTCCGACACGCACTCGGCTGTCAATGTCTTTCCGACTCCAGGCGGGCCGTGGAGCACCATGACAAGGCCCTTACCTTTGCCCTCCACAATGTCGTCGATTCCCGGCCCGTCCTGGCCGCGGCGCGCGTGCGTCGACACCATGGCCTTCACCGTCTTTTTGGTAGTGGGGTCCAGCACCAGCTGGTCGAAGCAGGTCTCGTCCCACGTGATGGGCGAGAGGTTCTCCACGAAGAACTCGAGGAACTTCTTGATCGAGAAGGCGAAGCCGCGAACCATGGCGTTGGTTACGATCAGGTCCTCGCCCAGGAGCTCGTCGAAGATGTCCTCGTCGGAACTGTCGATGCCCTCATTGTACTTGCGCATCGTGCGCTGCCGCTTGGCCGCCTCGGTCCGCGGCAGGTCTTCTAGCTCGATGTCGTCGTCTGGCTCGAACCGCTTGTAGTTCTTGCAGTCGACCACGACGCGCCCTGTTAGGTTGGACCGCTCGTACTTCATCCCGTTCCGCTTGAGCGCTACCCCGCTGTACTGCATGAAGTGCTGGCCGGTAAGCTTCTGGAATTTGCGGCCTCGCTCTAGTAGGCGGGCGCGCAGGTCGGAAGCGGAGGAGTGGAAGTCGAGCGGCATGATGTTGAGGTCCTCGCAGCGCATGACGCCGGAGTATTTGGGGATGCGGAAGAGCTCCTTGCACGTGCCGAACTTCTCGCCGTCGTAGTCGACGTACTGCACCCTGATGGCCAAGCAGGGGTCGTCGTCGTTCTCGTACCAGACTCCCCGGAGCTTGAACGCCCTCGGCTGGCCCTGAATACGGGTGTACAAGAGGCAGCTGGGCTTGAATATGGTCCAAAGGTGCTCGTAGCTGATAGGCCTCTGGTCGCTACTGGAGAACTGGTTAGAGGCTTTGAAGGCCTCCTCGTGCACCTTGTCGATCCAATCAATGAGGAGTTTCAGGTGGCCGAGAGAGACCTCGTCGTCCTTGAATCGCGCCGTCCCTACTTCTTCCAGCTGCTTCCGGTAGAAGAACAGGCAATGGGCGGGGAGGTCGAACTCGACGTCCTGCTGAGCATCGATCGGGTCGTAGGGGAAACCGACGATGACATCTTCGAGCAGGTGCTTCAGAGGCTGCGGGTTCACGTGCAACCGCGTGCATTTGAACACGCCGCTCTCCTTGTAGTGGCGGGTCTCTGTGAGGGCGTACAGCTTCCACCAATCCGCGTTGCCGTCGTCTTCCTTGTTCTTGCGCTTGCTGTATACCTTGTGGCCGTCGTTGTCGTACTTCTTGTCTAGAAGCGCAAGTTCGCATTTCATCTCCTTGGGCTCCTCCTTGGCTTCTTCGGGCTGCTGGGTTGTCCCTTGGGACTCTTGCTTGGAGTCAATCTAGAAGATTGTCAACATTACTATTCATGTAGAGTCACTGTCTTCTGAGGAATGGGCTTGATAGCTGGGATTATATTGTCTAGAATAACTTATAGAGAAGTTCACTCACAGTTTCTGAAGACATGGTGTAAGCTAAATCGCCGTGAGGTTGTTCCTGTCTTGATGATGGGCTTCTATGGTATAAGTAGGTAGGTAGATGGCGTTGAGTATCGTAGCAGACAAGAGCAGGAGCTGCCTATAGCTATATAGCTGTGAAGTCCTAGGTCGCGTAGCCTCCCCATGCTTGAGGATCATGCAACGACACATCAGTGGTCCAAGTGTTAGTAGAATGATTGGTCGGGCCAGGTTCATGATACGAAAAGAAGATAGACTGCCTCACGTCCTACGTATAAGGTGCTCTGCCTATACTCTGATTGGTTATATAATACTAGGCAGCCAAGGTGGATATCCACCTACTCATGCAGGCTGTGCCTCGAGCACCCTGGTGGTTCAGGATTTCAGTCTATCGATTTACACCTTGAGGCCTCAGTTGTCCTTGCTATTGTTTCGAGCAATGCCTGATATAACGGATGTATTCCTGTTGTGGTTATCATGGGGTAGGTAGTTTTAGCTCGTGAGGTTTAAATGCATCTTGTAGGAAACGGAGTAAGGTCAAACTGCCAAACCATAGAGGTGCTCATATTTCCCTATGTCAGTCAGGGTTCTAAAGTCCAACCCTCTTGAATTTGACGCCTGATACTATGGTGCATATAGATTTAAGACGTGGGACGTCGAGGTGCTTCGGATACCTTGACCGACCATTGGGGGCTGAATGGGAATATCCGCTTTCATAGTCGAATCTATACCTCTTAGAGCCGCCATTCTACCCACATGTGTATTAGTGGTTGCCCATGCAGATCCGTGGACGGACTGCTCCACCACGACGCACTATCGTAGCTATCGACAGATGTGAATAACCAGTTGGAATAAGGGCGGTCAACTTTGAGTTTCATACACCAATAAAGAAAACAATATATGTCGGATGAGTTTGTAGTTTTCCGTATCAATATAGTTTAATTCGAGTTTCTACATGTGTGACCAACGATTTTAAACGAATGAAGGATGATTGAAAATGACTGAACGCCGTCTCCCAACTAAAACATATTCTCGCCGTCTCTGATCATGTAGGACTTAATCAAGCCTCCCAAAGAACCGGTTCGCCTCTCTTCTCACCTCCGGCTCCATCAGGGGATCCAGTGCAGTAGTCATCTTTCTTATCGCCGCCAATACAGCCCAGGGAGCACATCTCCTTGAAAGATATATCACCGTGCTCAAGACAACTCCACAGGGACTGTTTAATTGTGTTGTCATCTGTGGGCATATTGTTGGCACGTAGGTTTGTGATGATTTTAGTGATGTAGTCGCCTATGCCACGTTTTATTAGTATTAGACTCTCCTTTCTCGTCTGCGCCAAAGACTTTCGGCGTAGAGCTTGTTGGGGGTGACTTACCTCTCTGGAGAAGATAGGTACCGCAGTAAATGCCTCCGGTTGTGCAGCTCTTCGCAGCGACCATGCCAGACAGAGCTGTCGTGAAGATAATGGCGACCTGAGCGAATTGGACCATTTTGGAAGTGAGGCAGAGAGAGGGTTCTTGAGCAATGGACAGGATTCGTGCTATGGTGGATTTTGAGGATATTGTGGTTAGGAGGTGGTTCTCGTCAGTGTGTGTACAGTGATGGCGATGGGATATATCTAAGAGGGTGAAGCATCTTGATTTATATAATGATGGTTTCGCTCTGTCGATAACTATTCTTTTCCGGCTGTATATTGGTGCTGCTTTGTTACTGACCCAGGATTTGGCCCATCGGAATTCCGAATGGCTGCTATCCTTGACCCCTGCCGCTAGAAGAAACATTATGAATAGCCTCACTCTAGGGTCAGATCCTCCAAGCATTAACTCCTTCTATGCCATATTGACGATTAGCTACGATTTGAAACAAAAATATAATGTTTGCTTATAGCCGCCGTCTTGGGCAATGAGAAGGTGCATGGATATTAATAGAAAGAATCTCTAGCGTGGCTCATATCAGCGCTGATCCATCTCAGCGTCAGCTTTACCTTAATGTTATATAATTATTTTTAGAGTTCGATTTTTATATCGCGAAACGGCATCGATAGTCGTTCGATATTTTATGCGTACGTGTTAAAATGATGCAAATCAGGGCACCTCATGCTAAGAATACTCATATCGAAGATCAAGTACCTGGTAAACAAATGGGCTTCATTTTGACTCCGATCTCACGATACCTAGCATGTGATATATGTACTACACTTTTCGGGAACTAATTTATGTTACGTACCTACCTACCGGTATGCAACGCCATGTTTCATGGGTCAGCCCGTTTCTTCATCGAATAGCAGTCTTAGAATGGACCCTAACCCTACGACATTGACAGGTTCTCTAATGGAATTCTTTCTCTAATCAATGCAGAGGTTACCTAGGTATAATAGCTATTGCTTGCTTGATATAACCTCTAAAAGGAGACTTGAACGAATCTTGCTGTAATGAACACTAAGTTAAGAGGTCTTGACCTCACTTAAATCACTCCCGCCCTTCTTTTCAAGTTCCCTAACGATTTCGAGCGCCGTTCGGCCTTGGGCGTCTCTTTTTCCCAGATCAGTGCCATACTCCAATAAGATCCTCACTACTCCTAGTCGTCCTTTACGCGCTGCAACATGAAGTGCTAACTCAGGTTCCCTATTCTCCACGACGTCTGTGTCCTGCTCTGCCCCATGTTCAAGTAGGTACCGCACCATGACTTCGTTTCCCCTTCCTGCAGCCGCTGCAAGCGCTCCTGTATGTTCCAACCTTGCACCATACTCTAGCAAGAGCGCTGCTGCATTGGTGTCACCGTAGAAAGCTGCGACAGAAGCCAACGGGAATGGTGCAACGTCTGGATCTTGATTTGGATCAGCGCCTTCCTTAAGTAGAAACTCAAGGAAGTTGGCCGGTTGCTGGCTCTGGCACGCTACTGCGAGCGGTGTACCGCGTCTGTCGAATTGACGGTTGATAATTGTAGGATCCTTAGAGATAAGGGTTGCGAAGAGGTCGACAGACCCGGAGTACACAGCTGCGCGGATGGTTTCTTCGTTGAGAGAGATATAAGGATATTCCGAAAGGAGAAAAGAGACAACAGGGACGTGGCAGTTCCATGTTGCTGTGGTAAGGAGACTTTGGATGGTTTCTTCAGCAGGGCATTTTTCAGCTGCAAGTAGTTTTTCAAGCACGTCGAGCCTCCCTGTAGTAGCAGCTTCAAGAAGCGCCGTGGTCTTGTCTCTATCCATGGCGAAGACGATTCCAGTCAATCGGAAGCTCTCAGTAAAATTGCGTGAGTGTGAAATTGAATGAATTCCATTAGAGAACTCGTTTTGGAGGAATATGCTTAAGATGACGCCTAAATTTAGGTAACAGGTAACGACAGGTAACGGCACTAACACCCCCTGAATGGAGCCACTGACGTGAGCTGTTATATTTGGCTGACTGCATGGCCTCCACAGCACACAGTTACCAATGAACCGTAAATGCCAGGTAGATCTCCATCCTTTGGGGCTGAATACTAGCGCATACAATGTGTTTGCTAGGAGGATCTTATATCGCACGATCTCAAACACCCATTGTTAGCCCTTCCCGGGCTATGCTGCTGACGAACAAGAAGACACAATGTGAGGACTTATCAAACGACGTCGTGAAGCGGGTCGAGAAGCGCCATAACAGTTGACCACACAAGCGTCCGAGATATGAGGTTCCCAAAATACCTGTTCAAAACAACAGGATATCCTTGATCATAAAAAAATATTTTTAGGACGATATAATTAACTGGTAAGCAGCAGATCGTAGGATTTGGAGACAGCAGGCATTGACTACACTACAATCCGCCTCTTACATTGGCGATTATTCACGTTTTGGAGTCCATTAAGCCTAAGTTGTAGATCTAGGAGTGAGCATAACCTATAGAATATATCTACTTAGTATATAGGGGCGGAGGTCCTTACACTATTTAGCCATCTCAATAAACTATTAAGCACTTATCACTTTGCAAAATACATACACCTCAAATCACTCATTAGGTCACGCCGATATCAACACAAACAATGAAGTTTTTTGTTGCATTTGCTACTGGGCTCTCGCTCATTGCTCATGCGCAGGCTGCGTGCCCCACGGTCGACGAGATACGCGCCTGGCTTAGAACCAATGTTCAAAACGTCGACAAAACCGTTTTCTACACCAGCCCATCTAGCACTAGTAGAGACGCCCAGTTCTATGCCCAGAAGATTGGAGGAAAGTATTGGGGCAACGTCTATCCCAATGAGCAATACCTTGATTGGCTCGGCGAGTGTGGCGTGGGCTCTGCACAAGACGACCTTGCTCCCCGAATGTCTGAAGCCCTTGCAGCAGAGACTTCAGACTCAGCATACATCATGTTGAAAAAGGGCGTGGCCCCCCAGCCCAACTCAATATTCAGTATTGTTGACAAAAACCCGCACTAGATTAATCCAGAAACTAATTCTCTTGACAGTGAAGTACGAATACCCGAAACTTGCCGGCCGAGTTCCGGTCTATGTGGTCAACCCAGCAGATCTAGACGAGACACAACCGTGGACCCCGGGCACTAATTGGAAGCGAGCGGTTCCTTTTGGGGATTTTCCTATGTGAAAATAACTAGGACAGGACAGAGAGGCACTGGTGGTGCCTCTCCTAGTTAGTAAAGGACTGCGTGAGAAAGTAGCACGGATTTATCGGCTTTCTTTTCCCTTTATATGTTCGTTTATTTCA
This sequence comes from Hypoxylon crocopeplum, assembly GCA_022578875.1. Lineage (NCBI taxonomy): Eukaryota > Fungi > Ascomycota > Sordariomycetes > Xylariales > Hypoxylaceae > Hypoxylon > Hypoxylon crocopeplum. Next base: position 718,545 of record MU399568.1, read on the forward strand.
TTCGTTTGCTTGAATTTACGGCGTAGGATAGCTAAGGTACCTAGACTAGGCGGGTTATAGCTACCTATCAGTGTTCAATTTAAGGAAAGGCGGTACTAAGTTCTACGTGTATTTTGTCACTTAGTCTACAATTAACTACACCACAACTACAGCGTATTGTTCTAGTTTTCAGTCAGGTTTGATTGTGCGAGATGGAGGTGCCTACCTAGGACATGTATGCGGAAAGGGGGCAAAGGCAAGTTAGGCTTCTGATACTGTCTTCTTGCTTAAAATGAACAATAAACGCTACTTTTTCAGGTTGCCATCCAAGCAACTGAATTGAGGGAAGTTGCTACATACCAACACAACGAAAAGGGTATCCCACAACATTATGTGAGCAAACACTAATGACTCATACTGATATATATATATATACATAGGTGTAAGTTCCGAGGTTGATAAAAGGGCTACAAGACCTAGGAGCTAGCTACAATAGTACCCTAGGGTTACTCGGTAGACATAATATCGTACATGTGGTATATGCCTGGAGTTAGAGTTAGGTGCTACTTTACTGATTATAACAGCGTTTACAACGAAAATAGCGAGAAGTTATGACCAACAAACCGGAGTAATAAACTACCTAGGTACGTAGGTAGGTACCTAGCATAATGTTAGTAGCTCGAGATCGATTCTGAAGCTTCCGCCATGCCCCATCAATATCTTTCTTCTATGCTGCCATGAACAAACTATTTTGACCTTACAATATCGTTCCAATCGACTCTGATCAACATGCACTTAGTATTACCACTCTTCCGAATACTAGAATATCTTTTCTCGGTGCCTACATCTGCATCACTACATACCTATATATAAGCATACGCAATCAAATAATACTGGGTTACCCTGTTTTGTTTTATCTTCCTTTCCCCTTACCTTTCAATTAAAGACGCAATAAATGCTTTCAGTTGGTCTGCAATAAACGACCTGGGATTCAAATACTGGGTTCTCCTACTATCCAACCTGCTCTTATCGACCTCTACAGCTTCCAACAACTATATAAAGGTCGCTACAAGATATTTCCAAGGTTAAGATTGGGAATCGAGTACGGCGTATCTCCTACCTAAGACACCCAACATTAAATAAACGCTAAGTCACGGCCCGCTGCCGCTGCCGCTGCTGCTGTCTTCTGAAACCTCCGTGTCCGTATCCCCGGGGTTGGATTCTGCCGAGAGGCGGAGAGGGCTGACCGAGGGGATTCGTTCATTCCGACTAGACACGACGCTTCGCTTTAAAAAGGAGAAGAAGCATGTATTTATGCCCTTCCAGAAGCCTCTGCTTAGGCCGATCAGGGGAATGATGCCAATTTGATCTCGGGTAGCTTGGTCGATAATTTAGGCCTGAAAAGAAAAGAAGACAACTTAAGCACCTGGGAACCACCTGGATTTATCTTTTTCTTGCGGAGGATTATCGGATAGTAGTTCTGGACTTCGCTTTGCGTAATATCGGGGTCTAAGGAATCTGACGATATATTTGGGCCATTGCGCGGCCAGAAGGATATAATCACGATTATCTTCTGCTCTTAGGGATCCTCCGGCTGTGTAACGTCTTGGTAAAACTCGACATTCGAGGAAGTACGCTTACTCTAAGCGATTTGGAGGAGGGGGATAGCGAAGAATTTGTCGTAAAGGCCCCAACGTACAAGACTATCTAGGTACCCTAGATAAGCAATCATTGACGAGACAATACCGTAGCAACGGCATTGGACCGTGCATCGCAATGGGTGGGGACCCGTAATCATTGTATCTACTTACACTCTTAGAGATTCCTAATAATAACCAATTCCACTATCCGAATCGTATTACGTAATACATCTCTATCTCACGCAACGTGATAGACCTTGTCTATCCAACAAAATAGAGAAGCTGGAAATATGAGATCGTGATATGAGGTTCATTTCGGTGCTTTGGTACAAAACCGGTAATGTCGACAAGTTATCACCCCTAAAATCATAGCGAGAGAGAGAGAGAATCAAGATGTTCAAATAGCAACCAGTTATCATTATACATACTTCATCGGGTCAACAAAAGGCAAAAATAATCCTATACCTACCTTCCCAGGAGCCAACATCGTCACGTGGACTGGCCGATCTTGTCAAAATGTATTACAACAACCAGCACAAGTTTGGTGGCGAAAAGTACGACATCCGATTCCTAGACGAGAAGATAAAGGTCTTCAAGGATCTTTGCCGCAAAGCGGATCCCACCAGTACCATGAAGCGTACCTAGGTACTCAACGATGCTGAAGGACAGAGCCCAACAGTACTACTACGACCACCTTGCCGAGAAAGGGTTCAGCTTTGAGGAAATGGTCATCCGACATTGATCAATATCGGATGACAAGGTCTAGTATGAAATACTAGGGTGGTAGCTCTATACAGCGATCGCGATTGTGATGTTGGTGTTCTTGCTTTTGATTGATTAATTGATGTTATTGTTAGATTACATCTCGACAGCGGAGCTTGCTAAATCCTAAATATTTATTTCACATTGTGTCAGACCTCCTTTTCCAGTTGGCTAGTAACTATGAACATGCAGGTAAATATCGACCGGGGTATGTATGAAACACGGGTTACAATGTGAGTCCCTTCTCGCAATCGTACACGGGATCGTGGTTTTCTTCTAGTGCATTCACGATTAATCGCCAGACACTTTTGTCCCACATAAGACCCGCGTGCCCAACATGATCATCCGGACAGGTATCTTGAATGACGACGTTGGTCGCCCCCTGCTCATCGATCCTACTAACATCCGGTGACACTAGTATATCCGACGTGGACATGATGACTGTTACTTTGTTCCCAGGTTGGACGATTTTGTCGGCGTTCTTGAAGTCGTTGTATACCGCGCCACCCGTCATCATGTCGTCGCAGGCAGGGCACCCGAGCAGGTTCTGCACCACTGTGGCGAGGTTCCTGGTGACGTCTCCGCCGATATACCACAAGTCCGTAAAGCCGAGATACTTCGCGCCATGGATAGCCGGCCCCAGCGCGACTACGTGCTCCACGATGTCCGATATCCCAGCCCGCGTCATGGGCACGTAGACAGCCTGAACACCGCCCTCGGAATGGCCGACAATGTCCACCTTCTCCGCGCCAGTTGAGTCCTTCACCTTGCGGATGAAGGCGGCGATGTCCTTTGCTGAATCAGCCATTGGCCTTAGACCACCGATCCAAGGAACCAAATCCCAGGCTCCGTATGTCTGCGAAAACGTGCAGTAGCCGCGCCTGTTAAGCTCCCATTGGAGCATGTTGAGGTCGACCTCTCGGTCCGCGGAGAGCCCGTGGAGCATGACGACGGGATTCCGCTTGCTCTCACAGCCGAAATTGTTCTCAGGGGCACCGTATAACTCGCTGAGCCTTAATACATCTGGAATGCTCGTGGGCGTTGATAGGCCGCGTGGGTCTATACCCTGAGCATCTCCCTGAATGGGGGTCGGGTTCGGAAGGGCGTTCGCGCTTAGAGACCAGAAGGTCTGCGCCAGTAAGAAATTATCCGGCCTCATGGCGAGCACGGTAAAGTTGTGATGGTTAATTTATATACTGGGCAAGCTCGTTTTAGCTTCGAGCAGCGATATTGTCGCAGGATATATACCACTATTAAGCTTATGCCGGCGCAAACGCCTACACTTTTGCGATTCATGGTCTCTTATATTCACTATCAGTGTCCATTATACGTACCTAACTATCTTCCATGCTCCTTTCCTTCTCATCAATGAGAAAATGAGTGTGCAATCCCGGCAATACCGTGTTCTCTTACTCTACCGAATAGGGATGGTCAAATATCATCCCTTGCTTTCGCCGCCATGCCGCAATCCTTTTGTGGAGTTATGGCGCGACCCTATCAATTAAACGGTTTGGCTTAAGTTGAGGTCTGTATATCCCGCCCATCACCGCGTTAAATGACCAATTGACGCCAGAGTTCGTCTGCCAATTTTGATGGGCGCTGTGAGCGATCGGCCATGTTCCTCGATTCCCCCTATTCCGTATGGCGACTCAGCCGCAGCGGCCCCTTACGTCCGGTCTCTCCCTTCCATTTAAGACCTCTATTTCATCATGCCATCTGCGTCATCTCATTACATACTTTCAGAATTCACCAACCGGTCCCGATCGAACCATGTTCCCAGTCAACTGAACACAGTGGTATGTTATGCATTCCTATTGTTTCCATGTCAATATTTTAACAGCAATTAGAGTCAGAACCCCTGGACCTGGTTTGTTCTATTTCCCTAGGGGTACTTAGAACAGAACGGATATTTGCTTCAATCAAGGGGCTTTGAGTTCTCCATGATTATGTTTCAATATGGAAGATGAAGCCGTGTATGCCGACTGGTTCATAAACGCGCGAGTTATAGGATTCAAAGCGCCCCACGGATCTTCCTAAACGAAGCCAAGTCTACCTATACAACTGCGCCGCAATCAATCTCGCAACGCATGGAATACTGCCCTGAACAATTTCCATCGTCGACAACAGAGTAAAACTACTCCCATATCTCTTTAGTGAGGCTATACATGAAATAACGGTCATACAGAGACCCGAGGCATAAGGTATGATCTTCCTTTGCTACTCGCCTCATTTTCGGTGCCCAATCCAGATGATATTGAATGGCCCTGAAATGGCCCCATTCTCATCTTACCATGCTACGATTTCCTAAAGTTCCTCTGGCATTCTCTATACACCTTGGCTCGCTTTAGCTACCTAGGTAAGAAACATTATATTGCTACTGGCCGCGCCCTAAGCCATCGAAGCCCTAAAGCAGGCCTTTTGGCAACCGCGTACTGAAGAATATGATAAGTTTAGTTCTTCATACCTGTCTGGATTAGAGAGCGACCTCGAACCTGTGTTTATCTTTCAACCTTAGAGCAAAGAAGCTGCCACCTCCTTGCAGACTATCAAGCCATTTGGCGTCAAGTTCTATGTTTGTAGTGCTTGAATGAAGCCGCTTCCTGGAAGCGTGAACATTAAGGGAGACACTGCCTTAAGCCTTAGTCTCATCATCGGTACTGAGATCAAGGATGACGCTGTTCTGATCGGGGCACAGGCTACGAGAAGCTGGATACTGACGGACTGGGGATGGTCAGCAATACGAGGCATGGCTTGGTTCCGCGTCGACTTTGTAAAGGGTATCAAAGGTGCGACGCTTTATTTCGTCTTATAGCTTTGCCGAGTCTCGTCTATTGAGGAGCCTGCGGCCTGCGGCGGTCATCTCTTGAGCATGAATCCAGTTGATGGCCCTCTCGCCTCTCTGCTGCTTCTTTCGTATTAGAAATGTAAAAGTGATGACGAGGTCATCCTACGAGCCCTAGCCCTAACCCTAACCCTTAGCCAAGCCGTCTCTCTTTCAGTCGTTCCTACCTGCGACTGTTCCAGGAACCCGTATGCTGTAACCCGTATACTGAAGCGGCTCATCAATTCTTACCAAAGATGTTTCAGCAAGGACCTTCTTTCCATCGATTCCCGCGGCTCCCGAGCCACTTGTTGTGATGTCAGCTGACCGATGTTAACCAAAAGATTGAAAACGACTAAGTTTCCGATGAACGAACTCGTACTCTACATATTCGTAGACAACACATTCTCTAGCGTTCGTAAGTGAGCGGTCCACTACCCGTGACGGTGCATACGCAGCTTCTAGCGAGGTTATTCCCTCGCAGTCTCATGTCGGCGCTTATACTTCAAGGTACCTACACTTCGTTACGTAGGTAGTTTTCGGCCTAGTCGGTGGGTTGATGAGCTTACCTGTTCCTGTATCTTATTCATCCACTTTTCCTTCGTTGTGCCCCTGACTACCTAGGTAATCACATTGGTTCCGAGAGCACTATAGCTGAGAAGTTTGTAGCTACTTGTATAATGATAATAAAAAGGAGAAGAGATTCAAATAGTATAAATGCCAATTATTTGCGGGCTCTCACTAGTACGCACAGTATTGAGAAGATTCACTACCTGCCTATATAGGATTTTGATTGGATTCGTTTGCCTGTATTATCCCCGGAATCAAGCTTATAGCTGTGTCTTGGCATACAAGATGGGCCGCATCCTGGAGCACTTATTAGGGATGGTCCGGATCAGACGAAATATGTTGGGCTTTTAGCCTCTTGAAAATGTCAAGCGTTTAAAACGATTCTTCTCACGCCGCACAGGGCTTCTTCCGAGACAAGGGCTTAATTGCTGATACATAACGAGAATCCTTCGGTGTAGAACTTCGCCGCAAATATAAAACGATGTTAAAATAGTGTTAATCTCGTAAATGCATACCTGTTTAACCCGTACCCGTACCCAGCTCCTCTGGGGAATCCCGGCAAACCCCTTGTATACCGGTAGGTATGGTTGCAAAGGAACCCTACATAGGCGGCATAGGACAGCCCTATCCCCGGCAACGTCAGCTTACCTGTCTATACCTGTCTAGGGACCTGTCATTTCGCTCCGGCTTTACTTTGGTGCGCCTCGCCGTAATTCGCCTGCCGCTGCATCCTCTCCTGCCTTTTTCTCATGTTCTAACCAAGATTTGCTAATATCCAAGTTCGGTACGGACATGTAAGCCGGTGTAGATATTCAAGCTTCTGCAGAGTAACCCTGTTCTAGACCTGTCCATTTCCCTAAAATAGCAAGTTCCTTCCTCATTACCTGGGATTACAAAGCTCGGTCAAGCGTATTATTCATTGCTATGGTTGCTGACTGAGTGATTACCTCCCCCAGACTAACTGTTAACGTCGCTTGGTCGGGACGAGAGTAAATGTGTGGCGCAGTCATCCTCCGCTTGCATTATTGCCGTTCGATCGAGAAGGTCAAATCAGATCATGGTCAGGTTAAGAAGCGGGACAGCGGTGGGCTTTATAAATACGGCTCCAGTACCCATCTGTCCCCTCACATGACGTGATTAGGTGTCGTCGTTGGCCTATCAATAATAGCTTCGCCATAGTGTAGCTCCCACGTCTCAGCATGTTGCGTCAACTTCTTGCTAGTATCGCCGTCTACGGCGCGGTGGCTCGAGCTTCAACGGGGACAAGCTACTCCTTCAACACCGTGAGTGGGTGCTCAACAGCATATGGGACCGGTGGCACGGTGCCCATGTCTCTTCCCACCGACTCAACTAGCAGCACCATCTCAACAATCCTAACGGCTGCAGAGGTGACAGTCCCGTCAACGACTAGTGTCACAGCCCCTACTGTTACGACGACGCAACTTACACAAAGCGCTTACACCTTCGCTGTAACGACGACAACTATCCCTACCTTCACCACATGGCGAGGGGCTGAGTCGATCGTCGCCACGGCGACATGGCCCACTACTGTATGTACCAACGGCGTGTCTCCAGCGTCTACCGTGACGGAGTACAGCGGCACGTACACTCCCATCTCGGGCCAAATCACAACCATCCCGGCCACCTATCCTTCGCATGTCTTGTGCACGACTGCGATCACGTGGCTCACTATTCTGCACCCGACGGCGACGTCCGGCTCAACCACCGTCACAGTAACGCCAACAAGCACGGTAAATGCTCCGACCACGACTGTCACAAGCACCTACTTCTACAGCTCTACGTCATACGCGACGACGGTCACGAGCGTCACCACCAGCTACCGGCTCGGCACCAGCGTCGCGACCGTCAGCACGGCGTGCGAGGCCACCCCCACGACGACCTACGCCGCCAAGTGCGCGCCGACCAACGTAATCTCGGGCGTCGGCGACCGGGGTCTCGTGTCCGGTAACTACGCCAACAACATCACGGTGATCTACGTGCCGGACGAGTCGTACGACGACCCCAGCGCCTGCTGCCAGCTGTGCGTGGACAACGAGGGGTGCGGCGGCAGCATGGCGGGCATCTCGGGCTTCTGCGGGCTGCTGTACGTCGGTGCCCCGAACGGCGGCGCGGCGTGTGATTTCGTCTTCACGTACCAGACCCAGTCCGACGTCTTCCCTGGTCAGGGCCTGTGGGTTCAGTCGGGATGTGGAGAGATCGACTACACGGGGCCGGATGGGGTTTGAGGCTTGACTTCGTGATCCTACTCGGATATTAGGTAGTCCGCCTACCTACCTGGTAAATAGCTTTAACCCACCAAATATCCTCGACGTAGGATACCTTCATTTAATGAATAATATGACCAAGAATTTATCTTGCATAATGACGCGGGCCTACGCTAATACGAGAAGTTATCAATAAAAGTGTGCTCTTGTTGAATCTCATGTCACATCCCGTTGCTGCAGGATATGACTACAAAACAATATCCGCTGTGAAGTCCAACGTAGAACTAGCTTGGAGAGTATGACATCCTCCCCTATTTTACAGCTCGATGGACTATTGCAGCAATTTATACTCCTCCTAAGCTCCGCCTGTTATAACTCTCTAACTCATAGTCCAGTAGACGACGAGGTTCTTTGGTGTTAGCCCATCGCTATCCGATTAGTCCTAGGGGACCCATCTAGGTCTGGGCTCCATGGCCGAAAATCAATAATTCAAGTTTAGCAAGCTTTACGTGCCGATCGACTACCAGGGAACCGTTGATCAAATCGTCCAAGATATAATTATTTTAGACGCCTGAACGTCAGCCAAGTGATGAAAACACTTACTCCCACGAAGCTCTTCTAATATGTATAGTAGCCGGTCATAGTTAAACAGCTTAAAGAATTCAGATGTAAACTGCAAAACTTATGAATGACGCCTCATAGATGATAGAGCTATATGAAACTAAGTTCTCAGCATTTCTAGATTGAGAGTACCTCCTTTAGCATAGTTCCCAATTAGCCATTGAGAAATCATTTCGCAAAGTTGCTCTCATCATGATTATAAGTCCTATAGATATTTCTCGGCCTATGCTACAAGCGGAGGATGCTTCTCGGGCCATCCGAACACCAGGAATATAGTCTAACTTCAGCGAGCGTCAGTAAAATATCACCTAACATTCTCTGACATCACAAAAAGGGGCAACTTGATAATTTGAAGAAATAGAAGTCACCTTAGTTCATACAATATGAAAATGAAAGATCATCGTATTCTAGATTCTAGACTATAAGTATTTGACGTTGTTCGGCTGATTCTCCGACCATCCGATCCGATGCTCCGACCCCTATAGAAACTTCCCCCATACAAAATAGCACGGAGGGTCGGGTGCTCGTGATGATGGCATTAACATCATTCGGACTATTGGTATTCGATTCATTTCCTTGTTCCTTTAGTTTTTAAGAGCTTATTCTATATAATAATATCTAGGTAGTGCCAGGACATCGTCTGCTAACTTAGCAAGAACATTTGCTTTCTTTAACATGTGCATCTTTTGAACATCTTGTTAATCCCTTCAAATAAGTTCTTACGCCCCTTAATATATACCTAATATATCAGCCTCAAGCAGTAAAGCTATTCCTTTATTCATTTTCATATAATTTCCTTCCTCGTCCAACGTGTTCGACAGTAGTCTATCATGTCGACCGAAGGCACGCTACACTCCGAGCTCGAAACGGCCACGCCTAATCAACCAGGAGACAACAAGGAACATGACCTCGAGGAAGGGGGACCAATGCCGGAACAGAAAACTCGAGATCCCGACATCGTCGACTGGGACGGCCCCAATGATCCAGCAAACCCGCTTAACTGGTCAACCCTCAAGAAGACACTCCACGTGTTATACGTCAGCCTCTTCGTTCTATACGCGTAAGTCACTCTCTCCCTCGGGACACGTTCCGCCCTGAGATACTCCATAGACCAAGCAATGCGATAATACCTCGCAAAGACTAACTTCCCAACTCTCAGAAACCTAGCCTCGACTATGTTCGCCCCGGGCGCCGCAGACCTAGCGCGCGAGTTCAACGTCACCAGCTCTATCGTAGCCACCTTCACGGTAAGCATCTACGTCTTGGGATTCATGGTAGGCCCGCTGTTCTTCGCGCCGCTGTCCGAGCTCTACGGCCGCCTGGTTATCTATCACGTTTGCAACGTCATATACCTAGCCTTCACGCTGGGCTGCGCTCTCAGTAGGAACACGGCCATGTTTCTCGTGTTTCGCTTCATCGCCGGGTGTGCGGCCGCGGGCCCCATGACCATTGGGGGTGGTACGATAGCCGATATAACCCTGGTAGAGAAGCGAGGGAAGGTCATGGCTATGTTTATCGTTGGGCCGATACTCGGACCCGTATGTATATGCTTCTACCACTGAGCCCTGGGAGATACCTGTGGCTAACTAAATCGCTGTAGACGGTTGGACCCATCATCGGCGGCTTTGTGTCCCAGGATATCGGTTGGCGATGGACGTTTTGGATTATCCTCATTCTAGTAAGCCTTATACCTACAAGCCAACGATGTGCGCGCTATATTCTAACCAACCGACTGCGTCTAGTCCGGTAGCCTCTGCCTCGCTTCAATCCCCTTCCTTCGAGAAACCAACGCCACGGTCTTGCTGCAGCGGAAAACGGATCGTCTCCGTAGGGAGACGGGTAATACCAAGTTAGTCTCTAGGCTGGACTTGAAGATGACCCCACGCGAGCTGCTCATCCGCTCGATCGTACGTCCAGTAAAGATGGCCATCTTCTCGCCCATTACCTTGCTCCTATCTCTTTACGGAGGCGTGCTCTTCGGATTGATCTTCCTTCTCTTCACCACATTCCCGAGCATCTTCGAGGGACAATACGGGTTCAACCCCGGGACCGCCGGCCTCGCGTATCTCGGGCTTGGTATTGGGATGATCTGTGGCCTTGTAGGCTTCAGCATTCTAAGCGACAAATTACTCGGCCAAGGAGGTGGCAGCACAGTTGCCAAGCCTGAGGACCGGCTCATCCTGATGAAGTGGATTGCTCCCATCACTCCCCTGGGCTGTTTCCTGTACGGTTGGAGCGCGTACTACAAGACCCATTGGATTGTTCCCGAGATCGGAACATTCATCATCGGGCTCGGCGTGCTCTTCGTCTTGCTACCGTCGCAGACGTATCTAGTAGATGCCTTCGGATCGCAGGGTGCGGCGTCGGCAATGGCGGCGAACGTCGTCATTAGGAGTCCCTTCGGAACATTCTTAACCTTTGCTGCCCCGCCATTGTACGCACAGTTAGGGCTCGGTTGGGGAAACAGCGTGCTGGGGTTTATCTGCCTTGCCTTCACTCCGATGCCGTGGCTGTTCTACCGCTACGGAGAGTACCTCAGGACTCACTTTACCGTCAAACTATAACATCTTCGTTCGGGTTTAGATAAATGGATACACAAGAGGGTTTTACTATACATCCAAGTCAATAATTAATCGACATCAAGGGGGATGAAGGACGAAGGAGGTGCTGAAGGATTCAACCCTTCGGCTGAGGTAGGGTCTGGAATAATCTGTTCCACAATCTCATATGTAAGGCTTGTGAGTGCGTTCGGGTCTGATAATCCGACTCGTTTAGAGCTAGAATTAGAATCTAAAATTCCCATCTCGACCAATAGCTTCTTGTTCTTAATTTCAAGAGAATTGACGTGTCCTCCAAAACGTCTTATTCCAGGAGGCGGTCTCATTGCTTCTCCTCCTGAGAAAGGCGGTCTCTTCTCTTCTTTTAGAGGCGATGGTCTAATCGCAGCTGCGGAGAGACGCTTGGCAGCCGCCATACCCTCTCTTATGTCCCTCGCTGAGACACGACGGGGGATTGTCTGCTTCTGGTGTCGGTCTTCTCGAATAATTCGTGAGGCAGGTGGGTCTGAGTCGTGTTCATCGTCTGAATCAAGCAAGCTTATCACGTGCGGTTGATTATAGTGCTCTGCTCTCTGTCGTTTCCGTGGCGGTGGCCTTCCCAGATTTCCATTTGTGGCCCCTGAAGGGTCTTCATTCCGTGGGGACGGGTTGGAATTCCTTCTAGGCGGAAGTCTTGATAGTGTTGGTTTACCGGAAGAGAAGGTCAACCACGGGGCCTTGAAATTGAGAGGGCCTACAACAGGCAGCGCGTTAGAAAGGGTTTCTGATTGAGTATTGTCGTCTTACCAGGAGCATCGAGAAAGAATCCACAGTTTGCCATATTAGGAAGTCAGAATGGTTAAATTCACGACATGATGTCACTTGCCTCAATAGGTGAAGATGAAATCGGTCCGGAGATAGACAGACCAGACGCGCCCACCGTTTGGTTCAACGCGTTGCGCCCGATCCAGCGTCTAGTTGAATACCTAGGTAGATATTCTATGCAATCAAGAGAATATGTACTAAGAAGAATGTCTCGGAGAAATAAGGGTGCCCTGTGCTTCTTTGACGACTAGAAAACATCCAACTGATTGCTACCTGCTTCTTAATGAAAAGACTCATATTCCTGATACTCCATTCAGCTTGAATTGGCTAATATTATGGCGCCGTTTAACGAACTAAGGCGAAACCCGCGATGATATGAGTCGCTATGTGGTATGCATGCGCTCTAATACATACACTACTAAAGAATGCGAACTACCTAGACTTGGATAGTCAAATACTGTTGAGAAATAGGACAAAATATGCGAGGGGATGGTCAGGATGGAATAAAATGGATATACTTATAAGTCCCGGAATTAGTCAAGAAGTGTATTCTATAGGTCAGAATCATGCGATTCCCCTCATTCCTCAATGATTCTCTAAAGTTTCATTGATAACCAAATCCCGGATGCCGAAGTCAGAGCCCGACGCTGTCGATTATCACTGGGAGTTCCCGTGTTCCATGTCAAGGATTGAGTATCACATTTGAAGAATTAAGGTCGAGAAAACGGGAATCGAATTTCTATCTATAACGATGGCCAAACTAACACGGATAGCCGCTTGCCATGCCTCGCCCATCTTCCTATCCGCGAAGGGGACCACGGCGAAGGCGATATCGCTGATTCAAGAAGCAGCGAGGAACAAAGCGAACCTCGTAGTCTTCCCCGAGTCCTATATTCCCGCGTTCCCTATCTGGAGCGCGCTGCGAGCCCCAACCGAAAACCATGACCTATTCAAACGGATGGCGAAGGAGTCTATTTACGTCGACGGCGACGAGATCAACGCTATTCGCGCGACGGCAAAGCAGTTCAACGTGCTCGTGAGCATGGGGTTCTCTGAGAAGGTGCGCTATAGCAGTGCCACGCTATTCAACTCGAATCTTCTCATCGGGACAGACGGCGAGATCCTAGTCCACCACCGGAAGCTCATGCCTACGTTCTACGAGAAGCTCACCTGGGCTCCAGGCGATGGGCATGGCTTGCAAGTCGCCGACACCCAATTTGGCAAGATTGGAATCCTCATCTGCGGGGAGAACACCAACCCCCTGGCTCGCTATGCCCTCACAGCTCAAGGAGAACAGATCCACATCTCGTCGTGGCCGGCAATCTGGCCGACACGAGTACCGCAAGGCGTCGTGTCAACGCCAAGTAATGGGGTCGCCGAGAGTAATGGGACAGACGGAAAAGCGGCGCAGTCGAGCGTGGCCCGTGGAGTAAACTACGACAACGTCGCTGCGAACAGGACTCGCGCCGCGGCCCACTGCTTCGAAGCCAAGTGTTTCGGCGTGCTCTGTGCAGGCTACCTCGGCGCCGACGCTATAGAGACGACGTCTTCGGGCTCCAGCGCGCCCGAATTCGTGTCGCAGGCACTACAGCTTTCGTCGAGGGGTGCAACCATGTTTCTAGATACGACGGGGACACTGCTTCCGGGCTTCACGATCGACGCCGAGACCTCGATTCGGGAGCAGAAGGATTTACTTCAGGAGAAGGAGGGCATCTTGTATGTGGACGTCAACTTGGAAGATTGTATAGAGGGGAAGCAGTATCACGATATTGCCGGCGGGTATCAGAGATTCGATGTATTTGAGCTAAAAGTCGATCGCAGGCGAAGACAGCCAGTTACATTTGAATCTTGAATAGACTACGATCCTAGGTTAGTCGCGGCGGTTATGGCTACTAATCACATCAGACACCGAAGATGGTTATGCGCGAGTGATTTATTGATGAGCCTTGTTGCAAGCGTGACGGCAAGTAACTAGCCAGGCAGAAACTAAACTAGCAATATGATGAACGATTTCGTGCCCCACCAGTAAGGTAGGTATCCTCGAAGTCGCCACGCACAGAGTGTGCCAATACCCCATTCTCAGTTCTCAGAAGGGTCCTTGAGTCCCGTCAGGAGATCCTTCTTCTTCACATTCCTGCTCAAAACTCCCATGATGCACTCATCAACTAACATAACGAGCGGGTCCATCCTCGCAAGACTCTCTTCTTTGATCCATTCCGCGAGCACCGAACCAGATGGGTCAGGCTGCATATCCTTCATCAAATGGTCCATTCTGGCCGCCACGTGAAGGTCGACGAGCACCAAGATCGACTCGCGCGTGAGCGTGTCAACTGTGAGGAAGAGAGTTAGTATGTGTATCAAATAGGAAATAGTAGCACTAGGCGAGCTTAGTTAGCTGAAGGGGTTACTTACGGTGGCCGGGATTGTTGCGTAGGATTTCGCGGTCGGAGTCGTCCTCTCGGATCATGTTGAACTGGCCGCCTTGGATTTCCCAGTACTTGACACTCTTGAGGGCCGGCTCGATGATAAATTCCTTCGCTTCGGGGTACACGCAGGCTAGGGCGAAACCACTGGGATCTTCTGCCAGGACCGTAAAGATTCGGCTAAGCAGAGCACTCATTCGCAAGGGGACCGTAATGTCGGGTTCCTGGTTCGAGTCCAAACCCAGAGCATAGGCAATGTTGACGAAGTGTCCGCCATTAAAGCGTGTCTGACAGTAGCTGTAGTCGAACATGAAACCATGTCGTCGGAGGAGTGATTCTACAGCCTTCATGCGGTCGCCGAAGATCATCTCCTCGAAGAGGTTGGCTCCACCACGTTGAGGGGTTCTGGTAGCCTCAGGTAGGGATGACTGCTGTGCCTGGTTCTCTTCGGCCATGTTGACTGATTTCAGTGGACAAGAGTAGAGAACTAACGTGGCACTAGAGATTGGACAATCCTTACTTTGGTGCACCTCGGGTGAGGGTCTGCTTGTTGGTTGGGTGGATGTGAAAGTAGAAAGAAAAGTAGATGAAAAGTAGAAAAGAAAGAGGAAGGGTTGGGCTAGGTCTCCGGGGGAGATTTAGAACAGTGGGTTATACCAGTACTTAAGCGGGATAAACGTCCTATTATTCAACAGCCTTGTCGAACTCTGACAGGCGTGCTCCTTCCAAGTCCTCCTCGTCGCCCTCAAGCTCCATGCCGGCTATAGATCCCTCCTCCGTCGATGAAGAGACATCGTCGAGCGATCTGGGCGGGCGACGTTGTGTGAAAGGAAAGGAATCGTTCCGTCATCTCTCGTGATCGCGTGACTGTAACAGTACACCTGACGAGGGATTTGGCAAGAGGCCTTGTCAAGTGATCTTGCTAAAGGGTAAGAGGCTTGATAGTGTGATATAGTAAAGGCTTCATCATATAGCACAACCCTAGCTTTGATGAGCGTGATACATACCTAGGTATTTAGGTATGTAATACTAGGCGTGTCCAGCTCCTCCTAATAAGGAAGTATGACTATCCCTTAGTTTCAGTGTCTTCTGTGGGTTATATTCCTTCAACAAAGACTTAAGAAGCCTATAGACATAGTACACTACTCTAGGGCCTGATCAATGCTCTTTGATATTCTGGCGGAGTGTCCGTAACAACTCTAAACGCTTGGCGTGATACCAAGAACAAGTAATACCCCAGATCAAACTAATATCTTAATCAACAGAGCTCTACTAAGGAGATGTTTATACATTCTACCATTTACCGAGGTAGTCAGGAGATACAGTTCTACACTTTGAGAAGAATATGACATAGCTAGGTACACATCATACCATAATATATTAACCATAACTCTACGATATCAAGTTTGTCATCACTAGGGTACAGCTAGGGAATTTAGGTAATGAGATACTCTTAAACGCACCTGGGTAACTTTAAGTGAGAATAGCTTAAAGATGTTATACGGAAAAGTAGAGTGGAAGGGATTATCTAACCACAATTCACTATCTTTCAGGAAGAAGCAAAAACAAAACTGGCAACAACTCAGGGGCTATTTGATTTGACTATATTGGTTATAGGCCTATGAGCCCCCCAAGTAATATAAGCTTATCCCAGAACCGATTTATAGAGGGTCTATGCAGGAATTATATCTTACTACATACCCATCTCCTACTCGTGTACTACTGCATATATGCCTGTATTATCCATCTTAACCTTCTAAGAAATGCACTACCAAACAATAAGATTATCATTCTCAGCATTAGATCGATACTTTCATCTTGTCAAGTCAAAGGGTTAGTGAGGTCGGGAGGTAGTAGTATAAGGAATAGTTCGGAGACCTTCCCAAAGAGCAAGTATTATGAGGGAGACTTGTAGGGAACGATTATCTAGTACCTAGGTAGATAGCTAGTGTGAAGGCCTATTCGCCTGACCCGTATTAAATCTTCGGGTTCCTTCGGATCCATATATACCTACACATTCCAAGCCTACCAAGTGAGTCACGATCTGATCTATAGCCCCCTGACCTTTTACCCCTGACAGCAACACCTACATTGGAGGTCAGGAAAACAAAACACCAAACATCCACTCAAGCAGTTCCTACGGGGCTTGCGGAAACGGTAAGCTCGCCATTCTTAAGAATATCTAATGTTATAAGGAATATATACTACAAATATCGCCTACGCAAGTGTATGCGTTTAACCCTTTTACGACATTCAAGACTTACATAATATGGACCAAAAGTCTTCTAAGCTATCAAGTCGAAAGGGTCTAGTCAGGTAATCAGGAGGTTGTCCACATGACAGTTGCGACCTGGCGCCTAAATGTAAGTTAATAATTTGAATAATAAAGTTACCGAGTCCTAGATAGCAAGTTCATTTCTTTCGCCTAGACTGGGTGGTTGAAGATGTCAGCCCAGCAAAAGCGTCTCATCTGGCTCATAGCAAAAAGGGAGACGAGTGGAGACAACTTGCCCCATAAATCACGAAGGGAAGATTGAGATGACCTAATTAGAATCTCATAATCAGGACTACGTGGGATCACATTCTAGGGAATCACAACAGAATAGGGCGTGTTAAACATAATTCTCTGGAATATCTCTGTGAACCGAGTCACGAGGTAGCCTTAGCGGCCTCCTTCTCTGCAGCTTTCGCGGCCTTCTTCGCAGCTATCTGCTTCTCCTTTTCTAGCTTCTTTAGCTGGTTCTTCGTCAGCTTAGTCTCGCCGCCTTCGCCCTCAGGCTTGGCTGACGCATCCTCTACGACGGGTACGGTTCTCTGCACTTTGGGGTTTCCTCCCCACTTCAGCGGCCGGACTGACATGAACAGCTTGACCATGTCCTCCGTTGCCTTTGTTCTTCGTTCCTGGAAAGAGGCAACGTATTCCTGAAGATACTTGATGCATATTGCTTTAAGCTAGAATTGACGTCAGTGATGTAGATTATACATAGAGGGGCATATACATACTTCTCCAGTCAGCAGCTTGCCGTCTCTGTAATCCTGTCCAATTTTGGCTAGTTCCTATTCAATTATTAGCATTGAGAGCAACTAGGAGCCACATAGTGATATACCTCATCATTTTCCATGAAGAACTGCAAATACTGGTACGAGACATCGATATCAGGGTTACCACCCTTCTCTCTTTGCTCTTCCGCGCTCACTTGGCCACCAGAGAAGGCATATTTATTGATCTTGTCCTTGATTTGCTTGGGGCTGTCTTTCATAAAGATGGCCGAAGAATCAATGCTGGCGGACATCTTCGAGCCAGGGCCCTGCAGTGCGTCCAGGAAGCGGGAATGGATCAAGGACGGTTTGGCATACCGCAGCCTAGCGGCACAATCTCTGGTCAAACGGAAATAGGGATCTTGGTCGATAGCACAGGGGATCAGACATGGGATGCTGGCTGTCCGCTTCTCATCCTCGCCGAAGATGTGCGGGAAAGTAGTTGCGAATGCGGTAGCACCTTGTATGCTGGTGAAGTGAATCTTGCCGATATTTGAGCTGTATTCGTATTAGTTGATGGCCGTCACGTGCTATCAAATAGCTATAGGTACGAATAGATATGGGATCAATTCACCTTTCATCAAAACCAAAGGTGGCCTTTGCCGTGTTGTAAGTGACAAGTTTTGCGAATCGTGTAACGTTTCTGTAGAAAGCACCACCCATAAACTCGTAGTCGGAGAAGATGAATGTCTTTGCAGGGTCAAATCCAATGGCAATGATATCCTGACAATTCGTTCGCGAATAACCTATGACTTCCTCAACAGTTCTTTTCTCCGAGAAGAGGAACTTCTCGTCTAGTTGAGCATCACCGTTAGCTAGTTTCCCCTAATTAGGGAGTTGTTGAAACCACAAACCATCCGTAAGCATAATGACTAGAGGCACATCGAAAACGTCCTGTAACCACCTATAATAGTCGTCTTAGTCTCTTGTTGGTATAATATGTATACAACATACGTTAGGGACATATACTGACTTGCAGAAGTCGAAGATCTGGGTATGTCCGATGTGCATACTGTCGCTACTGGGACCACGGCCGGTGTAGAGGAAGAAAGGTTCGCCCTTCTCGTGTCGATCCAGTATTATGCCCAAATCTCGCTCGCTGAAGACGATCTGCCGTCGCAAGAATCGGTGCGGCTTGTGGCCAGTCACGCGCTCGAATCTCTCCAACATCTCCTTGTCGATCAGCTTGGTGCCGAACTCCTCTACTAATTTCTTGTAGTCAATCGCCTTGAGCTTCCCATCCTCCCCGACTTCGCCAGACACGTTCCAGGGATCGACAGTCTGCTTCGACGGGTGAGGAGCTGGGACATGAGGGTCCGCAGCGGGCGGGACCTCTTTGGTCGGGGCTTCGAGCTCGGAAGCCATATTTCTCAACTGGGAATTCAATTCCCCAATTGCGAGTTCGGCAGGTAATTTGAAGCCGACGCGAGCTTGTTTAGCCGAGTTTTGTGTGAGAGCCTCAGTGTATGCCTGAGTTTTAGGAGGGTTCTTTATTGAGGTAGAGGACAGTTAGGACAGTCAAGTTAGATGTCGGGTGAGTCAAAATACATATGGAGGGGCAGTCTCCGTAACTTTTTGGAGGGGCAAGTACATGTAGGTACCTAAGTACTTCGTACATAACCTTAAGTGTCCCTGCCAAGAATCTTCGGTGAACTTTGGAAATATGGGGCTCGAGGTGAGCAGAAAGCGGCACGGAAAATTGATTCCCCACCTTAAGCTTGGTCCAGGTCCTGTCGGGTGCGAGGCAGCTCGATTGGATTTATCTCGATTTATTATTCAAGCATCAATAATCGTCGGAAACCGTAAACACGTTAACCAACCCAAACGCGACCGCGCTTCATCGTCGCACCCAACCCCGTACCGTCTTTCCCAAGCCTTACTTCTTCAACAACAAAGACGAATAAGAAGTCAAGATGACGTCGACGATCGGAATCCCCATCAAGCTTCTGAACGAGGCGCAAGGTCACATCGTCACGTTGGAGATCACCTCAGGCCAGACGTATCGCGGCAAGCTGCTAGAAGGTAAAGTCGCGTTGCATTTCTCTCTAGTGATTATTCATGCTAACAGCTTGCGCGCAGCTGAGGACAACATGAATGTCCAACTCAAGGACATTACGGTAACGGCGCGCGACGGACGAGTGAGCCATCTAGACCAAGTCTACATTCGCGGCAGTCATGTGCGATTCTTCATCGTACCAGACATGTTGAAGTACGTTTTGATCCCTTGCATTTACCATATTTCCAATTAGTATCCCGCAACATAACTAACTCTTTTCGTTATAGGAACGCACCCATGTTCCGTAGCCGCAACGCCAGAGGTCGTGGTGTCGGTCTAGCCAGAGGACGAGCAACTGTCAGCAGGGCGAGAGCAAGCGGACGTGGAGGACGATGATCGGGTTCGGGCTTGGAAAATACCACTTCGACATTAATTGGCGTTAATGGGAAAAGTCTGGGACACTGGCCTATCGATTACTTCTTGACGAATACCAGTTGCCGAATGACGATGCTGCATACGGTTCTACTGGCAGGGGATAATCCAAGAATAAGGAATATCCTCTTGGGGTTCGCCAATTCCACTTTTCAGTAGGCAACCTGACGTTTGTTCATTTTTAAGTCTATGCTGAACACTACGTAGTGATTGGTATCGTCTCCAGAGATACTATCGCAATGGATTAGTGGGCGAGAATTGACAGGAGTCGATAATCCGTCAGATAGCCAATTTCAGTGCTGAATATAGCAGAGTGAAACAATGAATTCATGGCTGCAATACTTCGATTCATCAAAACACGCATTCCGTCCGTGTTAACCTTGCGAGATAGACGCGTGACGCATCCGAATTACTACTAAAACGTTCAACTTCAAACCCCCGGGACTTACATTCTCAACCTTGACTCTAGTTACGATACTGTTAGATCACTCTAGAGCTCAGTCAAGAACTATATACTAAAAGCGAACTCGAACTCAAACTTTTCGGAATAGACTGACTACAGGTAACAATTAACCTAAGGAGCTTGACTAAAGAGCTTGACTAAAGAGCTTGAAGGACTTGATGCTAAGGTGTAGCTATTACATTGCGAATTTTTCATATTTGTTTTTGGGTTTTTATTATTTGTTTATGATATCTAGGACCGGTATCTGAGCATCCAGCACTCGACTAAACATCTTTATATCTAGTAGTCCATCGCAGGGTGGCGGCGGCTGTTGTTAGGGTCATATTGATCCTGGTCACCGTACTGGTTGTCATACATCTGCTCAGCCTGTTGCTTGGCGTGTCGCTTAGCCTTCTCGCGGTCTACGAAGTCGAGGCCCTTGGTCTCGAAGAGCTTGTCAACTTCAGCGCCCGCGATGCCGGCGATAAGCTCCTTGGCGAAGGAGTGGTTCACCGGCTTGCCTGTGTGGTGGGTATGAGTAAGCGTTCTGCAGCAACTCTTATCGGGAGGTGTTTGGGGTACGGGATATAGCTAGATCCCGAGGGTGGAGTGAATGTCTAAGGTAGAGTGATGGCGTACCTTCTTTCCGTTGGCGGTCCTCGAAGAGCTTCATGGCCTCGAAGGCGGCACCGCCGCCCACGAGCTCGTGAGATATCTTCGACTCGTGAGGCTGTCCATCGTAGATCTCGTCACGCTGGCTCTTGGCGTCGTCTGGTCGTGGTCAGCTAATAATACAGAACAGGAGAGCAAGCAACTCTATGACGAACTTACCAAATCCAAACATGATTGCTGATGTATAATGATGGTTTCTGTTGAAAATGAAGTGTTATATTTATGTAGTTGTCCTTTGGTTATGTAAGTTGCTAAGTTGTTGAACTGATAAGAGATCAAAGGGAAAGTTGGCAAGACATGTTATATATACCTACCTAAGGTACAATCACTTGCATAACCGAGCTCATAACAAGCTTTCGATGCTTAGGCACTACGTAAGTGCATGGAACTCAGCTAGCGATGACATCTGAGTGTGGATCCGAGGCGATACTGAAACCTGACCGGCTCGACCGGCACGCCCATTCAGGCCACACCTAAGGTCTAGACACGTAATGTGCAGGATATTCAAACTGATCAGAGCCAAACAACTTCGTGTTTGCCGTCACGAAGGCGGGGGTATGCTGGTATAGTGGAGGGGGAGGGGAGCTCTGTTTCTTGCTATTCCCGCCAGAGCTTGGTCTCTCCGTCTCCTCACGCATCATGGAAACATTATTGGTTCGTATATCTGAGACCCTTGATTCGCTTAGTGTCAAAGAGTATGGGACTCTTTAACAAAGATGTCGGTCTAGAATTCTTCAAGGCGTCGCGTCAGGGGCAGCTTCGGACTCTACGCTGCAACTACATTACTAGATGTAAAGGGGTATATACTGTGGTCTGTGTAGCTCCTGAGAATTTAACTGTATTTATATTTATACACGTAGGTAGGTAGATCTACTTGTAAGAGGAGAACTTGTTGGGTCAAATGTAAAAAAGTGCTTCGATAACACATGCTCACTTCATCCAGGACCATTGGACGTATCCCAAAGCAGTCTAGTTCAGCTAATGCTGTGCCCCTCTCCTCTTCCAACAAGGTCGTCATCCGAAGTGATCCATCCTGGGTAGCGGTAGGTAACCCGCAAGGTTATCGATGTCAAAACCGAGGAGGTATCAACCTTCGAGGACCTAGATATGTGTCCCCCTATCCTACTGCATGTGAAGAAGCTTCATCATCCGATTGCTATTGACATCATGCTCGTTTCGTCGTCGACCAAGTTTCTTGCCGGAATGAAGATACTCTAAACAGGGGTCATTTAGCGCCGGATCGAATCATTCCCAACCTTTTCACAGCTAGGACGTACGATGCAACTTGGAAGTGCATATGCAGTTCAAGACAAGGATGCCAAGGTAGACCGCCAAGCCGATACCCGTGCTTGGCAAATGCTTGTCGAAGCCAGCTGGGCCAGCTGGGCCAGGGGCTGAACGTGGGGAAGCCAAAGTCGGCTGAGATCACCACCTGCAAGTATACACCTTCAGAAATTACATGGAACGTTCAAATGCTTTTATTTTGAGATTGCGACCCCGGGTGATAATCAGTAGTAACACAGCGTCTAGTAATTGGTATCGTGCTAAGTCCTACTCTCCCAGAAGGATCATAGGCAATCTAAGCTGTGCTTCCTCCAAACTTGACTTGGTACTCGCCGTGCGCCTTTTTCTGTCTATCCCAATCCTTCTTCAGTTTCTTCAACTGACTCTTGGGCACCTCGCTGCCGTCCTTCATCTTCGTAGGCATCCCTTCAGCATCCCATTCGCTGTATCGCTCGTCGCTCTTGAACATGTCCTCTGGCGACAATTTCGCCTTCGCCCACTTCTCTTCCTCGGCTTTCTCTCTAGCCCGTTTTGCCTCTTCCTTTGCACGCGCTTTCTCTGCCTCTTTGGTCGCTTTTTCTTCTCTCGCTGCGATTAACTCGGATGCGGGAACAAACTTGATCAAAGACGGTTGATCTGGCCGGTCGTCCAAGTAAACGCCGAGATTGGTGAGGTCAAAATCTCGTATGCGGTCGCTAAGAGCAAGAATTGATTTCTTTGTCTCCGGCGAGGTCGTTGGCGCTAGACGCCGGAGCTCGTCACGTAGTTTTGACACAGCCCGCAGGTATGGCAATGCTAGTTGTTCGGGATCCCTGACTGCTGCACTAGCTAGCGAATCAAACTCTTGATCCGGTGATTGGGAAAGAAGGCTGGTGATAGTGTCGGAGGTAGGGAGGTCAAGAGCTTGTACATCAGAAGATACAGCCTTGTATACCGCTTGGTACGGTTGCACGGTTGTCGAAGGATCTGTATTGGCTGCTGCTGCCGTAGAAGCCCAGCCGAGACCGTCATAAGGAGGGCTTGCGTTTGCATCGAGACCGAGAATGCCAACTATCTTCGTGATCCACCGCGCAATTGCTTCGACTGCCGGAAGATCTAGATCGGATTTGTGGGTGCTGATATGAACATTGGCTTTTCTGATGACTTCCGCTATTGCTCGCATAACTTGTGGGGTATCAAAGGAGTTGGTAAGCGCTGCCTCAACGTCTTTCTTGGCTTCCTCTAAATCAGCTCGCAGGCCTTCTTGCGGCTTGTCGTCGCTAATCGAAAGCGTCTTCAAGCCTCCATTCACAGGAGCGGTTGAACCGGCTGCTTCTACTAGAAGCGACTTCGTGTTCGTGAAGAAGTTCTACTATCGTCAGTATTGTAAGGAATCACGGGGACAGTTAAATGACTCACATTAACCGCACTTTCCCAGCTGTCAGCTTGGGTGCGCATATCTAGAGATATCTCAACTCCATCGTTCCATCTTCCGAGCAAGAATACAATGCGCATTGACCGAGCTGTGTAGGTGGATGCTAACGCGTCCTTTATTGTCTGGAAGTTCTTGAGTGATTTGGACATCTTCGATCCTGCAATCGATAGGTGACCCATGTGCAGGAAGTAGTTGACCCAGGTATGTTCGTGGCCATGTTCGCAGAAGTAAGCCTCGCTCTGAGCCAGTTCATTGTCGTGATGCGGGAACGCAAGATCAATACCGCCGCTATGAAGATCCATACGGGAACCTAGAACATCGGATGCCATCACCGAGCATTCAATGTGCCAGCCCGGTCGTCCATTGCCCCATTTGCTTGGCCAGTACGGTTCGCCTGGCTTGGACTTCTTCCACAGTGCGAAATCACCAGCACCTCTCTTCCCCCCAAGGCCTTTGGATAAAGAGCCTTCTCCCTCTTCTTGCAGTGCCTTGTCGTTGCGGTTTTCCGGTCGAAGTCTCGCATACGTATTACCCGCCTTCTCGAATGATGTAATATCAAAATAAACAGATCCTTCAGCTTCGTATGCGAACCCCTTTTCCACGATTCTCTCGACAAACTTGGCGATCTGTGGCACATATTCGGTGACTCTTGTGACAACGTCTGGGCGAAGCACGTTCAGAGCATCCATATCATCTGTAAACTCCCCCTCCATAAATCGAGTTAGGTCGGTGAAGATTGACTGGTCACTCGTATCGATCGTCTCCTTGTACAGGGAATCCAGATATGGCAGCAAGATCTCGTCGGCACCGCCGTTAAATACTCCATTTCTATTGATAGCAACGACTGCAGAGGTCATATTGCTTATGTGCATCCTCAGCTTTGCCTCAGCGTCGCCTGGCTTACCCTCTCCTGTCAAAGTCCCTCCTGCTAGCACGCTTCCGTAGGCGGCATCTCTTCGTGGGATATAGTTGTCCACGTCCAGCTCACCCTCGCCCTCGAGGAGTTTTGGGAGATTGCTGTTCGAATATGCTTGGAATGCAGCTTTTCCTATTTCCAAGATTTGGGTGTCGGTGTAGTTCTTTTGCTTCTCGAGGTCGAGCAATCGTTGTCTGCGAGCTTTTATTATAATCTTGAGGTACTGTTAGTAGTGGTACAGTCTATTATTAGCAGCACAATCCTCTACATACCTTGTCGTCAATGTCTGTAAAGTTCATGACGAAGTTGACATCGAAGCCGAAATAATGCTTCAGGATGCGACGAATTATGTCGGTAGACACATAGTTGCGCGCATGGCCTAGATGGCTCTGATCATAGACAGTAGGTCCGCAGGCATACCAGGACACCTTCCCCCTCTCAAGTGGAACGAAGGGAACTGGTCCTCCCGGCTTCAGGGAGTTGTGGAGTTTGATCGAGTCCATAACGATAGCGGGGTGTGTCGCAAAGTTCCTGTAGAATAAATATCGACTTGTTCGAATATTAATAACAGATCGCCTGGTTATGCTAGAGAAGAGGAAGTTCATCAAGGCGAAAAGACATGAGAAAGGGAATAGGCTGAGGGGAAACGTGTCACGTTAATAAGGGGAAGTAATTAAGAGTCAGCGTCGCGAGAAAGAGTCAAATTGAGTCACAGAGACAATGTCGCAATTGGAGAAACCGCAATGGGTATATTTTTAGGGGTGTATAGCCTTGCAGATAGCGGACTTCCAGGGTCCGTCGCCTCTTCTACCCCTCCATTTAGCTCATTTAGCTCTCCAGCTATTTATCGTTTTCATCTTTTCAGCCTTGTCAATAATTTTTCTATCTGCATCCATCTCATTAACCTTCCAACCTGAGTTCCATTCATCCTACAACAATACATACCTGCGCCCAACTCTTCGAGGAGGAAATCATTCTCTTGTTACATTAGCTGTGTTCGAAAAAAGAAGTAAGATGTCCGGAATATCGCCCTTTCTCGACCCGGGCCCTCGAACAACAACCGACACGCTAGCTATTGCACACTTGTCTCGCGAAAGCATCCTACCCGTGTATCTAAAAGATGCCACAGGCGCCATTGATGGATATGCTGAAGGAGCTGTTATAAACACCCGATTTGGATCGTTCCCGCATTCTACTTTACTCGACAAACCCTGGGGCTCGCAGATACGCGCCTCCGTCGTGGACACCGGCTCTAGGGGTAGAAAACGAAAGCTAGAAGGAGGTGCAAATAGCGAGGGACTCAACAATGATACGGAGGACGCTGCCTTAGGAGCAGCTGCAACTACGGACCTCAAGATGGCACCGAGCGGTTTCATTCACATACTACCGCCTACACCGGAATTATGGACATCAAGTTTACCGCATCGAACTCAAGTAGTATATACGCCCGATTACAGCTACATTCTTCACAGGATCCGCGCACGACCTGGCATGAAGATAATAGAGGCCGGTGCAGGAAGTGGTAGCTTCACCCACGCCGCCGCAAGGGCAGTCTATAATGGCTATCCTAGAGATGCGCATGACAAAAGAGGAAAAGTATTCAGTTTCGAGTTCAATGAGGATCGATATCATAAGATGCGACAGGAAATCGATGATCATCGCTTAAGCGGAATTGTCCAGATCACCCACCGAGATGTTTACAATGACGGGTTTCTCGTTAACGGAGAAAGTCCAGAGGCCGAGTGCGTTTTTCTAGATCTACCAGCGCCGTGGAAAGCCCTTCCCCATCTAGCAAGAAAGAAACCAACATCGTCTCAGCTCTCAAATAGTGGACTTGATAACATTAACGACATCGGATCGGAATGGAAATCTCCTCTGCGTGCGGACCGAACTGCGTATCTCTGCACCTTTTCTCCATGTATCGAACAGGTTACTAGGACCGTCGATGTCATGCGTCGACTAGGTTGGATGGAAATTGAGATGGTCGAAGTTGCACATAGGAGAATCAATGTTATGCGAGAGCGTATTGGCCTCAACCTACCAGCGGGGGACCGCAATTCGAATCAGTCAGCAGCTAACGTTGCGGAGGCCGTTACGAAGCTGAAGGAGATCGAGGGTCGATTCAAGAACTTCCACCGCCAAAGTCATGATCCCGACGTGAATATAGACGAGGATGGCGAGATGGCGAATACTAGCACCCCTATCAATGGCAATGGCAAGGCTATCTCGTTATGCAACGGAGCTGAAGACGCACAATCAGTGAAACCTTGGATGACCGGAAGAGTGATCCACCGAACTGAACCTGAGATTAAGACACATACTTCGTATCTTGTCTTCGCTGTACTGCCACAGGAATGGACGGAGGCGCAGGAATCGGCAGCTTTTGAGAACTGGCCATGCGGAAAGGAAAAGAAGGTCATCGGCAGCCTAGATAAGGAAGCGCGCAAGCAAGAGAAGCGAGAAATGCTTCAAGGGAAGAAGCGAAAGAAGGAATATGGCAGTAAGCTTGAAAGCGGCCAAGCTTCGGCACCGAAGGAGAGCAAGAGTTCATAGCTACCTAGGTACCTACCTACCTAGCTCAGAACATATGTGCATGATACCCGACCCTCGCGGTCACCGAATAAACATGTCAAGATTTTTTGGCATCTCAAATTTCTAGCATTTGCATACTGCCTCAAGATCCCCTGAGAGAGTGCCCGTGGGAAATCATTCTTGCGTCCATGTTTCTCATAGCAGCAATGAATCAAGTTAGCGCTTGCGCGATGCTTCTGAATATGGCATCAACTCCATGACTTCTCACAATTCCGCGGGAGAAACCGTCGGTAAGGTAAGATGAATTGGATTTTGAGAGGTCTAGTACGTATTCGAAACAACGATAGCAAGTTCTGCAGCTTGGCAATTGACGCTTTTGGACTATTAAAATAGGAGAGCGACGCCGTTTCACTTGGACGTCCTGATCGACAACATGGACTCGTTTTGTACGAGACGACCACGGGATCATGAATAAGAGGTATTTATAACCTGAGCACCGAGGATCAACATACATATTAGAATTAATAAGAACTAGTAATAATGTAGAATTTGGGGAATCCCTGACACCACGTTCGAGCAGCTAGAGCAACAGGATTTGGAGTCGATGCTGGTGTGAAGCTGTTCCTCGGGCCCGTGAGTGCTTACTATTTAAGCTTATTATAAGTCTAATTACAGGCCATGTACACATTCCTTAGGATGTCCTGACAGATTATACAGAAGATTCACGATAGGGGTAGGGCTAGCCGAATAGATTCACATATCTGCGTAGATCAAAGAAAATGGACGGCAACGCGGGTAGAAGATCAGGAGATCACAACCACAAACCAACCCTGAAATAGTATGCACATCATGGTGTTGACAGCGGGAAGAAGCACCACAGGAACGACTAGGGAGTGTGTATACACCGTGTGTTGCAATACTCCATACAGTGTCAGCTCAACAGTCCAGGCCAATGACAGCATCAAATATGCCAATAATCATTAGGTAATGGGCTGTTTGATGAGGCTTAACAGTGTTTCATCAGCTATTCCCCGTCCGAGGTTGGAGAGCCGCTCGGCACATGGTCTAAACCCCTGCAGCCGTCTAATGCTACCTCATCTAGCCCTGCTCTATTAAAAGAAGGGGATGAGCCGCGTCTTGGTATTCAACGCCCAGAATTCCAGGTCTAGGAGACCCATCCACTTCAAACTTCTGCATTTCCGAATCGGTTGGCCAGAATCATGACTAACACCTCAGGAGACTTGAGGCTAGGAGGCATTTCCTCTTTGGTCGCAAACCTGGACTGTCAAGTCAGAAGTGTGTCGAGGTCATCGCACCAGTATGACGTTCTAATAATCTCTGTTGGCACGATCCATTCACGCTTCGATTTGCAAAGTCAAACCATAGACTGACAAGTTAAGCAGGGGGGGGATAGTCACAACACAGCTTCTACCATTCCTGGAGCGGAATGTAACCCTGTGGACATTAATATCAAGATATTCCTGACAGCTCGCCCACGATGGAACACAATACTTCCTATGATAGATGACGTGGTATTTTCGAAATTAGCTATAGGAATCCTTGCTGCTAGACGCTGTCGATGTAAAGCACATACGAGACTCTGCCACATGGTAGGAGGATGTTGATAAAACAACAGCCAAATGCGGAATCCGAACGACAGTAAAGCTCGAATAAAGCTTCCGGTTTAGGCCTTCTTCAGACCTGGTAGAGCTTGTCAACTCTTCGATGCTACAGGACGCCAAGCTTTTACCCCAGCGTCCTAAGTTTCTCTTCAACTCATGCGAGCTACGTCCATCTTGGCATGTTTCGCTTACGGCTGGACCTGGAGTAAAGGCACCATCCCCTATTGGACGACGAGCATCCTAAGGGGATAGGAGAACGTTACGCGTTCAATATGGAGATTACCCTCGTCTATCGAGCCGGGCAGTATAGGCCAATACGACTAGCATGCTCTTTTCAACCAGGTCTCGCCAGGGCATCAGCCTCCTGCTTGACGGCCAGCCAGCAAATAACTCCACTAAGGTCAAAGCTTCCGTCTTGTGAAGTCTATGATATTTGATCGGATCCTGTTGCATCCCTCTTCACCTTGAAATACTTCACTTCTGATGTATTCTTCATCCGCACATTAGAATAACATCATTCTCTCGTCAGCTTGCCCTGGTGGTGTTTTCACTTCTGCCCTGGCGGCCTTATTATCTTTCAAATTTAGTCCAGCTTGAGATACCTCCTAGTTTTCCTCATATAATACTAAGATAATAATCATGTCCGAACACTCATGTCCAGTCTCCGGCTCTGTTGGAGGGAGATGCACAGTTGGCAATGTGGGCTCAAGCAGAAGTAATAGCCGGATGGGCCCGCGAGGTTGTGCCTTTTCAGGCTACAGTCAACCAGTGGATATTCACACAGCATTCGACGTACGTTAAGCGACCTAACTGTCTAGGTACGAAGCTAATAGAGACAGATTCCGCGAGGGGTTGACGCTGAAGAATGGCTTCGGATGAGGTACGAACACACTAGAAGACTTACTAACACCAGCCAGCTAAACGTATCACATCCAGGGAGCGCAAGTCAATAAATCAGTTACTTTATACCGATATCCCATCTGTACAGCAGATTGATGCGGCCAATACACAAGCAGAAATCGATGCCTTCAACGTCCACGAGCAGGACTTACTAGCCGTTGCGTTAGGAGCGCCGGCGAGACAAGTCATGCTGAGAGCGGAGGAGATTGGCGCCAAGACAGGTTGGATCGACGGGTATCTCAGCGCGGAACACGGCTTCTGCCCTGTCGACTACGAAGAGGCTGTCGGCGCTTTATCGAGGACTCCGGGTCGGATATGGGCGGATCTCTGTGAGCGAATGCCTGGTTGTGTTGCAAGAGGGCGTGTACAAGAGTCCGTCGCTGCATTACCTCTCGTAGAAGGCACCAAAGACATAATTCCGGACCAGGCATTATGGGCAGCAGTTGTAGCTCTGGGTAGTAAGTATACCTTCGAGCCATCACCCCTTATATTCTCACTTATGCCCACGGCACATCTCTCTAAGTGTCGAGCACCATAATTATGATTACTAACTACTATAGTGCTATGCTCTATTTACCGGTTTGAGGCCAAGAACGACGGTAGCGAGGGCATCACTTCCGCGCGAACCAAGAAGAAGAAGCCTAACGTCCCTATGGGCGATGACCTTGGCGAGGAGTTGGTCGGCATCCCGCGATGTATCGCATTGCCATACTATCAAATTTCACGTCGCATGGGTCGCACACTTCCACATCTCTCTTTCCCCGACCAGTCGTCCTACAACATCAAGATCAGAGATCCTACTTCGAATTATCCATATCTTGCTCGGTTCGACAATATAGACCTTCGATGGCCTGTGTTCGGTGAGAAAGCCGAGATAGCTTTCCTCAAGGGCTGCGCCGACACGTCAGGTAGACACATTCCCCCTTTCCGTCTAACCCTCACGTATGTACTAACATTCACAGCATCCTTCCAGCATGGGCCGGACGCAATTGCTGCGTGTCAAGAACACGTCATGAATAAGAATGTGGAAGGGCTTCTTCGCGAGATGATTCGACTCAAGGAAATCCTAGAACGCATGCCCACCGCGTTTCATTCCATCAACGTGAACCCCAACTCGGGTGAGAATTACGTCCCGGTCCATCAATGGATCCGATGGGGCAAGTTCTCGACACCTTTATCTAAGAGATGTCCGGCTTCGTCAGGCTTGCAATTCCCGCCGTTTCTAGTCATGGACGCATTTCTGGGCCGGAAAAAGTGAGTGGATTCTGAGATTCTAACAAGCCAACTCATAGTCCCATTATGTCTCGACCTTTTTGTTGATCTAAGAGAGATGAGGCTAACACTTGATAGGTATACCTCATTCCTTGGTTTAGAAGGAGTGCATTTGAGAGCTTGGCTGCCTTCTAATCTCCGCGCCTTCATTGCTGCCATCGAGTATCACTACCGCATCCCTGAATTTGTCCAACAGTCCGGCGACCCGCGACTAATGGGTGTTCTGGATGGCATCATCGAGGCATACACAGGCGAACGGGGCTTCATGGGTACGCACCGATATAAAGTCTTTGGGATTCTCGAAATATCTGCCAAGATAGGACGGACAGAGACAAATGGTCTATCTGGTGCTGGAGACGCATCCCGTCCATGGGAAGAAACTCATAGGCAATTCTCAGATGCGATGAAGGAGCGTCTTGAACCTTACCGTAAGTCGTAAAACTGCCTTACCGAGAAAAGGGCTTTCATTTCTATATTTTCGTTTCTGGTCGATGCTGACTTTGTATGCGTCTTGTAGGTGGAAACCTATCAGTCGAACCACATCAGATGAGAGGTACTTTCGAAGAATGCCGCTACGTAACAAGAATCCTGAACCGGTCCCACGTTGACGCCGATCAAGCTCGTTCAATTGCTCTGGTCACATTAGATATCCAGGATACGGGCATTACCTTCATGCCCGGTGACCGTCTCGCGGTTATGCCCCTTAACAGCTGGGAAGAATGTGCTAAGGTTGCCGCCGCCTTGGGCTTGGAAACCCGCATCGACGATCCCATTGACGTTACAGGTACCTGGTCTCGCTTTGAGCAGCACTTAGCATCAGTGAGAAGGATAGCGACAAGAAAGCCAACAGTGGCTGATATCCTTCGTCGAGGCCACTTAGCACCCATCACTAAAGAACTCGCTCTTAAGATCCATAGCCTACTCGCCGCCTCCTCAAACACCGTCCTTCAAGTACTAGCTACCGATGAATGGCCCGTCCGAGGTTCACTAGGGGATTTGTTGCAAGATGCATTAATGGACACCCCAGCTCACATATGGGACAAGGCATTCAATCTGAATAACATTTCTTGGCTGGCGGACCTCATCCCCGTTGAAGTGCCACGAACTTACTCGATAGCTAGCTATACCGATGAGCTTCTCCCTAGCACTGTCGACCTGGCTATCTCACGAGCTGAGTACAAATTATGTTCAACATTCTCTAAGCAGGAGGACGTAAACCGTGCTGGTGTTGCCAGTGGGTTTTTCAACCCACACCCACCTTCAGATGACATGGTCTCTGATGATGAGATCCTGGTCGGTGTGTCCCGGCCTCTGGCTTTCCAGCTACCTTTGGACCACATGGCCCCGTGTGCCTTCTTCGCGGGCGGTAGTGGCATTGCTCCATTCCGAAGCTTCTGGCAATATCGTTTGAGTGCTAGTGGGTTGTCCGGAGGCAAGAATCACTTGTACCTCGGTGTCCAGTCACGCGACAAGTTTTGCTTCGAGGATGAACTGAGAGAGTACGTGAACGCAGACTTCATGGAAGTCCATGTGGCCTTCTCAAGGGATTCCCGTGGTCTTGCATACGATTCGCATTCCCACGACCTTGTTGAGAAGCATATCCCGCCCAGGTATATCGACACCCTAATCGTCGAGCAAGGTGCCACTATATCCGACCTCGTCATGTCGAAGAAACAGGGTGGTCTAGGTGGATACCTCTATGTGTGTGGTTCCGTGGCCGTCTTCGATTCCGTGATGAATGGAATCCGCAAAGCAATTTACACCCACTGTACGGCGACTATGGAAAATGTTGACCTCATTGTCAACAAAGCGTTTGCGGAACGGCGGTTCATGCTCGACGTCTTCATGACCCCTAAACCTCTCCCTTGCAATCTACCGACAATTCCTCTATCACAACTTGCTCAACACACCGGCCACAGACCTGGCTCACGAATGTGGATTGGTGTCCATGGCAGCGTATACGATGTAACCGAATTTTGTCCTATGCACCCTGGAGGCA
Organism: Hypoxylon crocopeplum; assembly: GCA_022578875.1. NCBI lineage: Eukaryota > Fungi > Ascomycota > Sordariomycetes > Xylariales > Hypoxylaceae > Hypoxylon > Hypoxylon crocopeplum. The sequence continues at coordinate 751,468 of MU399568.1, forward strand.
CTCAGATCGTCAAGTCCAATGCCGGCGTAGACTGTTCCAAGTCGTTCGATAACCTAGCTCATACTAATAATCCCGAGGTCGCTAGCCTCCTAACGAAGTATTTCGTCGGACACCTCACACCGAAACCCGATTACCAGGGCGGTGAAGAGGAAATCTCTTCCCTCTACGATCTCTGGGCCGCCTACCTGCGCACGACTGTCGAGACGCTAGTGGCACATCAAATCGAAATGCACGAGATCCAGGGGGCATCGCTAGATGCATCCTCGTCTTACGATCCAGTGGGGATCACCAACATCTGGCTGCGAGAAAACTTACCCAACACAATCGCCATCCGCACCTTCTATAGCTACCAGAGCAGACTGCTTCAAGGAGGGTTCACTGCCCTCTTCGGAGCAAAGCTGCAGGAACTCGTACTCAAACTGTCCTTCAGCATCGCCAATGCCGGTGGTGCGGGAGCGAATAACCAACTGCCAGATGTGCTGGGGGCAGTAGCCCGCGCGAACACAAGCCCCGACGCCGTGACTTGCATGAACGAGGTAGCCCTTGTCGGTCAGTTCGTCTGTGGTGCCGAAGGCGCTCTTCGCTTCCAAGAACGTGGCGTCTTTGCCTACGCGGCCAAGTGTGTAGAGATGGACATCGAACTACTCGAAGATCTCCGCCAGGAAATCGGCACCGGTATGGACGCATTCGACAGCGTCGCCAGCGCATACGGCTCGTCCGACAGGATACAGGGCCCGGACTTTGACGCTAGTCGCCTCACGGCCCTCTCAACCTTTCTTCTCCAGATTCTCGAGCGCATCGCTCGTCGTCTGGGGATTTTCTACGCCCAACTTTCCCAGTGCTCGGTCTACAGGCCCGAACTCGAGCGTAACCCCGCAAGGACGCGGTGGGCGCTGGTGCGGCGATGCATTCGAGACGGAAGCCTGTTTGTCATGGCACATAGAGCAGCCACAGATGTCCTCACGGCGGGACAACAGTCGTCTTATTACATATCCCGCGCGAACCCCAACCAGAGTATCGACTTCGACAATGTCATGTCGCAAGTACGGGCCACGCTCGGCTCGACGCAGATCGAAACGCACATCAGACCACAACAGCCCCTCACTCTAAACGCCGTGCACCAGGCCAGAGGCAGGAGCTCAGGAGATGCAAGCGCGGTAGCAATGCGGGAGAACGCCGGCGCGCTCAAGGCTATGAGCAGCTTCGTAGAGAAGAATAGCAAAGCCATCCGGCGGCTCAGCAAAATGCCGCCCATACCCATGAATTTTGAAGACCTGCAGAGGTCCGCTCTGGCAATGGCACATACCGGCTTACACACGCCTCCGGCAGATCCCCACGACATGATGGCCATGGGTCTCGGCATCAAAGGCCACGACTTACACAACCAACACACCAGACTCCCCACACCACCATCAAGCCGCGGATCGAGCCGCTCCCCATCGCGGGCTCGCCAACATTCAACCGGCATGTCGGCGTCCGCCGAGATACTCCTCAGCAAGCTCAACCAGTCGCGGGCGCGCGGAAACTCGCTGCACAGCCGCCACAGCTTCTCTATGACCCACGCCACGCCGTACTACCCCGTCGTCGGCGGGCTGCCCACGCCGCCCATGAGCGCGGGCTCGCAGCCCAAGACCAACGCACACTCGGCGGCCATGATGGGCTCCGCGATGGCGCATCTAAACACGCGGCGGCGCCCGCGCAGCGACATATCCCCGACAAGCGCAGGCCTAGGTCCGAACTCGAACTCGAACCTGAACCTGAACTTGCCTGTCGGCCGCGTGAGGTCGGCATCACGGTCGAGTGCGGGTAGCCATGGCCATGTGTCCGTGCAATCGGCAACGTCGCTGCGCGCATTCAAGCTCCGGGGACTGGTAGAGGCCGGGGAGAGGTTTGCGCCAGCTTCTTGATGCGACTGGTTAGAATGGATCTAAGTGTGAGTCTTTGGTGGGTGCTGGTTATTGCGAATATATTTCTTTTCGTATCACGAGGTTAACTTAAGGGAGGTTATCTCAAAAGACAAAATTGGCTGCTGTGCGATTCTGGCGTTGTGAGCGTTTATCGTTTCTTACTTGCCTAGGTAGATTTTGGTTATATGCTCCGGTAGCTACTCTTTACCTAAAATAAGAGATTTTTATCAACCGGCATAAGATGCTAGTATGTGTTCTTAGTTCCTCCATTGTTCGTGATATGTCCACGTTGACTTTCCCTTAGTTGAGGGTTGACGAGTAATGGCTACATTGTAAGCTCGTGAGTTGCCGTCTTGTTTCAGCGTTAAATTCAAAACTCAGATGACGTTGCTGATTGCGCGTGCTAGTCACCCTTGTAAACTTATAATTGTTATTGATATTCCGCGGTTTTTGCCGTATTGTTGTATGACCTCAAGTAGTTGCAATAGCACTGTTAAGGATGAGTGAGTACCACATTAAAGTCGCCATTGCGGGCGGCGGAATCGCCGGCTTAGCTCTGGCAGCAGGCCTAGCAAAGAAGCCACATATCGATGTACATGTCTACGAGTCGGTGCCGGCGTACAAAGATGTAGGCGCGGGTCTGGCATTGCATCTCAACGCCATCAAGGCCATGACACTAATAGGTCACGAGGTACGGCAGGCATACTTTGACAAGGCATTATCCATGGGGGATGAAAATCAGGAGATGGCCACCGAAGTGATTCTAGCTCAAGGTCCGCATCAAGGTCAACTAGTAGCAGAGCTCGGTAGGGCGAAGGGGAGGAAGACGGTTAGCAGGGCTGATCTGCTGGACGGGTTTCTAGAGCTAATACCGAGGGATCGCATCACCTTTGGCAAGAGGCTCGTCAGTATCAGCGAGCAAGTTTCCAGCGAACACAAGGTCCGCCTAACCTTCCAGGATGGGACCGAAGCCGCAGTAGATTGTCTCCTAGGCGCAGACGGCGTCCACAGCTTGACGCGCAGCTACCTCCTTGGAGCAGATCATCCGGCTACGTCGCCTAAGAACCACGACGGCTGGCAGATCTACCGTACCATGGTGTCGACTGAAGAAGCGAGAAAGCAGATCAACCCTAAGTGGACAACAAGCGTGCCCATTCTCCTCGGCCCAAGAGGCCATATCAACTGCATTCCACTCAACAAGAACACGCGTCTTAGTGCCGGCGTTGCGGTGCGCGGCGCTGTCTTCTCGGCACAGGACGGCCGCGCACCGCCGCTCGATCCGTTACTATATGCCGACTACAGCGAGGAGGCGCAGCAGATCGTGCGTATGATAGCCAAGGACACGAGCGCATCATGGACAGCGGCGGACCATGACCACGCGCCATACTACGCGCGAGGACATGTCGCTATGTTTGGTGATGCGGCGCACGCCTCGTTGCCGTTCGCCGGTAATGGCGCTGCGCAGGCGCTCGAGGATGTCGCTGTACTAGATTACTTATTCGAGCACGTCTCGCAACAGCGACACATCAAGGCTGCGCTACAGGCGTTCAACAAAGTTCGACGACCGCGAAGCCAGGCCGTAGTCGATCTGGCTCGTAAGTTCGGCCGGGTATACGCCTACGCTGAAGACGGCATGCATGAGGATCCTGTGAGGATGAAGCAGTTCTTCGGCGAGATGGCGGCGTTTACTAACGAGTTTGACGTTAGAGGCCAGAACGAGGCCGCTTTAGAGGCGTTTATGATGAACTGTGGGACGGATGGGGAGGTTGATGGAACTTTGAGGAATTGAGGGCTGTTGAATTTGAAGGATCAACGCATCAGTAGTCTTGTCCACTGAGAGAGAAAGACTACCTGGTATTAAGCTCTATAAGCTTGTGAGTTCTATACAGCATAGTCTGAATTATGATCGTAACATGCAAGACTCATCAAATCATCAAGGCCTAGGCTTGTGACATTGTTGGAGCCGAACCCCTGCCCTGTGATTCTGTGTTTATTCAAGGTAATTGCTCGAGTCTTAGACGGTTTCTCCCGAATCCGTTATTTCTATACTTACCTCCCGCCTTCTGGTCGACCATAGAATGGAATGAAGCATTGGAGGCGATGGTGGTGCCAGCAACTCCTCGCTTTATATAGTCAAAGAGTATAGAGATGAGGCCGTATCTCTTGAACACACCGCTTGGTGGATATAAGCGTCTTATTCGTTAGACTTCTAATTGCATATAACGGTAGAGAGAAAATAGGATTCGATCAAGACCCTTGGGAAAAGGAATAAAGGAATAGAGGAAAGGCCCAAAGGCAAACGGACGGGCGTGTAGAGGTATGTGACTTTTGAGGCTCATCACCTGGATTTCGGTGTGTTACACAGATCGAACAGATGAGTCGGGGAGCTTTCCAAACAAGTGCTTCTCGGCTGCATCATATCCGTAATTGAATATCACTGGCAGTCAATCATTGGAGGCTACATTCGCCGAACCGAGACCGGTGAGGCGCGTTGATCGGAGACTGGGCCGTGTCATTAGTGTCTAAGCCTCTTTGAAAAAGGAGAATCTTATCAGATCAACGGCTCGCCCGACAAACAGGGCAATAAATCACTCGCCAGAACTAGTAACACGTGGCGTGACTGGCGTCAAGCACAACTGCAATTGTTGGGGTTGAGGAATGAGGAAATTTTTAAGCGAAAGGAGTCAGCCTCGGTCCGCGGTGAAAATAGTCGGTGAATCTAGGGGTCGTACGATGGATGGAACGTTTCGAAAGGAGTAAAAGTTGATTGTTATTCATGGATCTTACCAGGAAGTTCATGAACAAATATACTGGCAATTGTTGTGTGGATCATGTTGAGCCTCAGTACAAATCCAGTATGGTAGCAAGGCACAGAACGGAGCATTTTAATTTTCGGTAGTCGTTTCATTTCCCGGGGAATTGGATATGAGGTCAGTGTCGACCTTTTTTATCTGATCGATCCACCTTTTTCCTCCCGAGACATGCTGCAAACCACGCTTACCCTAACCATGTAACCTCTGTCATGAAAAATGGGGCAGTGTCTGCTGTCCGACATCGGCGAGTCTATTAATTGATCGGATAGGATTAGATTGATAAAACTTCGTACTCCGTGCGCCTGCTGATTGATTAGATTACTTCCCGCTATGATCCCTCTGATCCCCCGATCCCCCGTTCCCCCATTCCTTCAAAAATGGTTGTGTTACCCACGCCAGAGACCAACTGTTATCTCACCGTGCGATATACTGTGCTTCCGGAACCCAAGAAAAGGTACAGTAGGAGCCTCACTGGGCACTTTCAACTCGTACCTGCACGGACTGGGAATACACAATTATATCATTTTAGTTGTCTGTGATAGCTTCGGTTCACCAATCGCTGATGAGGCATCAACCACGCGGCCAAGAGCCGATTCCTGCTGAATGGTATGACTTGCTGTTAGTAAGCTTGATTCGAACGCCTACATCAATCCAACTTATCGTCTAACGACCTGGTATGCTAGAGGAAAGGATACCCGAGATTACGTGACCACCAAAGAGCCTGATCAGTCAGATCGTGTATCGGCATGACAATAGAGCTTATAATAGGTGGTACGAGAGGATGAGCTCGGCAACTCGAACCTTTCGGATCCAAATGGCAGACGCCAACTCCACCTAACCTCTCAGCCGGTGCTGCACTTATTCTCTTAGACCGTAGCCGGGCATGAAGGCTAGACTGGATGGCGTCAAACCATGACACCGTATTCGCATACTTCGACGAGAGAAAGGCCCGGTTTTTTGTAGGAAGGTATCCGGGGTAATGGGCAGCAGCACATGTGGTCCAATCGAGCCAATACCTCGCAACCTGATGACCGAGGTGATGAAATATTATGCAATTCCTGACAAGCCAACCAAACATGCATCGTGCCAATATTGAGGCTGCGAGTAGGCGGTCACATTGCTACTTGATACGCAGCCTGCCGATGAAAGAGTAGAAAACAGATCGATGAGCATTGCCGCGGTATCATCGTCACCCCTCTCTCGCCGCCATCCATCATTGTCGTCGGCACTGTGGCCGGATGCCAATCCAACAGACAAAGACTTGAGACAGACCTATTAATAAATAATGGATACCTGAGGTATTTAGAGAGAGTAATAGACGAAGCAAAGGCATAGACGTAATTTCGTTAAAATGCCAAAACAAGAGATTGATGTCTAATGTAACGAGACAAATTGCTGGGCATGATCTGATGGATACCTTGTCCTAACAGATGGGCCAAAGCTTGCGGTAAAATAACAACCGATAGCGACACAATAGGTCGGCAAAGATCGGAGACAAATCGCCCTGTCATTTGCACTTGGTTTCCATTGGTGCCAGGACAAGGTACATCAAATCTGCGTTTATATCCCGTGCAACTCTACGATTAGTTTGTACACAGTACCAGGTAAGTCAGCCTTCTCAGGTTGAATCTTAAGCTTGCTTGGCACCTGGTTAGATACATACCGACGGGTAGAAGTTACGGAGAAGAAAAGGATCGACAGACAGCAATCGGCAAGAGCCAGAGCCAGAGCAAGGACCAAAAGCAAGGACCAGACTGCCAAAGTCTAGTCCCACCTAAAATTGATGCAAGTGTATCTGGCCATCTGATAGGGCTTTTGCCGTTGCCCCTTCCGCCCCTTGTCCCCCTGTCATCATCACTTCAGCAATCCCGCAAAAGATTCAAATATTACAGATCGGCACCCTTCTACTTTTTTCTCCTTACTAACCCGCACCCGTCTGTTTCCACAAACAACCTCATCAGTGTCACGAAACATCGTGCACACTCTCTTCTCTCCGTTTATTCCCTTTTCGCATCTTCGTTACGAGTCCGTCCTTTGTCTCTCACATTACATCACATTGCCAATCAAGTCAGTCATTGAGTTGACTTCGACAGTTTATATAAGCCCCCCCCCCCTTTCTCTTTCAATTTAATTATCCGTGGTGCATTGAGATCAGTATCGCCACATCTAGGACACCCCACATTTTCACCTGCCAACCTGACCTAAAGAGGTACTTTAATTTTCTCGACGACACGACGCGTAAAAGGAAAAAAAGGAAGTCGAAATTCGGTCCTCGGCCCCTCCTCCCCACCAACTCCCCCAGCTTTGTAGCATTTTAACAGTTGGTTCTCAATTGTGCCTGACCCCTCCGATTCCAATCCGATATTCGAGTCTCAACAAAGAAAGCAACTAGGGCTTTGACCTGCCTCGGTAGCCATGTCTGCCACCGTTGAGCAGCTCATTGACTCGACGTCTGACTACGTGTCCGAGGGAGAGACCCGCACCCCTTCTATTGCCCCGTCTCTTACCTACTCCGAGGACTCTGATGATCAAGATGAACTCCAACCGCCTGAGGAGACCCCTCGACGGCGACGCGCCTCCACAAGACTAATCGCGCAGAGTCCAGCTGATGTCCAGCGCATCACCGGCGAATCTACCCAGCAACTGCTCAATCGATGCTGCGGTGGTGGCTGCTGCATGAAACTGTCCGGGAAACACGAGGGGATTGAATACGAGCGCGTTCCACTTCCGGACAATGATGCCTTCCGCTCCCTGGGCTTGAAGATTGATGAGATACCCACCGTCTTGACTAAGATTCAAGACTTGCCTGAGCAGATCACTTTCCTCCAGTCCATTCGACGTATCTCGGACACTCCGTCACCAACTGACTCGGCAATCTCTTTCGGAAGTCAGAGTAGCTCACCCACTATTGAGACTAGCCTTCAGAAGCTCAGCCTGGAAGACCTTGATACCTCCATTCAGCCTCCGTCTTTCGTTCAGCCACATCATCCTTACCATGTATTCCCTGCCAGACTGGTTGATACCCGTGAGTTGACCAAGCCTGGTGCCGAGAAGCGTACGTATCACTTTGATCTTGACATTACCGACTACCCCCACGAAGAAGGCATAGACTTCAAGGTTGGAGGCGCTATTGGCGTCTCAGCCCCAAATGATGCTGCCTCTGTGGACCTCATCCTCGACTTGCTTCTAGTACCGCGGTACTTGCGCGACAAGCCTGTGCTGCTACGTACTACACGTGGCCGCTGGCCAACTGTCTGGGGCGAAGATGAGGCTCGGGAGCTGGTTACCACTCGTAGAGACCTGCTTACATGGTGCTCCGACATCCAATCATACCCGCCTACCAAGCCTTTGTTGCGGCTCCTCGCCGAGTATACCCTCGATCCCAATGAGAAGAAGATACTCATGTTCCTTTGTTCCAGCGAGGGTCAAGGAGTCTTCTGCGACTTCCGTACTGGTCCCCATCTTTCTCTGGCCCAGATTCTGAGCGCCTTTCCGTCGGCTAAGCCACCTCTGGAGATGCTACTCTCAGTGCTCCAACAATTGATGCCACGGTTCTACTCCCTTTCTAATGACCCGCACGAGTCCATGGCGATTCGCGATGGAAAGCAGCATCGTCTTATTGAGATAGCTGTCACCGTTCAAGAGACGGATGACTGGCGGACGGGCTGCCGGACAGGTGTCGGTTCTGGGTTCTTTGAACGCCAATCCCGCATGTTCATGGAACTCCAACGCGCAGGAGACAAGGCACCACAGCTGTATATCCCGATGTTCAAGGGGCTTATGGCTAACCCATTAGCTAAGGAATTCGTGTCGGACGGTCCGATGCTCCTAATTGGAGCCGGTGTTGGCATCGCACCTTTCCGCGGCTTCGTTCAGCACCGCCTGAAGAATGCTAACTGTGCCAACAAGGTATGGGTTCTTCAAGGCATTCGGGATTCGCTTGTCGATGAGCTGTACGGTGGTGAATGGGGTGTGCACGAGGATAGGGTCAAGAAAGTGGTGCAGAGCCGACGTGGTGAGAGTCGTTACGTTCAGGACGAGGTACTGCATCAGGCCGACCTTGTGTGGTCAATCATCAACTCGGTCGATGGGCGCGTCTTTGTTTGTGGCAGCTCCAAGGGTATGGGAGAAGGCGTCGAAGAGGCGCTTATCAAAGTAGCCCAGCAGAAGGGTAACTTGGAGCACCACGAATCTCAGAAATTCTGGGATCTCAAGAAAGACGTTGGCCAGTACATTACTGAGACGTGGTAGTTGTGAGGTTCCTTTTGTAGGCCGGGAAAGTGAGTTCGTTGTCGGTGCGGAGGTTTACGATCACTCGAGGGCCTCTCAGGTCCGGAGAGTCAAAAAATTCTGCTTTATTGTTCATAGCACCCGGTGTCGAAAAAGTCGCCTAGAAGTCGGGCGTTTGCGCAAGCTAGATAAAACAGGACAGGACAGGTTCGATTCACAGGGACGGCATTTCTATTCAAGCTGGCATCACGGGAGTTTGCATGAGAGGACGCAAAGGCATCGGAAGTCACATACATTAAGCAGGTAAGAGACCTGCAGGGCAATGCGATGCTTTCTTTACAGTTCATGATGAACGGAAACTGTGTATATGACAAATCGCACCGCGTATATAGGTATAATAAGTTATGGTGCTAAATTATATCGACTTATTGACTCGATGTCCCAGACACGCATGTTGTTATACATCTGGCATACTAAGGATCTCTATATATATTTTAAGTAGACGTAAACTACCAGGTACCCTGTCCTAACGATGCTGACGGCCGTACCGATGTACTGTCAACTCGACACACGATAGGTCAGAGTCAAGAAAAATTGCCCAATTCGGCAACCATGCAGACCCGTGGCACAGGAACACTCACGTCAATTGGTTGCACCATAACTAAGCGTCTAGGTAAGCTTTCTGACCGGCGGATGCATGTTCGGATAGGTCTAGTAGGTCGTGCTGCCGTGTATGTATGTAGGTAAGATACGAGGCTCTTCTCATCCAATCTCATAGAAGATGGAAGTTCCCGGTTCCCCGCCGTAGTATCCAGGCAGGTAATAATGTGCGAGAGATGTCTCGGAGGAGACACGTGCATATCAAGTCGAACAGACCTAACAGTCCTAACAGATGTAACAACTTGCAATCCACGAAACAATGCTAAGGATAATAGAAAGTAACGTATGGTGTGGTGGCCCGTTGTGACCACTGTGCCAAAATCGGAAAAATATAACGCGCTATGCCTTAAATGGTAAGGCATAGTATAGCCCCTCAATAGCTTGGCATTAGAAATTGATAAGTTGGTATATATACGTATCGTATCGATAAATGAATAAATAATAATATAATATTAAAAAAATTTTTAATAAATAAATAAATAAATTTATTACGAATAAATTTCGAAAAATATTCGTTTATATTTATTTTCGTTATAATAAATAAAAATAAATAAACGT